>JAPXFQ010000473.1:972500-1322500 GCA_028564705.1 Apricaphanius iberus | reverse complement strand
CTACCCTCAGCATGAAGCTGCCACCACCATGTGTCACAATGGACGTGGTGTGTTGAGGATGAAGTCTGTTGTTTCTTTTCACCTGTACATAGTGTTTTATAAGTTTGCCTAACATTTTTCATTTGGTTTGTGGTAAACTACAAACAGTTATTCCCTAAGTCATTTTTCAACAATAGCTTTCCATAAAGACCAAATGTCCAACCAGGTTTTTTTTCCTTCACTACAGTTTCCACAGGCCCTTTGCTGCTTCTCTGCTTAATGCTCTCCATGCCAAGCTTTTAATTTTTCCTGAATTACCATGACTTAATAGGTTTGCAGCTGTGCCATTCTCTATTTCATGTCAGATGATAAATTGAATAATGCTTGGTAAGATGTTCAGAGGCTAAAGTATTGTTTTATAATCTTACTCTGCAGTCAACATCTCCACAGTGTTCCCTAGTTTCACGCTACTGGTTGTCCACTAATGTTCCCCAACAACCATCTAAAACCTCCACAGCACAGCTGCATGTATACCATGATTAAATTACACATAGCTGGACCATCTCTAGTACTGTCACTAGACAACTTCTGAAGACTAGTTTTTGCTTTGGATTTATTTGTATACGATTAAATGGGATTGAATACAAACATACACCACACATTTCTAATTATAAAAATGCTGATCACCATGCAACAGTTCATTCCTTTTTACAGCTATGCACCAGTTGGGTTGGTCCTAATGAAAATAAATTATTGGTATAATGCCACCAAATGTAAAAAGGTTCAAGGTGTGGGATCCTTTTCCAGAACAATGTATGTTAAAATCATTAGATAAACCAAGATCAACCTATCATTTGTGTCACAATTTCCTTGGAAACAAAATACCCGGGTCTTTAAGTTAGATAAACTTGGAGTATTAAAACTGACCACTCCTAAGTGTGTTTGTAAAAAGAAACTTGTGACAACCCCAATCTCTTCAATAAAATATCAATCCAATTCTATACAGATACACATCTCGGATATGTCTGTATAAATGTTTATTTTATAGCAGCATAGACAATTTTTTTTTCTACCAAAACATCAACATAATACATTCTCAAAATTTTAGATAAATCAAATAACCAATCCTTTTTCCTTATGGCTAAAAAAATTAATAAAATTAAAAATAACCAATCCAAATTCAAACTGATTGCATTGCCTAAATCAACTAAGCATAGACACACACACAGATCTAACTAGTCAAGTTAGCAGAATGCTAATTACTGTTTGAACATAAAACCCAGTAACTATCTCTGTGAATGGTAAATGGCTTGTATATGAATATCACTTTACTTCCCTATAGACCCCAAAGCGCTTTCCACTACATTCAGTCATTCACCCATTCACACACTGATGATGGCAAGTTACATTGTAGCCGCAGCTGGCCTGGGGCGCACTGACGGAGACGAAGCTGCTGGGCACTGGCACTGGCACCAAACATTTAAACTTCACTGACTCCCGCTGATCTTTGCTATAAGAACGAGTGAGTACAATATGCTAAATATTACAACAAATGTTTTTATTCCTAGCATCAGAGAGATTAGGGTAGAGCTGGAGAGGCTAATGTGCCTCATGTACACATGTAAAATCCTCCAACATACACACATATTCCAGGATATCTTGCCTAATCATGCCTACAATGTCAAGTTGGGTTCACACATAGGGGAATACTGTACAAAATTATTATTTTCCTATGAATAAACTGGTTTTATATGTTGCAACTTTCTAATTATAACAACCAATGCCCCAGAGCAAACACACTGGTGACCTATGCTCTGTAAGGTCAGGATCTGACCCGGGCAGAAACAGCAAGGGGAGAGCCTGGGGGCTAAACTATTCAGACCATTCTCCCACTGCTTTCTGCCTCACTGCTTATATTTTATGTAGCACACATAAAATTACACATATACATAAAATAGCATGGACTAGCTTCTTTCACTCATATACCAACCACTTTTAACAAAAAACACTATCAACCAAAGAAGTCTTAAAGATAGGTGGAAATTCGTTCAGGTGATCCAAACACATTAGGCTGATTTGTCTAATTTTGTTAGGGAGGCTTAATAAAATTGGATTAAAAATGTACACACATAATACTTCCTGAGCATGAAAATTAACCTTCTTTTTAATTAGTCAGTTGTAAATATATTAGTTGGTTCTTTGGTTCTGATTGAAACAGATTATTACTTTTTTTTTTTTTTTTACATGGGCTATCCTGAGTACACAGGAGAAGTAAGAGATGTGATCATCATTTAAAATGTGCTTTTTGTAAGAAAGCAATAAAAAAATATTGAGCTCATTAGTCTGTCAGTTTACAGCAAATGCCATCTTTAGGCACTCTACAAAGCAAATTAATATTCAAAAATTTATAACCAAATAAATTCAAAACCATTCAGATGTAGGCGGATTAAACATTTATTGCATTCATTCCAACTAAACCCTAGTTTAAAATATTTTGCATGGGATGTCAAAAAAGTGCTAGAGTAACTGCATTATTTTTTTTCCTTGGTGCATACTCCATCTTATTCACCTATTGCTGCACACTGCCTGATAGCTAAGTGGTCAGAGGTGTGTACACGTTTCTCTTGCTCAAAAGAACAACAAACTTAGGTGGTTGGGAATGTATATTATCAAGAAACGATTGGTCAGTAATTGCATGGAACCTTATAGAAAATAGAGCAACAGTGGCTTAAAACTACAGCCATTATGCAACAAGAAGCATGCATATTAATCAGCAGACGGTGGGCGACCTTCCAACTAAGTCCAACTAATTAATGAGTTGCTATCAACTTGTGATGGTGCCATCGTTTGCTGAATAATGTAAATAAATTAGGTATTCTGAGCTATAAAACAGTTTACTTGGATTTACTACTCTAAGTAAATTTTTTTCTTTATAACATTTTAAAATGGTAGCCATTCTGTAATCTCACCACTTTGAAGTTGATGTGCACACAAAAAAAGAATTTATTAGCATTTTTAATTATTACTTTAAAATCTATTGTCTAATGTTAATAATCCTCTATATCAAGATCAAACTTCCTAATTTTCACTCGGGTTAAGGACAACGTTTGATTGTGAGAGGAACGAGCTGATTTCCTGCCGACAGCAGCTCCTGCTGTGACAATATGGCCTCACTGAATTAAAGCATTCCCCTATGGAGAGACAGGAGGGATACACAGAGAGAAGTCTGCTGTGGAAAATTACAGATCAGAACTGTAGTGAATTATATTAGTAAAAAAAAATATTATCAAAAAGTTTTAAATATGTATATATTATTTAGAACTAAAAAAAATGAAACAAGTTTTCACACTGATTGAATGCTCAAATGAAAAAAAAAAAAACAGGTTTGGGTTTTAGCACGTTTACAGACCCAAAAAAAACAAAGACAAACACCAGTTTTCCAGCAGTCAGCTATGTTTTGTCTCATTTGAGCAGATTGCATTTCTGAGTTTTTTTCGTTATATAATCCAAAAGCGACAGGCTAGCGCAGAAAGGCAACAAGTTACGACAAGTAGATTAAAGAAAATGGAACGGAAAAAAAGTTCTGAAGAGACAATGATCATACAGATGAAACCTTAGCTTTTGGCTGTTTTTAGCTAATTTTCAAAAGGCGAATCATACCTTTAAATGAAAATAATAATAAAAAACAAACAAGTCATAGCAACCACTAATAGACTCTGTCTTTGAATTAATGATCTCTCAATTTACTGACCCTGTCAGCATGCTACCTATAAAGCAGACAGACGGAACTGTGTGCAGCCAGGCAAACACGATAATGTGGGAAGTACAGGGAGATTCAAAGCAATCATTCAAGGCCTGGAGCGATTATCACGCCAAAGCCCCACTCTCCCATTCACAGAGGATAAAGCCAACTTGATTAATCTCTAGTCATACAAAATACACTCACAGGCATGGCAAATACTTACATAACCCATGAACTACTCTTTCTCTTAGTCTCTTCACTTTCTATCACATATATTTTTCCCTTGGTCACTTTAGCTCAACCACACACAGACCTACAGCTCTCTGCACCAACATATACAAATTCAAGATGACACCTGGATGTACATTATGCATATCAGGATCTACTGACACTTCATAGGAAGTGACAGAGTGGCAAAAAAAAGTATTTGTACCCATACCAGTTTCTTCTTGGTCCCAATTAAATGTTTCAGATGATGATAGTTTTTGGTTATTTTTACACATCTAGTTTCATCATGTTTATCAGTTGCTGGGTGTTTTCCAATGAAGTTGGCTTGGCTAAAAATAAAAAGCAGTTTTCAGTTAATTATTTACTTTATTACAGGAAAAAATATGTCCAAACCACTCTGGTACTATGTGAAAAGCAAACCACCTTTTAATACCTAAACTTGCTTGATCACAGTGACTGTCTTCAGGTATTTACTATGGTTGGCAGCTAGACTTTTACACTAATGTGGAGGAATTTGGGCCACTCTTTTTTGTAGAATTAATTCAGCCACATTTGGGGGGTGTCGCCAGTATTAATGAGCTGTTAAGATTTAAGTCTGAATTTTGAAAAGTCCACTAGAACACATTAATGTTTATTTTTTATTTTTAGGTGTGCTGACCTCAAACTGCACACCTTATTACCTCCTTTGAGTTTTCCAACCGTACTGCAAAATAACTGATTGATTTTATCAGTTATGACAAGTTATCGGGTCCCAAGGCAGCAAAAAAGACCCAAATGTGTGTGTATGCATGTTTATATACATGGCCTATACTTGTATAGCACTTTATCTAGTCCAGAGGATCCCAATGCCCTTCATACTAGTCATTCATACACTGGTGATGGCTAACTACGTAGTAGTAATTTAGTTTGCCATCACTGCTGTTGAGCCGCTCTTTAAAGTGATGGTGTAGTTTTTGCAGTACAAAATAGCCATTAAAATATTATGTAATAATAATTACGTAAAGCACATTAATTGCAAAATATTGGCGATATTGTAAAATCTGACTTTAAAAATCAGTTTTAAAATACATAGGCGCGGGTCCTCTTTTCAGGGGAAAGCCATATTAGATGACATATTTACTTCTACAACTGCCGGGACGGACAAAGCGCATGGAAAAAGCCCGCTATTAAAACACTGATTTCCCCTCAAAATGCAAAAACGTTTAGCCATAAATACATTTTTACCTCTTTTCTAGTTTCAAGCGATGAAAGAGAGACTGATGTGCTCGTCATGTTGCTGCAAATAGATAATTCTCAGGGAACTGAGCGTTTGAAAACAGCACTAGTTGGACCTCCGTTGTTGAGTTTATTACTCGAAGACACAGATAATGCAGGCTTGTGATAATTTAGGTTTGCACTGCTCCCTACTGGCCGAAAATTAAACACTGTGCCTTTTAGGTGAAAACATGCATTCCGAAATATTTATATTTTGGGTTTTTTTTAAAGGTGAAGATTTCAGTTGTTTTTACAGCCTGGACCTTAGTTTAAGCATTAAGTACTCACCCAGACAAGTTTGGAGCCCCTTGGAGTCCTTCAGGAGAAGTTTATATACAATAAAAATCAGTGTAGGCTATATCCATATAATGGGAGTGGAGGGGGCAGATGAAGTGCCGCCTCTTAATAAGGCATTATCTGCCCCAAAACTCCTTCATTTAACCAATGTTTTGTCATTGATAGTTAGCAGTACTCCCCATGACGTTGGAGCGTCAGGGAAGTACCTGGGGTGATTTAGAGGTTTAGAATCCAACTACACTAACATGCGATTTCAGTTACATCACTGCCGTGCTCCATCCCAGTTGTAGTCTGAGCAGGACTTTAACTCTGCGCTCTATGGTGGTCAGTTAGACAGAACGTGCTACGGCAGACACTCTGCATGGTTCATGTTTGCATGTTTCCAAATTGCACGAACCAAAATCGCTGGTTAGTGTGAGTTGGAATCGGTTACATTAAAAGCCTTTAAAAAAACAAAAAAAAAACAAAAAAAAAACAAAAGCCTACATCGCAGCACGATCCAAAATTTTCCAAACTCACAGTGGAATATTGCTAACTATTCATAACAAACCATTGGTTAAATGGAGGCAGATAATCCCTTATTACAGGCGCCAAATCTCCTGGCCCCATTGACTCCCATTATATAGATATACACTGATTGTAACTGAATAAAACCAAATATTCTAAAGCAATCCAAGTGGCTCGAAACTTGTCTGAGTGAGTAAATGGACAAAATAAATTCAAAAAAATAAGGTTCAGGTAGAAAATAAACTAGCTTTACCTTTAAGTCTAAACTATGCTTTTTCCAAAAGTCTAAAAATATCATTAATATGTATTTTGATAAATGTAAGATGGACCTTTTTGGTCTTTTTGGTTTTTCCAAAAGCTATCAAGCTCATTTTTGCCCAGATTCTTCCTTATTGTTGACTCATTACCAGTGACCTTAACTGAGGCAACTGAGGCCTGGAGTACTTTAGAAGTCACACTAGGTTATTTTGTGACCTCTGGGGTGAGTTGTTGAAGCCCTCTTGGAGTAATTTTGGTATTAGCTAATTCTCTGTGGTCTGTTTCCTAAGTTAATTACTGACGGGTTTCACTGAGGTTTCCAGGTGTCCCATCAGACATAGCTTTCTGACATACTTATAAATGCCAAAATCTTTTCCTAAATTTCTTTAGATTGGAGCCTAAATATAAACTCTTTTAGCCTACCTCATGCAGTCATATAGGCAGTAATTAGGTCTGGGTGAAACTGGTGAAAGCTATCTAAAAGCATGTGTTTAATTACATGGTGTAACAAGGAAGAGAAATCCAATTTTCTCACAGGAAAAGTTGTTTAGAATCGTTTGTACTAATATTTGAGACCTGCTTTTGTATTTGGTCAATTTATCTGATATTAACATTTATTTGATGAGATGAAAAATCTGACTTTGACAAAAGAAGTAAAAAAAAAGAATCAATTTCAAGGCCAAGGTCAAGTTTATTTGTATAGCACATTTATAAAAGTAAATGCTGCCCCAAAGTACTGAACAACATAACACAGGTATAAAGCAGATAAAGATATTCAGACAACACACAAAATAAAAGGCAAAAGTAAAAAACAACAACATTTAGTCAATAAAAATCAAAGGTTCAAATACTTTTTGAAACTACTTTATAAGAGTATAGAAACTGTAAGGAAAATATTTCATATGTACAAATATCTAGACTACATGGACGGTTGTCTAATCATGTACCATGCGATTTTTTGTTTCTTTATCACCGAATCACACCTTGAATTACCCTGTTGTTGAAAGTGTCCTATACAAATAAAACTGCCTTGCCTAAGTTATAAACATATCCATCTTAAATAGTTTCTTACATTCCACTGAAATTAGATTTTTTTGGTTTTGTTTTGTTTTACATTGTCTATTTTTGTTGCCCTGAAGTCAATAACCTTGCCTTCAAGGTAATACAGGAGCATTTCTACTGCGAGCAGCAAGGAATCAGGTTACTTTAGCTCTGCCGCTTCATCCTGATCAATAAGAGGCGATCATGTCACAATTTCAGGGAACTTAGAAATGATGATCTTAGGGAGCATTACAGTTGGAGCACAAATGTGTGTGTGTGTTTGTGGGGAGGGGGGATTTGTTTGTGTGTGAACTGAAAGAGAGGTTGCTAATAGCGAGAAGAAGCTCTGAACACAGCTACCCGTTCATATCACAGCGTACAAGAGGTGTGAAATGAAAGAAAATGGAAGAACATGCAGGGTTTTACAACAGCGGGCATTATCTGGATCCCTCATGTTCACCAGATGTATGGATTGTACTCCCTGCTATATATAACATTTAAATATTCTGACAAGCATTTGATTATGCCTTTTGATGTCTAGGATCAACAGGAGAAGCAGTGCACCTTTAAGTGGGATAATATCCCAACAACTAAACATATATACAATCTGCTGGGATTCCTTACATAGAAAACCCTATGGAAAGCTTGTAAAATTGTATTGAAATGATTTTTCTTGTAAAGTGCCTTGAGATGATATCTGTTGTGAATTGGGGCTATAGTACAAATAAACTGAATTGAATTGAGATGTATGTATAGACAGGTGGACGAACAGCTAAAAATCCGTAAAAACAAATGTCAGTGTATAATACTGCATTTTCACCTCTAAATATGAAGAAAACAAAAAAAGAACATGCCTGCCAGTTGCTTACTTGTAAATATGGGCTCTTTGAACATTTACATGCTCAAACCTCATAGGATCACGATAATGTGATCCCTGCACTGAGGTGACAGGAGAATGTGTTCTTGTGTTCATGATGCTTATTTTTAACAGACATAGCAGGACTCGACTGGAGCCCGGTGGTTTTTTCTCACCTTTTTCTGGTGAAGTGACAGAGGAGGTGGTGGTGGTGATGGGGCTATAATGAGTGATGACAGCAGGTACAATTTTCCCACCAGGAAGCAGATTCTGTGTGAAACCTGGTTTGTTTTTTTTTATCACAAGATTTCAAATAAAGAGAACGAGGAAAGTTAAAGCTTCTCCTTAAGTAGACATAAACGTTTTCAGAAATCCAACTAAAAACATTATTTTGTGCACAAAACAAGTAAAATCTGTTCTGTCACTTAAAATAATTGCTTTCCTTCAGCTCCCTTCAAAATGTCCTTCTGGACCCTTGCTCAATCTCCAAAATATGAATGTTTTTGTAAATTATGTTATTTTGTTAATTCAGGAAATCAGAAATCTTTTAATACAATCCATAATGAATGCACATTTAATCATAACTTTGATTATTAATTTTGATTAATGATTCAAAATCATTTAAATTCTCAAAGTGAACCTACTAATATAATAGAATCAAAAATCAAAATTAACCCTCAGTTATAAGAAAGTATTTTGTTTGAATAGGTATTTGGTGACGCTTTTGTCTCTCTCTAGTCTGAAGAATGTTATTTAGGAAAAAATAATATAATCCATGTTTTTATAGCTGTAACATGATATAGAAAAAAATGCTTATGCTTTTTCTGGAAGCTCCTTCTCCCAGTATTCTTGTGGGATCTGAGACTCATAAAACAGAACCAGTAAACCCAGCGAGAACCTTTGCCTTACTGGGCCAGATCAGGACAGATCATCCAGTGACATTTGGTTGCAATAAATATTTATATTGACATTAAATACTTTACTATGTTCTCTGGGTCATTTGGTAACTCCCTTTAGCAGCTATCTTTCTTTGTGTGTCACCCCCTTTTCTGTCCAACATGAGGAACCATCAAGATGTTCAACGAACTGAGCCAGAACTGAGATCTGCACGTCTCAGAGAATCCCTGCAGCCAAGAGAGGGACGGCGGTGACAGAATCCCAGAACAAAAATGTAAGTTTGTTCTGAGAAATTCAACAGCCTTGAACAACCCAAAATAAGTCAGTTCTTTGCAGTTATACCCCTGGTGGTTCTGGTATTGAAAACTGGCTAATCAATGTGGGTTTTCAGCCTCGGGTCATTCTCCCCCTGTTTTTTTTCTACAAAAGTTACCAGAAAAAAATAAGGAGTCAAATCCCTTTCTGTAAAAATCATCAAGACTAGGGAATTCTGAGTAAATCTAATATTTCATTTCCTAGGTATCAACTTTAACTTCAGCCTGTAGCAAGTAGTGTGTGAAAATCACCTTGCTTCTTTCATTTGATACAGATTACTCAATGGTTTAGTAAGGCAATCATCTTTCAGACTATTTTTTTATGAATTATGAAAGTGATTTATTTAGGTATATTAAGATATTTAACATGGTTGACAGTTCTGCTGGTTTTAGATCAGCCTCCTTTACTCTGTGTGTGGGTGTTCGTTTCCTGTCCTAATTGATATATCTACTTGTTTACTCCTGGCTACAAATATCATCAGGCTGCCAAACGACGACAGAACATGCAAGTTGACCTGCTTAACACTTTAGCCTGAGCCGTACATCCTCACTGGCATTACCACGTGTCCAGATACAGGACAGAAAGTAGGAATGGCCAACAACTCACATCATGTTTTTTTTCTTCTTTTTTTTCACTAAGGCAGTTTAAAGTTGTTTCAAAAAACTATTAACAGTTTGTCTCTTAGTGAAGCTCAACATAAATATATGCAACTTCACAGCTTTAGAGATTGTAATTTTCTAGACCATATCTTCACTGAAGAGAAACAGGAAATATACAAAGCAATCTGGTATTTCCCCACTTACAGCTGACATTTTAAAAAGTTAACAGCGCTCTGGTGAATTCAAAGGAAGTTGGTCTCCGTGATAAGGGATTTAAAAAAAAAAATTAACTGAGTCATTTTGCGTACTCCACTGCTTCTGGGTTAGTCCTTTTACATTGATTAAAATTCACTGGAAGAAATTTTCTGTTTTATCTTTCCAGCTCAGCAATTCTCTAGTTAGCTGTTTGGATCCTGAATGAAGCTCTAAACCTACTGTTGCCAGTTTTCTCAAATATAAAATACTTTAGAATAGTATGTTTGTTTTTTCCCAACCACTTAAGATTTATTCCTGTTAAAAGGAAGTCTTTCCTTTCTATTGTTCACCACATGCTTGCTCATGGGGCGGAATCACTGCGAAATCGAAATGATGGAATTGTCACTGCTTCATTTCATGGAAAACGTTTTACCTCTTGACATTATAAACTCAGTTTGATTGCCTTGTATTTTAACAAGAATTTGAATTGGGATGACAGCTCTAGTCAAATTACTTGGAGATGACATTTGATTTGAATTGGTTCTATGTTAATAAATTGAAGTGAACTAAATGTATCTTTTTATCATCCTCATAAAAGTTGCTTTAAAAGTAAACGGAAAATATGATATAGATACATGACTGGTGAATATTGATTTTACTGACAATAATTAGCCCACATTTTCATCACGTCTCTCTTGCTGTTTCCCCACCACTCCCTGTGAGTTGTCTGATCCTGGCCAATGACATCTAAATCAGATGTTGGCAACAAACAGTCAAAGTTCATCCAAGTGGCCAAATGCCACTTGATGGCAACCAGGGTTTTAATGCACAGCAACTGAAATCGGAAAACAAATAAAGCAGCAAAGCAGTTGGCAAAATATACCGGTTATAGGGACAAAAAAAAAACTTTATTCCGGCATTTATCCTCTGTCATACATTTTAAAATAATAAAAAACACAGCGTTAAGGTAAAATTTCACGCGTTTTTTGAGTGTTATTTAAAAAATATATATATATATCTTTCTGTTTAACACCTGAGATAAGAGGGAGATCGGTTTTCTTCACTAATTTAAGGAAATCTTTAAGGTCAAGTACCTCTATGAGTATCTGTAGTCCAGCGGAGAACTTTAGAGCTGTCCGTGGTGCTGAACCAGATTCACTTTACCCGACTCTCTACAATCCTCGCAACAGACACACTCAGACCCAGTACATTTCAGGGAGAAAATGGGAAATATGGGATAAAGGATAACGGCAGTACTAACCTATCAAAGCAACCGTATCCCACTTTGTTCTTTTGCGTGTGTGTGGCGTAAAATATATCGGAAAGGTCATAAAAAGCGGCTAAACTCACGAGGAAGCTTAAGTGGCACATTTCACATCTTGTACCAAAGAAAAGCGGCTCCTAGCGAACTAATGAAGCGCTTATCTATGAACACTTTAAACTTTTTTTGTTTTTTTTGTTATATTGAAATGTGTCAGAATTAGGGAGGGGGGAAATTTCAGAGTCAAGCCTACCTGCTTAACTTTCTTCCGCTTTTCTTTCCCTGGTTGTTTTGCTGTGAGTGTGAGTGTGGACGGGGTGAAAATGTCTGTCCGCTCCAAAGCCCGGTTTAAAGGACTAACCTCAGTGCAAACACACCATCCTCCCCCCTTCCCTCACTACCGCGATACGCCTTGTGGATTTATACATTGAAACTTCCGGTTTAATTTTTACAAAATAAAACTAGCGCGAGTCTGTTAAAACTTTTACTTGTCTGTCATTTCCTAGGAGGTTTGGTTCTTGCAGTAATAAGATTTCAAAATCACACACACACACACACACACACAACACATGTTTAATTTAATCATAAACAGAACTGTTCTGTGAAGGCATACAAACGTTTGGTAGAAAACTTATAACAGCAAACATCATTAGGCAGACCAAGGAACACAGAGGAAGAGTTTTGTTAAGAGGTAGATTTAAGTTATCTCAAATATCTTTGTCACATTCTACTTTCAAAGATTGAAAAAGAATGACACAATTGCAATTCCTCAAAGAAAAAAAGGTCACCTCCATTGGCTGGGGGAGATGAGTGTTATTTAGGTGTGGAGAATACGGCAAACGTTTGGAAGGTTTTCTCATTAAACAAGACCATGCTGAACCTATTTAGCCTAAATGAAATGTATGGTTGTTGCAGCAATTAGGTTTAGATGATGTGAGAGATAGTAGAAGCTAAATGCAGTGCAATCGGTGAAGAAAAATCTGTTTAAGGCTGCAAATGACGGAAAACTGGGGCGGGGAGGGGAGCTGGGTTTTCAGCAGGACAAATGTCTTAAACATTCAGCCAGAGTTGCAAGACTTAAAAATTGATATTTACAAAAGCTCTTTATCCAACCTGGAAAAAGTTGCTTGACAATTCTCTGCCATCCGGCAGAGGTGGAGGACTGGGATGTTTTCTTGTGTTCTTTGTCTGCCTCCCTGTCTTGTGTCGTCAGTTCGCGCCTCTGCTGGTGCGGTTTCTTTTCTTCACCTTCTTCCTTTCTTCCTTCTTGTCTCGGTTTTGTGTCCATGACTTCAGGAAATTGAACCCTCAGTAATCACTAATAAAGATTTTTTTAATACATATACATCAAGTGAAGTATTAGCTGTAATACTCTGCTTGGGAAAGTAAATCTGTTGGGCTTGTACTTGGTACTCAGACACCAATTCTGAGTGGCAAACTGCTAGACAGGACACGTAAAAAAAAAAAAAAAAAAAGGTGGTTGACACAAACTCAGAAAGAGGAGCTGACTTCATTAAAGCAAAAAAGGTGGTTCTACAAAAGATTGAATCAATAGAGCTGGATGAACATATACAGCATACCTTTCAGACTTTTTAGTGATATAAATGGAAATGATTTAACATTTTCTTCCACTTCACAATGAAGCGCTTCTTTGAGTGGGTCTGTCATCTAAAATCTCAAATAGATGAAAGTTTGACCATTTTTTTTTAAATGAGGGGATGAGAAGGAGGATGAATACTTTTACCAGGCACTGTCATTTGTAATAGTAGGCCTACTATTAGTAATAACACTGATTCCTGTATTATATACTGTAGAAAAGGACAATAAAACACAAAATAAATCACAATCAATATTTAGAGAAGTTTCTAGAGGGTTTATTATTGTAAAAAAAAGGCCGCATATGCAGTATAGTGTAAGTGTACGCTACTTTGACTGTAATACACGCAGCAAAATAAGCATAATTAATAAGACTTTTAATCTGAAGAACCGGTCCCCTAATTTCCTGCCTCCCTGAATTGTATTTGCCCACAAAATGGCCGCGCCCTCTGACGTCAGAGGCAGCGGATGAAAGGTAGGGCAGCTCAACCCTGTTCAAGCCATGTTGGCTTTCTGCCTCCTGAGCACAACCGGTTTCCTGTCATTTATAAAGATGGTTTAGCTGTTAACTGAATATGTTTGTATATAAACCTAAATCTGACAATTTGATATATTTTAGTAGGATTAAACCAGATTGAGGATTTAAAAAAAGCTTTTTTTTTAGTAAAAGCAGTTAAATTTAAACAAGTGACATTTTGGATGAAACAAGCAAAAGCTGCTCTCCTTAAAGATTCATTGTAGGAGTGACAAATAGCAGCCCTGTTTTCAGTTGTCTCCAATGAATTGCTTCTCTACACACACACCTCTTACACATTTGACCTTCCTTCTGTTTCTCTAAACTCAGCCTTATGAAAAATATGCACTCCAACATCAGTTATTACTCCCAGTACACGGGTACCTTCCCTGCAATTGAAAAGAGGAGAAGTTTGGACATATTTTACCATCTGTTCGCTTTCTTTCACTCCAACTCAGGACATCACAGTGCATTTTTGTACTGCAAGAGCTGCAAAAACACTTAAGCACCATCGTATCCAGAGGAACAAGATTTCTATTTCGAGAGAGGCGATAAAATGCAGACAATCCAACGATCTCGCTGCATCTCTTTTCGTGTACAAGTTGAAATATGCTAATATCTGCTGAGTTTAATAGCAGCTGGTGTTTGCATATACATAAACATGAACCTGAACGGTCCTGCCTGTCCTTCTGAGATTGCTCATGGTGTGCACAGCTGTTTTCCCCTTGAGTCCTTGACTTCATGCGTGTGATCAGATTCATGAATTTTAAGTAGCATCCAAGTGAGACAGAGAAGAACAAGCTGATGGGGAAACTGTTTTAAGATGGGGGTACTGCCATCTTTTTTGGGCTTTAAACTGCAGCAGACCCCACATAATATGCAAAAGTTAAGATTACGTGCCAAAGTAAAAAATAACCTTAATCTTAGTTTGTTAAAAGGCATTTAATTTACTTCTTTAATATCATGCCAGATGATGCTTTTTTTAAAGATTTAAACTGCATCAACCTTCAACTTGATGGTTATGTGACAGTTTTTGGAAATGTTCATTTTCCTGTTGAAGTTGAGTGGATTTAAATTCAGAGTTTCTGTCAAGAATTCGTTACCTGGGAGACGGAAGTCTGGATCTCTCTGCTTAAGCTTCAGCCCCAATATAAGCAGAAGATAAAAGATGGATGAATGGATTGATTTTGTGATAATAATAACTGACCTTCCTTATAGACATCCCATTTTTGCAGAGCTAAACGTGTTATATTTCATTGGTCAATGTGCAATCTAGTTGATCTGAACACTGTTAGACCTCCAATATGTATGAACTTCCTAAAGGTGTTTTGATGAGCATCCAAGAGTTTACTTAAAGTAAAAACCCAGCATGCTCAGATATCTTATTCCTATGCCTGTTATCACCCATGGTGACCACTGCTGCATCCTCACAATTGTATTGTTTTATTTTTACAACAAAAAATGGGATTAGTCAAAGAATCAGGTAAAACTGAGATACTTTTTACTTCTTTTACAACAGAGTAGTTTGATATATTTCTTCAAAAAATGGTTAAACGATTCATCTTATGTTATGAAATTTTAAAACTGAAAGTATAAAATATCCCAGTTTATTCAACTAGCTCTCAGCATTTTTGTTTATTGTGAAAAAATATATTGGATTTTTCCTGTTTCGCAGTTAAAACGCTTGTGATGCAGATCACACGTCAGTTTCTTCTTTACTTATTTAATATTATATTGTAATGGCATGAAACAAGTAGGACCCAAATTCATATAAACTTGAATTTTAAAGGATTTAATTAACAGAATGAACAAAAAACAATATTAGATGGCTCTGTGGAAGATAGACAGAGAAACCATTGAGGTGTGACTGAATCCGTCCGTCCATTGTGGGGTAGCTTGTGCCAGTCCATCGTAAAGTGTGACTGAACACGAGCTGCTTAAATACTGACCCTGATTGAGGAATGACAAAGGAACTACAGTGGAGCTTAATAAGGGTAATCGGATGCAGGTGGGTGAATTAGCAAAGAGGAGCGTTTCAGCTGGGGAGGAGGCAGAATGGCAGGGAGGAAAGAACAGAACAGAGAAGGAAAACAAAGGTCTAAACATAAAACAGAAGAGAAGACCAGACAGAAAATAATTCTCAATGCATAAGGTAAAATTATAAGAGGACTAAAGACTGATGAAATCTAAGTAAATAAATAAGGGTAAAGACTAATGGATATAAAAGTAAAGGGAGACATAGGGGATATGAGAAAAAGGCTAATAAAAAGAGCAAATCAATTTACCCCGAAAAAATTAAATAAAGGTAGAAATATTTAACAATCATAACATATATTGTTATAAAAGATCAATCTATGACCTATTATGGAAATGTCATAAAAGTAAAATAAATGTCATCAAACTTAAGGAACAAAGACAAGCTTTTGAAATTGATGTTTCTGATGAAGTGTTTCAGCAGGAACATCTCTATTTTAAAAAATGAATGTCATTACACTATTATTTCTCACCATGTGACATCACTGCAGTGGGATGTAAAAAATAATAAACAGGGATACATTTTAATGAGGAAATTTCCAGAACAATTGCCACATATTTGTCACTGTGGGCTCTTATATATTGAAAAGAGAAAGAAAAAAAATCTTTGATTTGGGCAGTTTCAATTACACCGTCAGAATGTCTGTAAACACAAAGGTTGAGAAGTTATTGCAAGAGAAAGGAATAGTGATACAAGAAAAAGGTCTGAGATCCATTTGCTGCCTAAATCAATTGGGCATTTCAGTGTAATGCTTTTAAACAATGCCTTTCCTTGGCTGCTGCAGGACACCCCCCTCCCTCCAGCATCTTTCCATTTACCTCTCTGCCTTCACCATCACTATCCTGTTAGTTGAGCTAATCTGGGTTTTTTTTGTGCCTGTGATGGATTGGCCTTGTCTTTCTCGAAGTTATCGGTGCTGTGAAGAAAACCATTAAAAGGGATCCCTCCCAAGTGATGAGCACAATGAATCTCACTTAATTGTCATTGATTTAATTAAGACTGATTTGTGTCCTTCGGTCCTGAGCATATTCATGCTCAGCACAGTGCACACACTGAAAACAAAATCAATCTCTAAACTAAAACTAACTTTTGGTGCTTAACAGATGGACGACCAAATTATAAACATATACAAAAAGAGTTATAAACTCTAACTGTCCAATAAAACATTTATAAAATACTTCTTAGGGTCATTATGTTTGTCATAATTTCTGCTTTTATTTCCATAAAAACTTATTATGCATTAGTAACACTGCACATTTTTGCTACAAAGCAAAAAAATTAGATCAAATTTCTTCTCATCCTAGATTGGGGGTCTGCAACCTTTATATTCTACATTTTTTGCCCCGAGTCCAGAAAAAAAAAAAAAGCGTAGTTAAGAGTAGAACATTTTATATCGGTTTTTAAACTATCCCAATTTATTTCTATTTTTAGAATTTAAAGTAAAAGTTTAAGTATAATAGAATGGATGTGTTCCCTTTGCTGGGATGTTGGTGTTTCTGAAAAATCTTGAAAAATAAATAAAATAAATCACATAACTTCCAACTTAACAACAGGAAACATAGTTCTCAATATTAGTGATGTATTAGAAAGTATTACTGGTACTTTTAGAGTCACTGAGTTGTGGAAATTCAATCCAATTCTTCCATGAAACAACTACAAAAACAGCTAAAATCAGCATTTGTCATTACATATTCCTATTCAAAAACATTAACTGGTTCTTTATTATTCTTGCCAAAGTTATAAAAGCTATTGTGAAAGGTCCAACAAGCCATTTGCGTCTCTGGAGTCACAGGTGGAATTTCTCTGCACTAGCGGAGTATATTAATACTGGAAATATGAAAAACAAATATTGTCAGCATTCTACATTTACTAGATAAAATGAAAAAGATGGGAATATTAGCTTTCTGGTGCATCACCGAGCTAATATTTGATAAATTAATTATTTCTGAGAACTGCTTCCAGTCTGTGTCACATGAGGTGAGGTCAAACGACTTTTTGCACCTATGAACGGGTGTTTCAGCTCAGGATGATTGGACCACAATCCAGAGTTCATCTGCAGTACTTGGTTTTCCCTCAGAAACTCCATGTCAGCCCATCAGTTGGTACCAGATTAGGGTAGAGTTTACCCTTGTTGGTTTTGAAACAAAACACTGAGGTTGTTGTTTTGTTGGAACATTAAATCAAAAGTAAAATCAGTTTAGATCATTTCACCTTTAGATGAACTCCTTGCGCCCTGCTGAATGGTTTGTCTGTGAGTTTATTATGTGAATAACCTACAGATGATGCAGGTTGGACTTTTCAGCTTTCTCACATGTGTGTAGGATGGATGTGTTCTTATTCACACGTAGCTCCAGAGGGAGGTCGGAGAGCCAGGGAACAAACCAGAGAAACATGGTCTCATTTGTCTGAACATGCCATTGATCCAGGCGATGGAGGCACTGCTTTTAGTTTCACAGCAATCTTTCTTTGTGCCAACAACACCACAACAAAACACGCGCTCCTGTCGTGTTTTTAGAAGGTTTGCCACCTATGGAGAATCAGGGGCCGGAGACTGAGAAAGGCTTTTCATGCTAAAAATGAGCAAATAACTCCAGAGTTAAGAAAACCTTTCCTAGTAAACCTGGATGTGGCCATTCTTTTTTGCAGAATCCCTTTTGGAATTATGAAAGATGTAAGGAAGACAATCAGTTCGCCTGTCCTGACCTACTGAGACAAAAAAAAAACCTGTACAACAAGAGATGGGCAGATTTCCAGTTTGGACACGGATGTTTTCTTCACCCCTGACATTATTCTCTTGTGAAAGTAATTATGCCTCTTGATTACAACAATGAACCTCTGTGTATTTCCTTCTAAGAGAGTCCCGTGTGCATGTGCGATAGGCCATTGCAAATCAATACATTCACCTTTCACTGTAGGCACTGTTGTGGGAATATTATTTCAAGACTAGTTCTATTTAGTGATTAGTAATTATTAGTAAAGGCATCCGGGGAATACGGTATAATTCTTGGAACTCAATGAAGAGACTGAGGTTGAAGGAGACTTATGGGCGTTTCACCTCCTCCTGTCTAACTGAATGACTCCTCTTATTATTGTTACGTTTGTAGCGTAGACCAAATATACATGATAGAAACCTGTGGAAGCTCGCACAGGCAGGCAACAACGCAATGTTAGAGCAAGCGAGAGAGATGTGCTTATCAGTACAGCTGCTAAGTGTCTATACCGCTTTTTCCTGTCTAGAGCGTGACATTTTATATTCACTCCTCTTTGCTGACAAAGTTGAGTCTCAGTCAGACCGGATGGAGAATGTCTATGAACATCCTTTTTCCAAGTACTGCCACGGATTCTCAAAAGGATCTAAGGTCCTGACATTATATTGGGAGGTTCTTTGGCATCAATGTACTTTGATCTAAACTATTTAATTGTAGCTGTGATTGCGCTTACCCATCCCTTCGCTCCAACATCCAAAAAGTTTATCATTTAGGCTAAAAAGTCCAACTTTGACTCAGGTGAATGCAGCATCTTCTTCCACGTTTCTCCTGTCTTCTACACGACTTGTGGCAAACTTTAAGTGTTTCTCTTTTAATAATTGCTTTCTTCTTGTCAGTTTTTTTAAAGACAAAACTTGTGAAGTGATACAGGTGCCCTATAGTAAGATTCTACCACCTGAGCTGTGGGTCTCTGCTGCTCCTCTAGAATTACCATGACCCTCGTTGCTGCTTCTAATTCCAATTAGACTTCTAAAAGCACTAGATTGATTTTAAATTGGGTTTTAACACAAATAAATGTAACTGTTAACATTTGATTTGTTAAATGTATCACACAGGGCGCTGTACATCCAAAGAGCGCCACTTGTAAGCTCTGCAATTCTGCTTCTCTACATTGCTGAAATATAAATTCTCACCTCAAATCAAATGATTGACTCACATTCACTCCAAGTCAAAGACCAGACAACATTTACTGAAAAAACAACCAACCAACAGGAACTTTACAACATCCAAGCATCAGTGCAGCCAGACAATCAAGTTTCCACCAAAAACTGAATTTAAAATGTGTGTGGAGTAGAAACATCAAACAGCATGTTTTATCTTTTTTGTATTTTGTGTTAGCTTCCTGTAATTCTGATCAATTTTATTAACTGCAAAAGGAGACTGAAACTTCCAAAAATTTCTAAAAACTTGATGCAGCAAACAGAGCCATGAGAAATCCTGCAACCTGTTTAGCAAATAAAGGCTAGTGAAAAAAATAAAAAATAAAAATCACATTTAAAGGGAACAGTTTGGTCTTGTATACCATAAGAAACTTTAAGTGACTCTTGAATTTTTTGACACTAATTCTGAGTATTAATGTAACATTGCATCTTACAAGTGGTTACATGACTAGTACATTGAGACCTGAGTGTCTGTCATCTGATGGGTAATTGAACAAAGCCTTAAACTGTTTTAAAAGTACACATCACACAAACTTAAAATAACACCCTTAAAAATATTCTTCAGAACACAGCGTTTGGTTTTACTTCATAAACGACTCAATGCAGAAATAATTGTGCCTGCTATAAGAAAATAACTCAAACCTTTCACAAAAATCCAAGTGTTTGCTCTAAAAAGTGCTCTTGTGTGGGTGGGGGTGCTGTAGTTACCTCAGATCTACTCCCTGTTAGTGAATGAGGACGCTGATCCCTTTCTTAACCACAAACACACAAGAATATCCCGCTCCTCGAAGCGGAGATGTTTGACGTGTTACCCGTCAGTCGAAAGGCAAGCTTTTCTGTCGTTCTTTTTGTTGGAATGAAGAACAGAGCTCTTGCAAAGGATGCCTCAATTGCTCAGAGCCTTGTGACAAATGACAGGACATTATCTGTCACCTTCATGAGCACAGAAAGATCGCAAAAGGGGCAAATGATGTCACCCCTGCAGGTCAAAGGTCCGGAGGCAGCGACTTGAGCAGCAGTAGGCCACAAAACTCACAGTTGTTCTGCAGAGGGAGATGTGGAAATGTCAGCAAGAGATGTGTTCAATAAAAAAAACAAAAAAAACATCTGTCCTGAAAATAAGAGGTTATTACTGGGGTAAAAAAAGAAAAAAAGGAGGGGTTTGTTCCGACCTGCGGTGGACTCCAGCCAGCGCCGTATCCCGGAGAGGGAAAAGCTTGGGATAGATGATGGTGAACATGGCCTGGCTGCAACGGTGACAGTGGCCCAGAGGGAACTGCAGCAGGTCCAGCAGGCTCTTTGGGAGGATGATGGGAGGCAGCAAGTGAAGGCCTGAGAATACAACATGGGAGGGATTAAAGTCTAAATAATTAGGTCCTGACAGTAATTCTTTTTTTAATTTATAAGTGAGTTTGTTTTTCATTCATAGATCTAGGATTCTACAAGTTTGAGGAAGCTAAATTTAAAGACATCTAGTGCATTTGCATTTTATATAATATAATATTTTACTATTCTATTGTACTGAGAGTCCTTTTTTTTGTAAAAAATATTGTCTGTTCATTTCCTATACCATGCTGTTGCTGCCCAACAATTTCCCAATTCTGGTATCAGTAAAGTAGACCCTAACATTTTCTGGGGATGTGAGAGACCGATACACTGTAGTGTATAATTATGTAGTAGAAGGAAAGAAAACTAATCTTTTTCACAAATAGAAATCAGAAATGTGTGGTGTGAATTTGTATTCAGTTGGGACATCGTCAAGCTCCGTAGACATGGTCGTCCCCCTAAAGTGAAAAGGGCAACAACCCGAAACATAGAGGGAATACTACAAATTGGATTGTTAAACCCAGTCCGACTGAGCTTGAGCTTGGAGGAGAAGAAAGGGTAAAACAAACAAACAAACTCTAAAAATCCTAAAATTTTGCCTCAAATCAGTTACAGCTGTAATGGCAGAAAAATATGGTACAACGTTTTGACTCAAAAGGTTTAAGATCTGCAAGCCACAAATTTTAGAGTTTTATATGTAAAACAAAAAACACTGAAAACTTAAGAACATTTTCTTCCACTTCCCAAACAATGCATTATTTTATGAAAAGTAAATACAACACAATGATTGTGTGATTTCTAAAGTGCCTGAAAGTAAAACGATAAAAATTAAGACCAACTGACTAAAGTCTGCAGAAAGAAGAAGAAATAAGCAAACAAGAAGTAAGGGGTCTAGCGTCACCTGCTGGGCGGTGATGGTAGATGCGGTGCATAGTCCTCATGGCCAGCTCTTCCAGCGGAACCACATTATCCGCCTGCGAACCGATCACCTTCACTTCAGCCGGCAGACCGACCAGCGCTTCGGTCAGTACCTCACCTACGCCCCCCTCCAGAGCGTGAGATGATACGCCACATCTGCAGAGACACACAACAGGTTCCAAAAGGGTTAAATAGGTCAAACTTAAACACAGCATGTGAAATAATGAACAACTATACGTGTTAATAATTAATAATTACCATCTGACGTATTCATTGGTGCCTTTTTCCATATATATTAGCTAATAAACAAAAATATATCTAAATCTCTAAAATCACACAGCTTCCCTCTCTGTGACAGGAACTAAGCTTGATGTCAGCTTCAACTCCCAGTGACAGCCTGCACCAGCAGCCTGTAGCATATATTACCTTTACATTATGGTAAAAACGTGCGGACTCTGCGCATCTAGCATTCATGTGTTTGGAAGGTTTCTGCTTGGATTTACTTTATTACAAGAGTTACAGGTTTATTCTTAGAAATATGAGTGAGAGAGACGTTTACAGATCTACAACACAGAGATAAAAAAAAAAGCCTGTGTTGAAGTGAAAACTCATTGCTTTTTGCCTGTTGGCTAATTGTAGCATAATAAATTCTCATATAGGTAACATCAGGTAAACCGGGTCCCCTTTAGCCAACTATAGACAAAGATCAAATTAATAGTTTTGTATTTTTTCTAAGAACACCTATACAAAAAGTTTGAAATTTTTTGCAGCTATTGGTTGTGAAAATTTAAAGGGCTATGAGGCTCAAACCTTAAGTGGCTCATCTAACCTGATGTCACCCTACATAAAAATTGGCTTGTCAGTTTTTTAAAAGATTTTTTTTTTTTTAAAGCTAAATATAATTTCTTAAACACCTGACAGCAAAGAAGTTATTTTCCTTCAGTTTTGTGAAAATAACAGATCTGTAAGGGAGCAGTTTACAACCAGTTTAAGTACTCTTCTGAAATAATTAGAAGCCGACTGTGTAAAGGATGTTACCCGCTGCAGCCGATGACCTTGTTGTACAAGTAGGAGGGAAGGCCTTTCAGGTCGACGTTGTTATCTACAAACACAAACTGCAGTTCTCGGGATCTGCCCAGATCTGGAAGACAAGTCGAAGATTTACCACTCAGTGCTTATGATATCCAGAAAAATGCAGCCAATCATGAACACTGACCAAGTGGTAGGAAGGTTAGGCGGTTGGCCGCCATGGAGAGCTGGTTTAGGCGGTGCAGGCAGCAGAGCTGCCGGGGAACATGACTCAAAAGGTTGTGGTCCACTGTGAGGTTCTGCAGGGAGAGACAGCGGTGCAGGCGGTCTGGAAGAGACATGAGTTGGTTCATTGCCAAGTCGAGGGTCTCCAGGTCCTGTAGGTCACCGATCTCTGCGTGAGATAAATGAGTCGCATCACATGACATTTCAAATATCTGCTGGGGGAAGCACTAATTTTAGATGAGAAAAATGGTTATTTGAGCACTTCCAAGTTGAAATATATAGTAACCAATAAAAGTTTTAAACCAAGCACATTAGTTTTTAAAAGGGCTATAATGAAGCCAACAAAATGCTAAATATAATTTGTGAAGTTGTACAATACCTGCTGAAGATAAACAATAATATAATAATAGCAAAACATGGGCTTATGGGTGTAAGACAATTTTATTCTACTGTACACTTTAGCTGAAGAGCGCAGGCGCCATCCGCTGGCAAACAGGTGGTAGTCAGCACATCGGATTCAACAGCATAGATTCAATTTCTATTCACTTTTATTTATATAGCGTCAATTAACAACAGATGTCATCTCAAGGCATTTTAATAGAAAAACATTTTGTGACCAGACAAATTTAACTGATGCAATTTGTTCAGAGAACTGAAGTATTTCCACAGAAGGGAAAAACAGCAAATGAAACGATTCTTTGCTACATTTCTTTTTAATCTCTGCAGCAGGAATATAACTGCTGCTTTGCTGGAGGGAGGCGGGGAGATGAAACAGAGAAACAGCTGATAATGGAAGGGGAAAAAAAACTATTGGTGTTGAAATTAATTGGTGGCAACTATGAAAATTTTCAAAAAGTCTGTTCGTCACGACTATACTTGTTATTGCCCCACGAATGTTTCACCTCGATCTCGGTGTCACTTAAATTTCTTTTTTTTGTTCACTTGGCCATCAATTTTGGGAAGAACGCAAGGACTCAATGCATGTCCCAGAGGGTGTGGTATATAATTGAGAGTGTTTCTGTACGCAAATGACCGAAAGGGCATGAGCACCTGTGTATGCAACATGTGTATTAGGACAGATTTTACAAATGTTTGACAAATGAGAGCCTGGGGCAAAAAAAGAAAATCCCATTCTGGCTCTGAACGTGGCCAAACGTTTTTGGAAATACACAAATAACTGCTTCAGTTTTCCAGTAAGGAGAGGGCTAAACAAGTGCATTGCCACCTGTGCAGAGCTTTCTCAACAATAGCAGCAGGAGAGTGTCAGTGTCTTTACACACACAGAGAGTTATAAGTTCACAGAAGGACAAAAGTAAACAGGTACAAATGAGCGTTTTCTTAGGAATCCTGCTTTTGATTGGTTAAAATAAATACAAAATATCCACATAAAGTATCTTGATATGATTTAACAATCCTTACCAGGAAAGCTACCAGGAAATTAAAACTCTGATTTGTGACCCAATCCCATTAAGGAACTGTGTTCATTTCTGCAGAAGCAGGTTGAGGTGGAAACCCAGGAATCTGGAGCAACTCCAAGAGACAGGAGCGGTTCACAATGTGTCAGGATTTGGCCCAGAGGTTTATACACCAGATGTCAGAATGAGATACAGAAGTTCTGAAGAAGACGCAGCATTTTAAATATTGACTACGTGCATAAATTTCATATATTTGATAATAAAGGCCTTTGGAAGCTAAACAATATGTTTAACACTCAGAACACATCACCAAATCAATGTTTAACTCTTACCATAATTTCCTTTTTTTTTTCTTAAGTATGAACATTCTGTTGAAGAGGTTCCCCTATATTTTTAACTCAGAAAATATTGTATTTTTAACTTATTTTTTTGTGTGTCAATTTAAAACTGGAGATTATTGAAAAAAAAGCCTGGTTTTACCTGGAGGAAGGCATTTAAGTTGATTATTGGATAGTCTAAGGTGTCGCAGAGATCTCAAACGGCCAATCTCTGGGCAGAGCATCTGCAGGGCGTTATTGCTCAGGTCCAGTGACTGCAATCGGGCCAAGTTTCCAATAGCTGGAAATCAAAACACTAATCACATTTAACTTACATGAAATACTGACACAATTGCACTGCCTTACTACAGCCCTACCTTCGGGAATAATGACAATGTTGTTTGAGTGCAGGTACCTTGAATTAAAATGCAAAAAAAGTGATTTAAATAGAATATTAAATTAGAACAAAGACAACTGAGCAATTTACAAGAGTACTTACAATTCTATAAGATTTGGGAGCTTCTGAGCAAGATCATCAGGCTGATAAAGACAGGACAAAAGCAGAAATCATTAGCAATCCTAGAACCAAAATGTTACTTAATCATGAGTGTTTTTTTAATCACAAATAGTCATGCTGTGGGGATACCAGTGTAGTGAGTGAGTTTCTCTTCATGTACAATCTCTCCAAGAACTGTAGTCCATTATCTTTCAGCAGCTCTACAGGAAAAATTTTCAGGTTTTTGTAGTTCAGGAACAGGTTTTTGTGGCGCTCCTGCTTGGCCATAAATATAGTCTCGTGGAGTTCAGTTGCCATTTCTCAGGAAAGCTCTCCCCTCCTGGATGAAGGACACTTGGAAATGCCTGAGTCTACTATGGCATCACTGTTACCTGAAAGTTAATGAGCATGACAAGTTCGTCTGAATCAACTGGTATCTCTCCAAATATCAATATAGTGCAGTCATGTAGATTACAATATGAGGCCCATATGGTATACAGATTCATTACACACATTGTACTTCAAACATTTTTAAGTCAATTTTAAAGATTATGGCTTACACTGAATAAAAACTCAAACAATTAGTTTATTAAAAAAATAGAACTTAACATAAGACTTTTAACACAGTGCTATGTAAAAGGATTTGTCCCTTTATATATCTTTTCTGTTTACATTTTTTTATTCAGACTTACAATGCCCAGATCGTCGCTAAAAATCTAAAGCTTTTATGCGTGATTCCGCCATATTACTAAACGAAAACTGCGGCTCGTGTTTGAGGCTCTCATTTACCGTGGCAAGGCATTTTTCCATATAAGGGGGCGTGGCCTTGGGATGATGGCCACCCTTTACAGATTTGCTATAGCAGCTTGAATATCAGACAGAAAACTTGAGTAATTCTAGAATAGTGCCATTCATACATTCATGTTGAAGTAGCTCTGCTATCTTAGTTCAATTTGTTCTTTTTTTAGACTTGTGTTCATAATTATTTTGGTTGGGGTATTACATGCTTGGATAAATGTTCACTCAGGTTTTGAATGCTGTGTGGCTGCAAAGATTTAAGCTCTTACAATTTCACTATTCTAGCGCAACCACGGCAACAAGGTATTATTTTCACTGCTGGGAGTGGGTGATTAGCATCTCAAAAGCTCAACTAATACCTAAACTATGAACCCAAT
This sequence comes from Apricaphanius iberus, assembly GCA_028564705.1. NCBI lineage: Eukaryota > Metazoa > Chordata > Actinopteri > Cyprinodontiformes > Aphaniidae > Apricaphanius > Apricaphanius iberus. The sequence goes on along the minus strand of JAPXFQ010000473.1, from coordinate 1,296,097 downwards.
TCCCAGAGGAATTGAAAATGAAGCCTCAGGGAAGTAGAGCAGGTCCAAACACCACAGAGAGAAAAAGGAAGCTCAAACAATTTTTTCCATTGATTCTTGATTATGAGCGGAAATCACATCATCTCTCTCTGCCTGGATTTGTAACCTTACGAGTGGACTTCTGTCTAACGATATGGCCAGAAATAAATTTAAAGAGGTGCAGCAAGAGCAAATGAGGTGGATTAGCAGTGCTTGCAAACAAATGATGGTATCATCCGAGACATGTTTCAGTAAACTCTCTTTCAGTCATCTCTACTTGTTTAATATGAGTTACAAAATATTAATTTCTTTTTGGAATAACTGGAGTATTTTTTATTTAAATTTGAAATATGAAAAGCAACTTTTAAATGATAAAAAATTCATGTGAACATAACATGTAAAAATTGATTTCTCCTCTTTTTAAATCCTGATATGATTTGGATTAACCATATTTTTTGAATAAATTGTACAAGCAATACCCAGGCAGAATTATTGCTGCCAGAACACTGGGACAGAAAAAAGGAACCTGAAAAGAACCTGTCTTCTGATAATAGGCTAAAAGATCTAAAAATGCAGTAAATAATGTGATCTAAAGAAAATTAAAGTAATTGGCATGAGGTTAGCATTTCCTGATGATCTGAAACATTATGTAAAAAATGTATAAATTGAAAAAAAAAGCTCCGAACTTCACAGTAGGCCTACTGTAGTAACAAAAAACGCACAGCTGTGCAACAAATCTATATAATTTTTTTCCCGAATCAATGCTGAAAAAAATAATAATTGAATTTTGTATTCTACTCAAGTCATTTGATCAAATGCACATCAAATGTATACAGGAAGAATGTGGCCAGATTAGCAGTGATTTCTTTTTACAGTCAATTTGAGTGATAGCATTCAATTTCTATAAGGCTATAAAGAGCAACATAAGGTTACAGTAAATTATGTCTAAAGGTCCTGCCCGCTTTTTACTTTACTCAGCCCATATATTACCAACATGTTACAACTGTGACCTGCAATAGCCACTTTGCTTAGTGATTACTAGCAAAACATAACGATTAATAACATTTATTACCTTAGTCATATGAGACCAATGTAAGACATTGTAACTGACCAACAACATAGTAGCCTCATCATCTGTCGGGAGTAGCATGCAGTGCAAACTGAGAGGAGCTAAACATCCGAACCAGAAGCTGCTGGTTAGCAACAACAATCTCTCGTAAACCATAACCATACACATTTGTCGTAAACAACCCTGCATCACCGCACAGATTCTTCTCCTGTATATTAATGGCACCTCTGTGGGTTTGCTGCCACCAACTGTCAAATAGAGAAATTGCATCAAAGAGAGTCGTTATTTTTCGGGTTCAAAAGTTGGGCTCACGAACCCCACCTGGGGTCACAAACCTGTGAGTGTTGGTTTTGACACTCTTGAAAAAATAAATAAATAAAAAATATCTATACCAGAAAAGCAAAGAGCAAGCATCTGCATTCTATGATTTGAATAAAATTAAAAATAATAACAAATTTTGTGGGTCAGAGACTGGAAAGTTTGGGAACCATTGTAATAGAGCTGTGTGGTTCTCAACCTTTTAAGGGTCCGGGACCCCCTGCATATTTTTGATCAACTCTGAGGACCAGCCCCCTCTACAGGCTACAGAAAAAAACAGAAACTGATGCCTTTTAGATTGCATCGGGGCATTTATTCACTGTTTGAGGCAAATATGAGCTTTCAGTTGTCATTTCCAGAACAAAAAACATAAATCAGCAGTAGCATATTTAGGACGTTTCCAGAAAAATGTAAGAGAACAGAATATATGTGCAGCAGCCTCTAAACGTTGTGAAATAAAAAAGATGCATTCACTTTTTAGTGTAGTAACAAAACACTTTATAGAGTATTGTTCAAAAATATGTAACACATTGTATTGTTACATATTCCTGAAAATACTGTATAAACATACAGCAGCTTTCAGAAACATGTAACAGATTTTTATACAGCACTTTTCAGAAATATATTTGTAATAAAACAGAATTTTGCTATTTGTAGGTCGCTCGGATGTGGTGTTAGTGAGACACTTGCACTTAGATTTACTGTAATCTTGGTTTAATAGTTTCAGCAGCTATAATAATACCTCTCTCCATTTAAAGTCAGTTTCTATATTTGTTCTTTATGTGCATCAGAGCGGATTAAGTATTAGCTGATTAGAATGTGGTACCAGGCATCTCCAGTATTGAACATTTTCACAATATTCAAATTTTCTGAGATACTGAATTTGGGACTTTCATTAGTTTTCTACTACTATTGGTCCACACCCCCAGTTGAGAAACACTAACAGAACTAAACAATAAGAAGAACCATCCTTCGCTTATCGGCTGCAGTTAAAAATAGAGGACTGATACTGCCAAAACTGAACATGAATATATTTAGAAATACAACTGAAAATAGGTAATTAAATGTGGAAATACATATTTTATTTATTAAATATTTTATATTTTTTACGCATCATTTATGCATTAATTTTCCATTTTCTTTCCTCAGACATTTACACATTCATCTATTAATTTTTTTTTTTACATAACATTTTATGTCCAGTCATATTTTTATTGAATCTATGCCTGAGCTTGACCATGACATTTTAAGACAGGAATATACTTGACCAAAACTATTATGATGTAACTCTAGCTGTATGTTTAGGATCGTCCTCCTGTTGAAAGCTCAATATTTACCCCTTTTGAACCCTCTAAATAGGTTTTCTTCCAGGATTACCTTGCTTTTAGCTTTAACCATCTTCCTATCATTTCTGGTCTGCTTCCCTGTTCAAAATGGAGAAAAGCATTCCCCACAGGGTGCAACCACCATGTTCATACCATTTTAGTGAGGCGTTCAGGAGCAGGATTTCTTTTCCACCACATGTTTCGCATATATATCACTTTGGTCTCATCTGAAAGGAGAACTTTCTTCCAAATTTTTACAGTGTCCCCTACACGGCTTGTTGCAAACTGCAAATGGCACTTCTTAAGACCATTTTTTAACAACTGCAATTCTTCCACAAAGAACAGGATTGTAGAGATTAAAAATAATAGTTGTCCTTTCAACAGATTATCTCATCCATCCATCATCTATAGCAGTTTACCGTTGTAGGATGGCCGATGCCCATCTCCAATGGTCACTTGGTGAGAAATGGGGTGCACCCTGGAAAAGGTTGGCCATCAGTCACAGAAGGTAAAATGAAAACCATCTACTTAAGTATATGAGAAAGACTTTAAAAGAGATGCAACGATACCACTTTCATTCAAACCGATTATTTGGATCAGAGTACTTGCTGATACCACAAAAAAAAAAAAAAAAAAATTTGCTATGAATATGAAGACAGGTTTTATTTTATTTTCTGGTTGTTACAACAAATGATGGTGAATTAGATAAAACAATATCTAAATTGAAATCCCTACAAAATTAAAATTTTAAGTGAAAAAAAAAAAAAGTCAAATTATTGCAAAGTTTTCACATTTTAAGTATCGCTTCACAGTATCGGTTAACTAGCCGATACCAATACGGGTATATTAGAACGGTATAGACAGCGATACCAGTATCGGCCCATTTAAGATAGCTGAAACAGGAAAAAATAAAAAGTCACATCACACAAACGTTTGCATACATTTCTTTTTATTTATCTTAAACTTTGTGTAGAAAAAAAAGTATGAGAAACAGACATTCTCTTTTCCTTCAGCCAATCGTTTTATCCCAGGAATATATTGATAAGAAAAATTCTTACAACAGCATGTAAAAAAAGAAAAGAAAACAAAATGAAACATCAGTCCAAACAATCATTTTAACAGAAGTCGAGGACTTGGAAGGCTATCAATAACTTACATATTTTAAAATAAATGTAATAAACTGTCAACGTAACATACATACATATACATATATATATATATATATATATATATATAAATGAGGGATTGGTTGAGAGGAGAAACAAAAACTTAGATTGTTCTTAATGTTACCTCTGTGACGTGTTCCAGTGGTAAAAAAAAAAGAAGAAAAAAAAGGCAAACATCAGACCACAAACAAACCTGATTTCAGAAATTGATTATTGTTTCAAAAAGCAGGACTAGGTGAGGGAGGACTGAACCAGAAGCTGGATAACCTATATCAAAGGTCTACTTTTACAGAAACTGCTTTCTCAAACTGACCTTTCAGTTTACGGTTAACAAATCATAGTGGGAACAGCTGTTGGACAAAAAAAAGCTTAAACTCAAAAATATGATAGGTAACAAATGAAAAAGACAACGTAGCGTCATAAAAGGAAATTATCCTCCCTCATGTTGTGTTTTACTAGCTTTCAATCAAAGCAGCAAATACAGACCCCAAGGAGCCCATCAGCCAACTTAAACTGTCCCCATGAAGAAAAAAAATATCTTTTTTCCAGCAATATAAAAGACCAAGGTCTCTAGTAGTAGTATAAAGAATGTGTGATGTGTCTGAGCTTCTAGCCTGCCTCCAGGATGGTTTAGTTTGTGGTTTGAAATCAACCTTTAAAACAGCACCCAGTGAGATCATCAAACAGTTGAGATGACATTTTGTGTTTTCTACAAGTAAAGAGAATAGACAAAAAAAGTGAGGTAGATGAATCGTTGAATAACAAAGCCTTCTCCCAATATATATATATACGTAAAAAATATGAAATCAAAAACTTGAGTGGAGGTTTGTACAATTATTACCACTTCACAAAAAACAAACAAAATAAAAATAAATAGAAAAGAAACATCTGTGAATTGAATAAAAATGCCTCTTTTTGACACTATTCCACGTGGTCCTCGATTTGATCGGTCAAACCCTCATTGTTGATGCTCTAACGTGAAGAAAAGATTTGGTTTTCTCAACGAGATGGGCTTCAAAGTGAAATTCTCTCATCAGTCCTGTTGGGTCACACAATATCTTAGTTTTCCTGAAGCATTTCAGAAGAAAACTGAGTGCTGCAGGTAAATTCAGTCCTATTTAGTCGCACAAATCTTCAAAAAGCGCATCCAAAAGTTGACAAACTATTGAAAAGGAAAACAACAGGATACATTTCAACAAATCCACACATTTTAAGCAAACGTTTGGTCGAGAAACAAGTGAAATGACAAACACAGAGGGCTTTTTGCTACATTAAATGGATTTCATTTTGTTTTGACTTTGTAGAGACCTTAAACCAAGTGAACTGTAACACTGACAAAAAGTAGTAGGAAGTCATAAGAAAATGAAAAAATAAAAGGCATATAATTGGAAATTCATAGGAAATGGAAACTGTAAGGGATAACATGAAGCTTTCCATTAGCACACATTTTTTCAATAATGGATACATCTTCTAGATTTTAGGATTTAAATAATTATACTAGCTTCACAAGTAAATGTATGCTGGTTTAGTTCAAGGAAAAGAAAATGAAGCTCTTAACATTAATTTTAAATTAGGATAAAATATGTATTTTGTATTAATGTATAAGCAAACCTATAATCTTAATAGCACTGCTATGAGAACTTTCATTTCCTTGCGGATTTAGCTTCTATTGAAATTGAGAAAACTGAAATGTGAATGGCAGCACAAGTCGTAGGGATGTGTCTAGGGTTCCTATACATTCCTGTTTCAGTGTTATGTTATTCAGATTCCAATTTTTCTTATTTTTATAACTTTGACATGTACATAAACTTTTTATAAGTCCATAAACTGTCTATAAAAGCTAATTTAATTGATTTTCCCAAAAAGTAATGAGGTACAGTTGTTCTCAAGAGAGATTTCATGTTTTAGAAAACTGAATAGAAGGGTAAATTTGACATTTTTCCTTTACTGATCCAGACTATGTATTCGTGCTTTTAAAGGTGGTTTAGGAACCATAAGTTTGGTAAAAGGTAGGTTAGATTTTACTAAGAGGGTCCAAATAAATGTTGCCAGAAGAAAATAGATATAAATAAATGTACTCGCTTCCCAAATTCACTCAAATTATAAAATGTGCCAACTTTGCGGAAAACTCCAAAAACAGATTTTTTTCTTCGCCAAATTCTGGAAAAAATATTGACAACATTGTATTATATTGTAAAACTTTTAATGTTTTCTACTTTTTGCCAGTGTTTTGTCTGCATCCAACCAGGGCAAGGACAAACCAAAAGATTCAGACTATGCAACTTCTCGTCACAGACTGTTGCAATAAACACTGCTTTAAGACTGATAAAAGAAACGGATGTAGACAGACAAACACAAGGTAGAATGTCGCGAGGTAACAGCAGCGCAAAAAGAGGAAAATAAAGAAGAGAGGGGAGCAAGAAAAAGTTGCAACTTTTGTCTTTCACCTGAGAGTTTATTTGGGACACCAGGTTTCTGAATCTGATTATAAATAACTTGTCAACGAGCTCTAAGAGAAGGTAGATGTTGGAGAAGATATGGTTCTATTAATACAAGGCCAGTTGTCATACAAAACAAAACAAAACTCAGTCGATAAACAATGAGAGGCAAAAAAATGGAGTGAAAATGTTTCAGGCTGAAAACTAACCTGAAGTTGTCTTTTCATATATATCACACAAGAGAAACGAGGAATAGCAGCTTCTTTCTGTACATGATGAAAGTCTTTGTATAAAAGTTAGAAAAGTGAAAAAACAATTGGTTTGTACATAAATGCTCTGCACATGTAGAGATGTAAATGTTGGCAAGTATTTACAAGTGTAAAAAAATACCTGTTTGTGTACAACCAGGATGCCTCTGACCTAGGGAAAACTCTGACGTACAGATCTGGCATTCATGTTCTCGTCTGGACTGCTCTTCCTCTACAGTCCTTTACTTTTCCTGTGTTTTGTGGTATGTCTTGCTATGTCATTCACTGTTAAACCCCAGCGTAACAGCACTTTGTGGCAGCTGGCTCTACTTCAGGTAAACTGACGGGACATAAGCCTACGCTGGGATCTGATGGAGTGGAGAAACTGCAGATCCCAATCAGCACTAGAAAAACAGAGCGGTACGGTCAAGGGAAGCCAATGTCCGTCTGGGCTCTCAATGAACGATGTAGTGGAAGATCAAAGTGCTTTTTTTTCTTCCTTCCATTTTCACATCTGCATCTTAAGGAGCAACAGGATAAGAACATTTGAAAGCAGAAGAGTTTGGCAACAGATTTGGCAGAGCTGACCGTTCTCTGACCGTTCGTTTCAGCGGACTGGCTTTTGACCTGCATTATGCTAACGCTCTACCCTCTCATAAACCACTGACTTCAAACTTCTTTCAAGTGCTTGTTCTTCATTAGATATGCTTAATGTTTTCACCAAAATGCCCGTTCAAAAGCAAGCACGCACGCACAACGCTGATTATTTATAAAGGCCGACAGTTCTCGTTAGCTCATTTGGAAACATAAAAAAGTAACAAATAACTATTTATAAAATAAGTTCAGCCACAGAGAGAGTGAAACAACTCCCCTTCAATTTTTTTTAGTTTTATGATTTATTTCCTTTACTGAATATTTTTTTTTTCTTTTTTGTATTTTTGGTCTTTCCACTCAGCAGCAGGAGCAGCGTCACAAATGACAGCCAGCTGGTAGAAAATCAAACTAGTAGATTACATAAAAGAAAAAAAAAAGGGGGTGTGGTTATACAGCAGGACATCAACTCTTTAAAAGTTTTTTACCTTCTTTATGAGAGTTTCAAAATACCCCACATCCATCCTGTTGAGAAGGTTTGCTGTGAAAGAAACAAATGAAGAAAAACACCCACTCAGACAGCGGGTTCTTCAGCTCAGTGGGTGAGCAGCGCCAGTGTGTCTGCCCGATCAACACGCTGACGACTGTGGGAGAGGCATGGCGCGCTCATTTTTGCGTCCTCCGTTCATGTGTGCGTACGACGGCAGTTCGTCCAGGGTCGGCCGCATTGTGACGCCTGAGCCGGTGGCGTGTCCCGAGCTCGCTGGAAGGCCCGTCTCTGACAGTCCGTTGGCTGCCTGCTGGCCTGAGGGCTGCTTGTCCATGACTGCACTCGATGTGCAGGGGGAGGAGGGGGAGCTAGGGGCTTGTGATGGGGCAGGTGGGCCCTCTGAGCTTGGAGGAGGGGGGTTCTGCTGCGCAGAGGAAGAGGGGTCCAGGGTAACGTCCGGGGTTTGGTCCAGCTCCTCCAGCTTGAGCTGCGGAGCTTCGGCGGGTTTGTTGTCGGAGCTGTAGTAGAAACTAACCTCTTTGAAAGACGGGTCCAGCTCATCTTTTACGCTGCTGATGATCTCCACGAAGGATGGACGCATTTTAGGGTTGTACTGCCAACACATTCGCATCAGTTCGAACCTGCACACAAAGAGATAATAGTTATCAATCAGTGTTCATAAACAACGTATGTTCCTGAAGTAATCCCTTTCTAGAAAAGAGCTTTGCTTTCGCACAAGAAGCCAATCTTTACTTTAGCCAAATATTTGCTTTCTGTTGCTAAACGGGTTCTGTGAATCACCCCTTCTAATTTGCAGTTACTAGAATTTGCAGCTGCATCACCTTTGTCCAACATAGGCTGTTAAACAGTAAGTGATTTGAGTAATTCTCACAAATTTGATCCAAACACTTCTCGGTTTACGTTCTAACCATGCCCCGATCCAGCCCGCCTGCTCTGTTCCTCCACGCTCCGAGTCGCTTTGGCTCCAACCGGCAGCTTGACTCCTCGCGCTCCCAGTACACACTCTGCAGGCTACTAGCCCTGAGGCCAGCTCCTCCTCCTCTGCGTTTGGAAGGTCAAAATGCCGCCCCATCCGTCGCAGCAGCTCAGACACATTTGGAACAACATCTCCAGAAATTGATGGAGTTATTAAATTCATCAGTCTCTCTGGTATTTACGTAAACATATACAGTGAATGTGATTCCATGACAGTATAGGGCAGAATTGCACACGCCGGCGTATAACCCGCCGGCAATATTTTTCCCTCATCATACCGAACCAAGTAAGGTTTTGCGTTTTACTTTTGTATGAAATATTAAACTGAAGCTGACCTTTAATTCTCTGTAACATTTTGATTCCATGGGCTTTACAACAACTATGGTAATGCTTATTATTGAAATCAGTCTTATACAAAGTTAAGTGGTGTTAAATGCAAAAAAAACCCCAAAAAACTATTTCATTTTCATGCATTTGAATACTAAAGGTAAAAAATCGAATCGGGCCTCGAAATCGGATCAGATTTTAGGTTAAAAGATCAGGTCGGTTAGCCTGACGCAGCCATACTTAATTCTAATCATAATGCGAGTCCGATACTGCTCCATTGGGCTGTGATTAGGGGGCGTGTTTTAACCGAAGCTAGAGGAAAAATACCTCTGCACTCAATCGGATAGACCTATAACCAATCAGAGCAGATGTTATCTGTTCTTCTCTTAAAATTCCTCTTTTAAAATTAATGCGCTGTCGATATCTTCTAGAACATACTCGGAAAAGATCTTGTTTGGGCATAATTGCTCCTCAACGGAGGAATGCCAGACCAAACTTCCAGTCCATGTTGTGGGCGGGACTTCGGCTGGAACCGGGGCTACAGGTCGGTATCAGAGGCCTAAAATACTTATTGGGACATCCCTAGTTCTCTACTATGATAAATAAGTGGTGCTCCACAAGATTTGTTATTCTTCGTAAGTCCCTCCTTCGATCCATAGACCCCTATGCAATTAACACTGAGCAGCATATTTTTAGCCAATAGAATTCAAGTTTCTGCATTGTTTGATGTCAATCAACATGCATGCGCATCACCCGAAACTGTGAAGATGGGGCCGTGCACTCGGGCCGCTTCGTGTCTTCCTATTTACAGTCGCCATAATGGCAGAGAGCGGTCATGGAGATGTCAGAGCAAACTTCTGCTAAATAGATATCCATTCCCCAGCTACCCAGGGCTACGTCATCTTCAGAAAAAAAACAAAAAAGAAAGTCCAGCAACTAAACTCGGCGAAAAACCCCTTAAAGAGCGGAGTAGGATTTACATCAGAGATGCGTTTTAACAACGCAGATAGCTTCAAATCTTAAAAGGCTTCAGAACTGACACACCTTTGGTGACATTTCTGGTAACAGGTAAGACAAATAAATACGTTTTATTAATAAAGTACACAATGACATGCTGCAAAATCACGGGTGATGCAAGTTCCCAATTGTAGATGTGGGACTAGAGAGAGCGGGAGGTTGCAAGAAGGGATATTTGGGGAAAGGCCTTGGTACATTGGATTAAATTTAAAAAATAAAAAAACATCTCCCTCAAATATGCCAGACTACAGCTTTAACTGCCTGATTCATTCAGCATTTTATCCCACTAAGGACACAGTCAAAATCAACTGCAGAGTCGCCAGACCACTTGACATTTTAGCAGTAAAACAATAACATTGATATTAAATTCCCCGGTCTCGGTGGAAACATGTTTTGGACTCGTCCTTTCTCACTGGTGGCCAAATTTGTATTTCAAGCTTGCACATTCTTTGATGTTGATTCATATTTGGCCTGTTTTATTTTGGGAACGAACACTCCACAGCACGCAAAAGTGCACCATGTAACAAACAGGCTGAGACTGCATTGAGCGCTGCTGTCTAGAAATCTCACAGACCACAAGCAGCACTGCTTCACGGTAGAAGTAACTGGCAGTCACTTAAAATTAGAAGGCAGAGTAAAAAGAAATCATGGGAGGATACAAGGGAGCATAATAGGCAATTGTGCAGGGTGGTGGATGTGTGGTGTCTTACAGCATGTCTGGACAGTTCTGTGGTTTCTCCAGCAGTCCACCCTCCATCACAAAGCGAAGGACTTGTTCATTGGACAGACCCTGGTAGGGCTGCTCTGCCAGAGTGGCTATCTCCCACAACACGACCCCAAATGACCTACAGAGAGGAAAACGGCAGAGAAGGGGGAGGGAGAGTGTGTCTTTCATTATCACTATGGCATTCAAAGGTCATTTTCTGCTGCGCTGTGCACAGAGAACGAGGTCGCCGCGTATTTACGCGCGCCTGCTTACCAGACATCCGAGTTGGTGGTGAAAACGCCGTCTTTCAGAGACTCAGGCGACATCCAGCGGACCGGGAGCAAACCTTTGCCACCTTTGCGATAGTAATCGGTCTCATAAATGTCCCTGGTCATGCCAAAATCTGCAGCGAGATCAAAGAGAACATGCTTCAGCAAAATGGGGAAGATGATGTCCAATTAGAAAAACGAAAGGTTTAAGAAATAAAAACAACTTTTGCAGCTTTTACAATAGGCCTAACTAAGTATTGAGCAGATTCTTTTTTCTGCATCTCTTGCGGTAATTACTGTGTTTCGAGTGGCTCCATTTGGGACAGGAAGGCATTCTTTAGTGAGATTATAGCCCCAGAAATAGTACTGAATTAACCATAATCCCTTTGAGAAGACTCCATGCAAGTTTTACAGACATTTAAAACCACAAAAGCTTTTAAAATTGAAGTGCAGAGCAGTGACTATACTGGCCTAGATGCTTTCAGACTAAGAGCTCACACAGCTCTCCCACAGAATAAATAAACTATCGAATTACCGCCTATCTTAACGGCGAAGTCCTCAGCCACCATGCAGTTTCTTGCGGCTAGATCTCGATGGACAAACTTGTTGGCGTTGAGGTAGGCCATGCCGTCAGCGATCTGTCCGGCCATGTGAAGCATCTTTTTCAGCGGAGGGAGAGACAGGCTGGAAAACTGTTGCTGCAGACACACGGACAAGAAACAGGCAGCAAATTAATCAGACCGCATCGAGGTTGAGAGAATTCCTCATGTTTATACTCGGTTTATCCAAGTATTCCAAAGTATCAACAGGTTATGGTTTTTCACGCAGAACTCTGATTAAAACATTATGTTAGGATTGCATAAACACTGGCTACAATCCTCCCAGGCACTTTGGTAAAGATACATGGACCAATTCACCTGCAGGCTGCTCCCCTGATAAACTGTTTGTGCAAACTGAAATCCCTCAATGATTGCTGTGGACTGGCTCTCTTTACCACACTCTGAATTAAGGTATTCACTGAATATAAAAAAAAACTATCAGCACTATTTCTGCACTAAACTGAATCCATGTCGTGCAGCTCGGCTACCTCTTTAGGACGCAGCGAGCGCAGGTAACTCTTCAGGTCTCCTCTCGTCATCAGCTCCATAATGACCAGGGTGGGTTGGCCTTGGGATACTACCCCAAGAAGACGCACCTGCACATAAAAAAAAAAACAACAAAAAATAGCAGTTTTGAACCCACTTTTCTGACAACTATACTATCCTAAGGTGTTGTTTGTACATACCACATGATGGCAATTAAACTCCTTCATAACAGAGGCTTCATTGAGAAACTCGATTCTCTCCCTCATGCTGGCAGACTCGTTTACAGTCTTTACGGCGACGCGCATCTCCGGCTCATCTTTGACCACACACTTAGCCACGCCCTCGTACACCATCCCGAACGACCCCTGGCCGAGCTCCCGACAGAGGGAAATCTTCTCCCGGGCCACCTCCCACTCGTCCGGTACATACACTTTAAAGAGAAGAGCATTCCGTTAACAGAGGTCTGCACTGATTTTTACATTTATAGCACACAGACTTCACGTACTTTCTGCTGCGCTGAAGTACTCGGGGTTAACTGAGGCATACAGGACTCCGTTTCCGAGCCGATCGCTGTTCCTGGGGGAAAACACGTGTTGATTATAGAAACTCCTGAAATCGTTTTCTATTCTTCTAACATACAGTGTCTTTAAGAAGTATTCAGTTTCACAGATCGCAAACTTCTACGTATCATACGGAGATTTTATGCTCCATAACAAGGCAAAGCAGAGCATAATAGAAACTGTCAATTTTCAAAAGATTGGTTTGCAAAGAACGATCTGAAATGTCCAACATGCAGAACATTGAAGGATATGAATATGGTTGTATTCTGACTGTAGTATATACTATTATATTTACTGTTGTATACTGCTGCTGCCATTTGCAAATCTTTTTTTTCATAGTTCATATTCTGCTAACTCTTGGAAATAGCACGCTTACCTTTTTATTGCACATCCTGTACATATTTCTGAATATTTCTAACTATTTAAATATTTTTAAAGTATCGTGCTCTGTTGTACAGTCCAATCTGGGGATGTCACTTTATTTTTGTTTTTTAATACCTCCAGAGTACTCTGGTTTTTGTAATTTTGTTCATAATGTGCGCACTTTCCACTTATGAGTTTTTAAATAATGTATGCATTTCCTGCCACTTTGCTGCTGTTACAACCTGAATTTCCCCTTGTGGGACAATAAGGGATTATTCTATTATATTCTAAGTTTTCAAAGCACGGTGTGGACCTGTCTTTTTGTGTAAAAAGGACACATTTAAATGTCTACATTTACTGCAAACAAAAGTAGAACTTCAAACAACATGCAGCCAAAGGAGAAATTCCAGCAACCAACAAGGACTGTGCAACATTGGGGAAATGATTTTTGACTCGCCACATCTGCAGGTTCCAAAATAATTGATCTCCACACACCTTTTCTTGTTGAGCACCACCAGCATCGAGACCAAACAGCAGATTAGGATGACGATGACGATTGGGACAAAGATCATGGCAAAGACATTTTCATAACCTGTTGACGTGAACAGTTTTGATGAATCCGACTGATGAGGTCTCTAGTGCGTTTCTTTTAGAAAAAATAAAAGAGAAAAGACTGCTTTTCTTACTTTCAGCAACATAGATGTTCAGGGGGTTTGTCCAGGAGCCGTTGCCAGCCAGTGATGTGGCTCTCACCCGGACTGAGTAGTTTCCAGGACTGAGGTTGAACAGGCGAACGCCACGCTGGGTTCGATAGAGTTGTCTAGAAACGCATTCGTGCTTCTCGGGCTGAAAGACAAAAACACACGGAAACACAGTTTAAAGTGACCTAAATATTACCAACATGTTTCTTTTGTCAGCAAGTAATATTAACATTGACTCTCAACTTTAATCTGATAAGAGAATCTGTGGAAGGAGCTAAAGATCAGGGTGATGGAAAGGAGGCCTTCCAATCTCTGATACTTGGACCATCACAATATATAAACGGTCAAAATATCGGTGAAAACATGCAAAAAATAGTTTAATAGCTGCAATGCAGATCAAAATGTTTCCTTTGATCACTGGGAAGAACATAATGACTTTTTAACATCCCATTTTATTAAACTGTAAATATTAAGATACATTTCGGCCATTTAAAATTGAAGAATAGCTGTTTTGTCTTTTGTTAAGTTTCACACTTCCTAAGCAAAACAAAATTCTTGGTCGACTTGAACACATTTTAAATCTAAAACTGCCAGGATTATGAACAATTTTGATCTTAACTGCAACTAATTTGAAATGGATTACTCTGTACTGTGTTTTCATATCACTCTATAAAATTAGACATATTTTAGATAACACAGATATCTCTTCTCAAGAATAAGTTGCTTCCTAAAATGTCAGAAATCTCCATAGATGTTGGCCTACCTCGGCAGCCAGTTTGAACTTGATCTCGTACATGAGTATGAGGCCATTGGGGCGAGTGGGATCCGGCCAGCGCAAAAACACCCAGTCATCCTGGCCCTCCCAGTTTACTGGACCTGGGATGTCATCAGCCTTTTCTGGAGAATCAAAGGGTGGAAAATAATCAGGAGGTTACCAAAAACGGATAATATTTTACTGGCTATTAGTCCAAAGTATTCCAGCAGATTTAACCGGTTAGACGGTACCAGACAGAAACTATCAGTATGCTCAGGTTTTCAAGTCTTTTTTCTAACCTGCTGGCTTGGTCCTAGAGAAGACGAACTCGGCCGCGCTGCAGTGCTGAACCTGCCTGTTGCAGGCATGAATGTCGATGCGGTAAACTGTGAAAGGCTCCAGGCCCGTTATCTGCAGCTCCTGTTCAGTCACCTTGTCATCCATGACCTCGTACTCTTGATTGGCTGGCTCCGGGTCAGGGAAGCTGCTGTTACCGCCGCCCTGAGGAGGGGGGATTATGGTGCTATTGGCGTAAAGCTGGAAGCGGCGTGTACGAGTGGCGTTGGCAACGCCGAAAAGATCTCTGCGACGGCGATCTGGAGGCCTAGAGGTGGACATAATAGAGATGACGAGCATAAGAAAAGCACAGTCTAGGTTGATTGACATCAAGTGTGACTTCAAACTATTTGTACATGTGTTATTTTATACTGACTCCAGTGTTGACAGACTGGAGTACAGCGGCTATATGATGAGGGTGTTGTGCTGCCCATTTTCACATGAGGGCAAGAAACGAGATCCTGGTGTCAAGATAAATAAATAAATCACTAGCAGTGGTGCTGGACTTAAACAAGACCAAAATGGAAATGTTTGTCTTTAAGAAGTTATGGAGCTTCAAACTTTATCTACAAACTTCATGAGGACATCAACACTAGTTTTAAAAACCTGAGAAACAGAAACCTATGGTATAGTTGAGTGCACAGATAATGGATTCAGAACCAACACAGGACATGTGTTGTTACCCCTCAACTACCTAATGGTTCTTGAAGGGAGCCACTATAACTCAAATGGTTCTGTGAATGCCTGCCGTCGGCTACTGCCTTTAACATGGCACTCGATCTCCCTTTTATCCTCTGATGTCAAATTTTCCTGAGTCTTAACATTTTTTGCTGCCAGTGAAAGTTTTTTGAAACAACAAGATTCCCAACTGAATATTAATATGCAAGAGTGATACAATAATAGTAGAGAAGCACCAAAAAAATTGGATGTTGCCTGTCGCCTGATCCACAACGATCGGTGATTAATCGGTTACTATAAATTTTTTTTTTTGTCAGTCAACGCACCATGCATAAGCGTGCCCCACTTGCGCCGACAACAGTCGGTCTTCCTTTCTTTACTTTACTGAACGTTTCTGGGTCAAGAGGACTTACAAGTCAGTGGAAACGAAAGGGTAATTACTACAGAGGCATGTTGGCTGTTCACTAAAGATGCTTTATTTCTTACAGTGAGACAGACCCAGATACTACTGCTGGATCTGGAAACGTCTCAGCTTCACAAGCGACAGTGGCGAAGTGGATAGAATAGTGGTCTTGCAATCGTAAAGTTGTGGATTTCATTCCAGCTAGAGAATGACTCCATTAAAGCCAAAATTGCCTACCAATCTATGAACCATTTTAATGGTGAATGTGATAAAGCACTTTGAATGGTCACTATGACTATAAAATATATATATATATATATATATATATATATATATATATAAAAATATAAAATTATAATAAAAAATAATTTTAAAAAACGCTACATAAATTTCGTCCAAATTTACCATTCAACTCTACAGAGAATACCACAATGGCTAATGCTTACAGTTAGTAATGTTAACATAAAGTCACTTTAAACTCGGATTATTTTTTTTCTTAATTTAACACATTAGCGTTATATACTTCATATTACTCCCGTTTCAGCGCACAGCTGTTTGAACACTTCTGTAAAAAAATAAAATAAAATAGATTATTCATGACTCACAAAAGAAAAGCTACTAAAAGCGGCATAGCTACAGAAAATGAATGATTTAAAAATCAACCCTTGCACCAAACCAGAGGATAGCTTTCTAATATTAAGTCTGTTATTACTTTTGAGTGCCTCCTTAAAAATAAAAAAACAATACCTTGTAATGTATTCCATCTCTACATTTCATCATAGCAAAGACAAAAAAAAAGCTGCAATCAAAGCAGAAAATAAGATTGAATCTTTTTATTTGTTTTTTTGTGTGATCCTTCTGTCCCATTACCTGGAGAATCTAATGAACTTCAGGGACTGCAGAGAGTGTGGTTGGTTTTTGACAAAGGGCTATTTTTTTGAGAAAAAAAATCATCTTTTTTTAATTAAACATTTTATTTTTAAAGATTGATACCTTTTCGATTTATCCAGAAACCAGAAGAGAAGCAAGTAGTTGCGATTTATGGTTTAGCTAACGTTACTACAGGCAAATCAGGGCATCACAATAATCGGTGATTGAAAATCTGCCAGAAAATCTCTGATTGGTGCATCTTTAAATAGTAATAAAGCAAGGGTGTCAAACTCGTTTTCTTTTCGGGCAAAATCCAGATCTTGAAAATCATAAGAAGGGTTGGTTGTTGCAGAATCTGTTGATAAAACTATCCATTAAAAAAAAACTGTTAAAATATAAATAGGATTCACAGCATTCAATGAGTAGGTTTTTTAATAAAATAATATTGAACATGTGCCACTACGCAAGTAAAAACTGATATGATTACATTGATTAAATAACATTTAAGCACACAACCTATTTTGAAGGTTTTATTTATGTGGCCCTTTAGAATCTAGAGGCCCACAAAAATAGTTCCGAGGGGCCAGAGTTTAACACGAGAACTAATTGTACAATCCTATTTTACTTCATGCTACTTACTTAAATAGGCTAGAAAGGATCATTTTCTAGAAATACTAGGAAACAAATTGCAGGATTTTCTCTCTTGTAAGACTAAGTCGTTGGTAGTACTTCAAGCTGCACTTTCATTAGCTTTTTTTCTCTTTAAAGAAAAGCTAAAACAGGTTAGTTGAGCTGATGCGTGGTTACGATCAGAGACAAGGTTGGGACAAAGACTGAGCGATCAGAGGTAAGCGAAGGAATTTTCAGACTGAAGCTAATGTCCGGTCCTGTTTATCTACTGCTCAGGTGTTTAAACTGTCCTGACGGTGTCATGATCTCCTGACAATTGCGTGTCTGAGCAGCTCTTGCAATGCAAGTTTTGCAATGCTCTGTTTAAAAATTTGGCACAGCAAATGAGTGCGGTAAACAAAATGAAACTATACGTTCTGCGCGCTCTGACCCAACATGCTGGCAGCAGCATGATTAAACAGAAGATGAAAGATCAGGAGTTAACAACATTCACTACAGCATACGGGATATTCATTTTTTGGCGCTGCGAGTCAAAGGCATGGGTTAAAAAATATGAATCATATGTCAAAAAGGCGCATGCATTGTGGAGTTGGTTCGGATCGAGACTGTTTGTATTCAGACCTGAAGCGAAGCGAACCTCTGTCCGTTTGGAACCGGACCGAGACCACCTAAAAAAAGTTGGTCTCGGTCCGTTTCACTGATCCGCAGCAGGATTCGTTTGTGTGTATTCACACCTGCATAAAAGGTCCGGACTATCGGCCCAAACGAACTCTGGTCCGTTTAAATTGGACTAAACAGTGCAGGTCTGAATACACCCTAAAAAGCAGAGACAGCCTGACTTCAACAGAAGTGCTTCTCCTGGAATGCCTGGTACAGTCGAGAGTAGCTAAACAGGAAAGTGTATCTTCAGAGTCACGCATCGCCTGATGTTGATCTTCAGAAACAGGCGCGTCCAACTCTTCCGTCTGTTTATGCCAAGCATATGGAGAGCTAATTTACATCAACTGGGCTGAGACATGTGTATATATTTGTGTGTGGAGACCGAGAGAAATAATGTGCTGCAGATGTTTTTGGTCAAGGCGGGATGCTGCGACTGTGAGCTCTGACAGGAGCCGAAATACAGTCCAGAAAAATGAAAATAAAAAAATTTATAAAGTTAAAACAGAGCCGCAGTCACATTTAAGCTGTACAATTAAATCAGGATGACAAGCAGGTTACCTTTGGGTAAAAATTGAGTTGTGCAGGAAGTTTTCAAAGACTTTTCGGTAGGAGGCATCTGCAGCTTCAGCCTCCAGGGCTTCTGGTGATTTGGGGCAGGGGCAGCAAGGACCTTTTTCTGCTCCATCAGGATCTGGTTTAGTGGGCTTTGTATCATCCTCTTTGTCTCCAGTGGCAGCAATCCTAATTGGGATCTTTAGCTCTGATGGAAGGAAAGAGGAGCACGAGTGTCTTATTGGGTTGAATTCAACAGCAAGCCACGTGTTGCGACGAAACAGCTGTGTGGGGATACCTTTTGAGCAGTAGTTATGCTGGTACAGCTCCTTGTCTTCAGCTTGTTGCTGCCACTTCACCCAGTAGTAAGTCTGATTTCCGTTGGGTGAAACGGGGGGCGACCAGCGGACCACCAGCTGAGTAGAGGAGTTCGAGTAGGCCCGCACATCCCGAGGCATGGAGGGCGCTGAAAGAAGGAAAAAAAAGAAAAAGAAAAGCACAACCTCAGGAACTGCTGGGAAAAGTGGTCTCCTTCAGGCCTGGATGCACACTCTGCCAGGGCAGCTGTGTTTTTCTGACATCACAGCGTTGCTAGTTCTTTACACTGCAGCTGGATTTATTTTATGCAGTCCTCCATCTCATGTAATGGAATTACAGTTTTGTAAATCGGTGTCGTTCAATGCCTTTGAGTTGCAGCTGTGTTTATTTCAAAGATCCTTCGTTCAAGTTTCTTAAAAGAAGCCGTACCGTCTCTAAAATATCACCCCATGCAAAAAGAATATATTTTTACCTGGGTTCTAGTTAGTATCGGAAATTGACAGTTCTATACGTTGTAACCACGTCTAATTCCAAGGTAGGTTAAAAGTTAAAAATTCTGCTTTATTGTATCACAATTACATGATTAGGACTGCTGCTGCCTGCTGTCAAGATGACATGAGAACAAAGATGAAAAGGCCTCCAGATTATATTGTAGTGCAGACTTCAAGTCACCAGAGGGCAGTAATCACTCAGAAAAAAGGAAGAAAATACAGGCCAGAGGAAATGAGTGAGGGGATCCAATCACACAGGTGTGCCAAGCAAATCAGCCACGTAACAGAAACAATATATATTTTTTGAATCTCAATTAATTAGATTATAAAAATGTGTTTATTTTTATGATCTAATTGTTACATAGGACCAATAATCTATAAAGACGTGTCATGGCTATGTTTTCAAAAGTTGAGTGGAAGGAAACGGCATTGTAGCAAAACACACTGAAGTGACAGAAAGATGAGACACCAAACCTAAGAATAGAGATTAGCTGAAGACCACAATAAAAGCAATCTGAGTTTTCTTAAAATCTCAGCAGAACCACAGGCTGAACGAATTTAATGCAAGAGGAGCTCCACCCAATTACTGGGCACTATAGACATAGTTTACAGTATGAAGACATTTTTAAATGAAAAAAACTGCTTTTTATTAGCCTTATGTAATATTCTGTTTGTGAAGCTAAAATTTTAACTCATAAGCCATAATTACCAAAGTTAACAGACATTAATACTTTAATATATCACTTTGTAATAAAGCTACAAAAAGTTGAACACACAATGTGTCCAGCTCCAGTCCTCGAGGGTTGTTGTCCTACATGGTTGAGATTTGTCTCTGCTCCAACACAGCTGATTCAAATGTTCCAGCTGTCTCCTAACCCTGCTAAAGGGCCATCATTTGAGTCAGGTGTGATGAACCAGGTAAAGAAGTAAAACATGCAGGATACTGACCCTTGAGGGCTGACTCTGGGGACCCCAAGATCTGCAAGTTTTCCAAAATACAGTTTTTCAATCTAGTTTTTAAAATGATAAATCCATAACTGACAAACAATACAAAAATATTTGGCCTTTTTGCCAACCCTTCATTTTTTTTTTGAAGTTTTGTAATAAATCTGTTTCACTAGAGCTTGGCAAAAAGAAAATACACACACACATACATATATATATATATATATATATATATATATATATATATACATACATACACATGCACTTTACATTACTCTCAGACCTTATGATATCTGCAAGAATATAAACTGATTCCCGATAAAATAGTCCTACATACCGGAGGGGCTGGTGCGGATGTAGACCACCTTGCTCTTGGCGCCGGGCATATGCTTGTCTTCCACCATGAGTGTGATCGCTTTAACAAAGATGGCGTATTGCGTCCAGGGTTTCAGGCCGGATAGCAGAACCCCAGGGTCCGTCTCCTTTTCAGGCCTCAGTTCCACATCCACCATATTCCAGCTGTTGGAGCCGCAACCATCCTGCCCCTCAAACTCCGTGATGTTCTGGAACGGCCTAGAGAGAAGAACGGTCAATTCATCCTTAAAGTGGCAGAATTTAAACATATCCAAAAGAGAAAGAAACATATTTATCCTGTTTTTTATACTTATTAGTAGTGTATTAAGTGTGATTATTATACGGCCCTTCACAATGCAAGTAGAACGCCCCATTGATTTGAATGTGATTTCCCAACGTTCTACCGGTCATTATTTTCTGATAGAAGACCTCTGAAAAAAATAATGACCACTGCCAATGGCAACGGAGTTTGTAACGCGCAAACTGTTGGGAACTATTTGACGCGGAAATCCTAAATAAACCTTTCTGCCTTCATAAAAGTGTATGAAGTTTGTTTTTTATGTGAATACAATTGGCAACTAGCCGTATAGTAAGTGGGATAATGTATAGAACCTTCAGGGCGAACTGGACCCGTCCTGCGCGTCGGGGTCCAGTTCGCCCTGTCGGTACTTATTTTCCCGATAATGCCCGCCGTTCTATACATTATCCCTTACTTAAAAGAGACCAGCAGCAAATAAGTGAGTAACTTACGCTTCCTTGTAGTAGACTATAAAGCTGATGAGGTCTCTGTAGTCGGGAGGTCGGTAGCGCTGCCATGTCAGCTTGATCCTCGTGCTGCTGGTGGTGTTGGATGTAAACCGCAAGATGGTGCTTTCACCTACGAGGGCAGCAAACAGTAAAGAAATCTCACCTAAAATACTTCAATCTGTGCACACTAAATTAGAATGCAATTAGTGTTGCAAAGAGTGCGATGCTGTAAATACTGACATACGGTTCAGAGGGGAAATGAGTACATAAGAGGTGTTTGCAAACTGCTCCTAAAGTAGAGAAAACTGGACATAGCAATTTAAATGTTTGTGGTTTTCGGATGGCGGCTCGTTTTCGACTCTTACAGCTGGCTCTGTCGCCATTGTTTCGGAAGTCCGTCTCATCAAAGCGACCCTGGACGCCCGTGTTTTCCCACATCTTGCGGATCTCTGACATACAAAGCTTCGGGTTGGCTCTGAAGAACAGCTTGCCCCTTTTTATGGTCAGGTTGTGCTGCTTCCAGTCCCACAGATACTGGAGCTGCTGGTTGTCGAATGCTGAGAAGGCATACATGCTGGAGGGACAAACCAGATAAACAAGTTAGGAAATGCAAGTCAGTAACATGGTGCTTCAGTCTAAATTTGTGTTTCTAATGAGTCATGCCAGACAAATTAAACTCATCAGTTTTCTTATTTTAACTGTTCAAATAAATCTTTTTTTTATTGGAAGTTTATTGCAAACAGACAAAATCATCTAAATCATTTTATTAAACCAGACATGAGGGAGTTTAATGCGGACCTAGGGACAGTTTGACTCCAGCAAACAAAGACAAGCAAAGGAAGGATGGGGTGAAGGCCTCATCACGGCCCTGACCGAACCTTTCCAGGCACCGCTGGAGATTAGGCCACATTCAAGGTCTGTGTAGACTATACAAACAGGCAAAAATTATGACTGCTGACAGGTGGACTGACTAACACACTCGCGACGCTCGTTAGTTGGCGAGGTGGATTAGTCTGCAAGGGAACATTTTGCCTTCCAAGTCTGCGCTAAAAGCAGAGAAACAGGACAAGTGTAAGGATTTCAGTTTGTCAAGGACCAAACTGTGGTGGCTGCATAAGTGGGTCGAAACATCAACTCGAGTGAGACATTACTAGCTCAAGAAAAACTATCCTAAACATGATTCTGACATTACCCTACTTATCCATGAATCTCATGTCCTGTCGTCGATCTGGCTGTGATTTTGCTAAACACAAACAGGTAAGTGTGGGGTCTTGAGAGTCTCTTGAGAAAATAATGTCAATACCAGAAGAGACAATGGGCAGGCATCTTCACTTTAGAAATCATATCAAAGATGGAAAGCAGGACTTGAATTAATAAAAGCAGCATATAGTGATTGTTATATTGGCAGTTAATGTCGGTTATGTTGGCACTGTATCTCTTTTTAACGAACTCATAAAAAACGCTTTGTGTTCCATCCAGAGTTGGGGTCACGGGCTTCTTACATTTTTATTTTGTGGGTCAGTGACTGGAAAGTTTGGGAACCACTGCTCTAGAATCCTGACCAAAAAGGTTAAATCTTGATTTCCCCAGAACATAACATAATTTTCCTAAATGCATGTAGGAACCCTTAAAATGGTTCTTGCTAAATTTAATCAGGAATGGACAGAGAAAGAAATGAAGGCTTCCATCTTGCATCCTGACACCAGAGTTCAGTTCTGTCACAAGTATTGACTAGTCAGTACTTGGCAGAAATCCTTACAGCTTCTTTAATGTTGCTGTTTTCTTCCTAAATTTTCAAATTTCTGAAAAACAGTTCTTGGTAATGTCACCTTTGCGCCATTAAAAAACCCAGAAAAAAAACAATATGGTTTACAATTGTTAAATGCATCCACTAATTATAAACCTTTTGGATTCTATCTAAGAATTGTTTCAGATCATCTACACACCCTTTGGTATTTCCAAATAGTTGCTTGCTTTTTCAGCAGTATAACGCAAAGTACCAAAAAGAAAAATAATGTTTTGAGAAGCCCAACAACTAGCTCAAGGCTTGAGCTTTCCCTCCAATTTAGATGTCAACCCAATCAGGCATCCTTGGGATATGCCAGACAAACAGGGCCAAGGTTGACGCCGTACAATTTACAGGAGTTAAAGGATTTGCTTGCTCACATCTTGGTGCCAGATACCACAGCTCACCATCAGGGAGTCCATGTCTCGACAGGTAAGGGTTGTTTTGGTTGGAAAGGGGGGAACCAAAGCACTAATATGCAAACAGTGATAAACGTATGCAGGCTTGTTGTATGTACCATTAGAAATTAGGTGATCAAGCGAATAATTTACATTTTTGTTTTGCAGATTTCAGATACGTAACGTCTTACTCATTACGCTCATTTAGGGTCCTAAACGTTACTTTTACAATTAAGTGGAGGGAAAGCCACAGTGTGCTTGAAATGCTCAACACGCGTACAAGATTTAAATTAAATGAAGCTAGGGAATCTTAAATTAAATTTTTTCACAGTATCAGTTTGTCATTGAAGCTTGCATATCGAAAAGGTCTTAGTTGTCATGCAGCAACAGATTAGCTTAGACTTATAGAAAAACAACACCAAAAGCTATGCTAAGTAGGGCTGGGCGATTAATCGATAAAATCGATTAATCGAATGTTCTGTTTATGAAGATTTTATTTTCGGAAAAATCTTGATTTTAATCAACCAATGCAATACTTTGACTGCTATAGCTCAGAGTGATGTCAATCTGCCCAGGGCCTACAATCTTGCGTTAAAAGGATACTTCAGAGCTTGTTTTTAGTTGGACTTTGAATTCAGGTCAGCTCAGGGATGGAATGATCGAAATAAAAGAAGGTTTTTGAAAATATTTTCATCACTTGCAATTTCTTTTTAAGAAAACATGGGTAGAGAAAACTAATGGAAAAAAAAGGTTAAAATTAGAAAAAAAGATTTGGTATGAAAAAATTCTACATGAAATTTAATTTTTAAGCCATGTTGCTCAGGCCTAATGATAAGTAAAATAAGCGTGATATGTATGTTTATGGAAGTCTTAAGAAAACAGCTGTTCATCTACCTGTGCCAGAAAGAACAGTAGGCAGAATGAAGAAACAATATCAAACACAAATCCAGAGCACATGGCAAGAATTACAATAGCTAAAACAAATGAGAAAAAAAACGGCCCGACCAACCCTAACAAATAAAAAATCAACATGCCCCGAGATGAGACACGCAGGTCTCATCTCGGTTTAAGTGAACTCTAGTGCAGTTCACTTGTATATGTGATTGCCAAGTGGGCAAGGAGCACTCAATAAGGAGGAACCGGTCTATAGAGTAGGGCATTTTGGGTAAAATCAACGAAAAATAAAAAAATAAAAAAAAATAAAATAAAAATCACACAACCACTCCTCTTCCTTGTTCTCTACTCTTTGCTGCAACATATTTGTCAGAGAGACAACAGAGCAATCCAAAAACTGCTACAAAATGATGCCCATCCATGCTTGTTTACGTTTCATGGAACAGGAAGTCTGCCTGTGTCGAGTGATTCTTGGTGCAATCCCACAGGAAACGCACCAGTTGGAAAAAAACAACAAAGTTGCAATTTTGGTCCCCAACTGAAACAAGCCTACAAGGACTATCAGGTGAGAAAACGACCAAGGTTTGTGTGTCAAGTGGTCCTACTCTTCATGAAGGCTTTCTCCATCGATGTATCTCAGACTGCGGAGGAACGCCAGCGAGCTCAGGGTGTGTGAATGTCTGATCCGGACATGACCCGTGACCCTCTGGATTAAACCTGTGAAACTCTCCAGTTCTGCCACCATGTTATCTGAAAACACACACATCAGTTTTAAGACATTTTTTCGCTCATTTACAGCCTGAATGTACTTCATGGACTTCTGCTTCTGTTCTGTTACTTCAGATAAGTCTAGTAGAGGTTTATTAGTTTATTAGCAGAACACTTGATAAAACTTAAACTAGTCTACCTTCAAAATGTAACTTTAAAAAGGAAAAAAATAATGAAAGGACTTTTTTGCTATGCATACATTTGTAAAAAAAAAAAAAAAAAAAACTATTCCCAATTTTTACATTTCTCAGCCAACTTTTTCTAAAGAAAATGAGCAAACCTCTTCATACTGCTTTATTAACTTTAAACTCAATGAAAACTTTTGCAGGAACCCTTAAAGCCAAAATAACTGAAGTGAGGTGCTGCTGTTTTACCCTGCGGTACTTACGGCCTCTGCGGATGGTTATTTGCAGGTCGCCTTTGATAACAGTGCAGCCTTTGAGAGACTGAGCCGCATCTATGGAGTCGATGACCTTCCCGTCGCACACTTTATCGCACAGGCCATCGCAGGCGGTGCACGACATGCTGAGGGTAACACAGACGGATGAAACCAGGAAGAAGACGATAAATGTTAATTATCACGATACACTTTGATGGTGTCCGAAGCGCTCCTTAAAATTTGCTTAATTTTTTGCTTATTTAGGATATTTTTTGTTCTTAATTCACAGGATACTGTCTAGAGTGTGTAAACTGTCCACAATGTATAGAGAAACTCTACCCTGTAGAGTGTCTTTCAAAAATATTGTGTCGCATTAAAAATAGGAAATGAAGGATGGGTAAAAAAAAAAACTCCCAAAAAACAAGTGTCTAGATTTGGAAAGCTACTATAAACGGGCCTTAAACAACTTGTACAGCTCACCTGTCGGGTGTGGGTCGTGTATACCCGGATGGACAGTCGGGCATGCATTCTCCTCCGTGGATGACGAACATGTCGAAGTCCGGAAGGTGCACTTTAGAGCAAAAATCAGCAGTGATGCAACGCCAGCCCTCGAACCTGTAGGTGCCTGGAGGGCAGTCGGGCACACATCTGCCGTCGTGGTAGTAATGCACACATGCGGCGCACGCAGTGTCGTCGCCAGGAAGCGAGCAGCTGCCCAGACACTGAGCATGACAGCACTCACCTTCAGCCGTGCACGCTCGCCGTCCACACTTCTCAGGACACTCTGAAGCAAGAAGTACAGAGAGAATGAGGGCATATTTAAATATGAAGAAAATAAACTTTTTTTATACGAATATGTAATTACATTATTTTATAAATATATATTTGATGTAATTTCACTAAAATTATGTTATTTCGCTAAAAAGAAACAGTTTCCATCAATCTTCTTCTGCTTATCTGGTGTCAGATTGCGGGGGCGGCAGCTTGAGCAGAGACTACCAGATTTCACTCTCCCCAGCCACTTGGGCCAGCTCCTAGGGAGGTATCACAAGGCGTTCCCAGGCCAGACGAGAGACATAGTGTGTCCTGGGTTTTCCTCTGGGGCTCCTCCCAGTGGGACGTGCCCGGAAACACCTCACCAGGGAGGAGTCAAGGAGGCATCCTGACAGAGTTTGTGACCATAGATGAGGGTAGGAACATATATCAACCTTTTGGCTCAGCTCTCCATTCACCACAACAGCACAATACAGCGCCTGCATTACTGCAGACGCCTTACCAATCCGCCTATCGATCTCCCACTCCATGTTTGACTCAATTCGTGGACAAGACCCCCAGATACTTGAACTCCTACACTTGGGCAAGGACCTTTACCCGACGCGGAGGAGGCACTCTAACCTTTTCCGGCTCAAGACCATGGTTTCAGATTTGGAGGTGCTGATTCTCATCCCAGCTGCTTCGACTTGGCTGAGAACCGCTCCAACTAAAGCTGTAGATCACGTTCCACTGAAGCCAACAAGATCACATCATCTGCAAAAAGCAGAGACCGAATTCTGAAAGTCACCGATCCCCTCATCATCTTGGCTGCGCCTAGAAATCCTTTCCATAAAAGGTATGAACAGAATCTGTGACAAAGGGCAACCTTGGTGAAGTCCAACTCTCACCAAAAGAGCCCATCTTACTGCCTGCAATGCGAACCAAGCTCCGACACCTGCTCAACATCTGAACCATCTAGATAAGGCATGAAGGAATTACAGAGAAACAAAACGTATAAGTGGATCTTAACCACTAAGACAGCAGTGAGGGATTCACTCACCCCATTATCAGTCAGTTAAGACGTTCAAAATGAAAGTAGAAACATAAGCTGTCCTGCTCAAACTCATTCACAACTATCTGCCATAGAAACAAACCAACAGCTAAATAAACAAAGGAAATTAAGCATGAAATTATTCCTCTTAGTCTGTCAGATCTGTGAGCCATAAAGCAAAGGAGAGAGAAAAATCACTGGACGAACTAATAAACTGACATTTTTTTAAAGTAATCTTTTTAGGTCAGCCACACGGTGTGTTTAAACACAAACTAAACAAAGTGGAGTTTGTAGGAAATGATGCAGTGTTTTAAAGGATGCTGCTGAGTGATAGAACGGTTACAGCATGGTTAAAACTTCCTGCCTCCATCAGGCCTTTCAAACAAAATAAAGACTACAAATGAGATGTGAGGCACACTGCTGCCTCCTGTTCAAGTTATCGTTTTATCCACAATGACCTATTTGAAACTGGTGCAAAGGGAAGCGGGTTAGTTATCGCAAAATGATGTCAGTTATATTCAAAAATAAAATAAGAAATAGATCGGCGGTTTTATTTGCAACAATTATTGCTGCATTTAGAAGAAAATCTTCCAGAAACAAAGTTTACAGCGAGCACTATTTTATTCCCATAATTGATTATATTTAATTCTCTTGTTTATTCTATTGATATACAATTGTGATTTAAAGCAAAAGTTTGAATGTTGAGAGTTGAAATGCAACTTTAAATTCTGTTTATTTGCCACAGATTTCACTATAATTTACGTTTGGAAATCTACAGTCTTTCTTAGTGAGGCTATGACCCTCAGGCCCACCTCCTTACTGGCTCTGAAACCAATCAGAACCTCCAGACTGCATAGTCTCACCATTCAGCAGTCTGTTTGTCCTCAACAGGAGGACGCCAGTGCTGCATTTTCTGGCACAGAGCGTTCTTTCCCTGATACGCCCCCTCCAACCCCAGACTCCATCTCATCCTCTGACCTCTTCTGATGAGGCAATGGCAGGCAGAAAAGGTGTCATGTATTACAAAGCCAAGTCTCAGCCTCACAGAGAGTGTTACGCTGAAGCCCTGTGTGAAGTTCGGCACAAGCTTGAGCTGCCCGCTCTGTCGCTCTCCTAAATACAACCCTGACTGATAGTGAAGGTCGGAGTGACATGGAGGGGTCACCGAGTACGCAACACTGCGCTACACCCCTCCACTGGACGCCTTGAAAATAATTGAATCCACCTTTTAATCCTCCTTACTACAGTGCCACGCACTTTCGACAAGTACTGAAGTCTTTAAATGTTCTGGGCATGACGCTGTAGCAGCTGTATGGGAAAATCTGAACACCCGAATCAGTCCAATGGGACTCGGGCTGGACTTTATGAGGTAGCCCCTTTGTAAAATGCAGTTTAAGCAGTGCTCTGATCTCTAAACTTTATGTTTAATCTAAAAAAAATATTTTTTGCTGTCGCTACATCCATGCTCAGAATCAGTGCCTGCTGCAAAGTTAACAACTCAAAGTAATCAACTGTCCACTGTTACTACATACTATAACATATTGCAAGACTCTATGCAGCTTTAGTTATCAGTCTGTATGAGCCCATTTCCAGCTGAAGACCAAAGCTGTTTCTACCTCCAGATAAACTTTAAGAGTCGCTGCTGAAGAAGCACTAGTTTTCTGAGTTGGTTCTGTCGGAGCAAGAAACCATAAGAACCGATGCTAAGCAAGCAGTAGCACCAGTTTAGCACTGGAAGTAGATCTTGGTCCAAATGTATACTTCTATAGAAGCAGATTTCCAAATTTTCCATTATTTTTTTGATAACATGTAGACGTTTGATAACATTTACTTAATAAAAATACTGTAGTTGTATAAGATTTCTCAAATGTAGGCTTACATTTTCTACATTTTTTTTACCCTTTTTAAGAAACCCCCCCAAAAAACATAAGGATTTTAAAGTTTTCAACCTTAAATTAAGAGTAAAAACTTGATCTAAGGGAGAAAGCAGCAGTAAAATGGCAGATTTTTACATTTTGGAATGAGTGGGACTAGTCTATGGTAACTCAAAATTTTTAAAAAAACTAAATGTTAATTTATGCCAGTTTTTCTAAACATGATTAAAAAATGTTTAATACTCTTGACCTCTTTAGATGGTGGAGGATTTGTCGTTTTTATGACTTTCAAATGGTTGCTGTGAATTATTTATTTCCCTTTTCTTTTAACCCTTCTTGTCACTTACTTTTATCTCAACAAATACAAAACACAAAAACATAAAGTGAAATACTAAAAATCAGGGAGAATTTTTCATTTTAAAATAGGAGTTACCCACAGTGTGAACTGTGGAAAGTTACTAGATAGCAGATAGTCCCTCTGTTTATGAAGCTCAGCGTACTGGACTGCATTCTGGTGAGGTAAGCACTCTCACCAAGCTTTGAAAAAAGCCCCAGTTTGATCAAATAAAAATATATAGAATTAAGTGTGAAAGTGCTTTTTTTTAAATGAAGGATAATATGCATGCAATTGGCCAAAAAAATATCTTCAACTGGTGATTTTTTATTTGCAAAGGAACAGGCTGTGCTTCGTGTTCTGTTGAATACGTTGCTAGATTGAGGGTATGACTACTATCAGTGCTAATCCACAAGGAATGTGTGTAATGTGGCAGTTTAATAATAACCTTCTAATCCTATTATTTTGTCTTTGTTTCCAGGATCTTTGATAAACAGGACCCCAAAAATTCAGGCTTATAAAGCACATGTAACACATAAATGCCAAATATTTTAATCATTTTAAAATTCTAAATTTTTAACCCCAACCTTCACGTTTCTGGATCAAAAACTGTAACCAGAATCATCAACTACAGGTGGTTGAATAATTTTACGGGTTCCGGAGGCCTGAGGAAAATATTTTAAATTCCAACCCGTGGTGTAGGTTGTGTTTGTGGTTTTTACTTGAAAGGAAACAAGGTACGTTCTCACAATTTACTTGAATAACAAAGGATGCAAATATTTTCTTTCAATAAATCTTCCCTGAATGTAATCCATCAAATACAGGTTGTAAAAGTTCTTAATATGATGCACTTCATTTCTAGAGCTTGTTGAGTGAAGGGTAATTTAGATATGTCATGTGTTAAACACAATGTAATGATGTTGTGGTGGAAATAATTTAATGTTATGTACTTTCTATACTTTGAAATCAACTGTGACCTGGTTTACTTAATGTTGTAATTATCAGTGTGAATGACTAGTCTTATTAAGTGACGTTTTTACCCAGGACAGGGACAGAGAGTTTTTGATAATGATAGTCCATATCCTGTGTTACCATGGAGACCATCTTCAACCGGGCATCGTTAAAGATACACAAAGTTCTCAGCTTTCTAATCTAAGAGAAAGGTGGCACAAAGTCTCTGATTTTCATCTTGAGAGTTGTACTTTATCGAATAGAATAGATAGACTAAGATTGCTAGTAATAATATAAGCTTGTTGTTGTAAGACTGAGACAGGTCAGTATTCCACATTTGCTGTGATGTGTTGCTGTCTTCTTGTAAGATCAATTCAAATCATATTAAAACCTACAAACGCTTAAAGGAATCTCTCTCATTTATTAAGAGTCTCAAAAATCCGACTAAAATGTAATATTGAGGCAAGTGAACGTAAGATAACTGTCCAAAGTTAATTACCCCTTTTACTCCAAAGATCGGATTTTTGGATTGGTATCAGTGTGCCAGAAAAAATTCATCTTAATTAATATAGACCCTGTACATTATCATATTTATCCAAATATCTGGATAATCCAGCAAACTAGCTAATATTAACCTTGCTCCTCAGTAAACTTCTCCCAATGAAAACACGTTTAACAGTAAGTTGAATCAAGCCTAGTTTATACTTATCCCGTCTGTGTAAGTGCAGAGACGCGCAATGCCATTATCCGACCACACAAGGGCTCTCCATCACTTACGCAAGCACCGACAGAATATCAGCCACAGATCATTTCACCAGAACAGTGCTCTGTAATAGATATAAATTAGTAGTCAATGCTGCGTTTGGGCACTAGATGCTTTATAATGCAAGACTAGTTTATCTAATATGTTCTTTCAACAATTTTCAACTACAGGAAGTGTAGAGAACAACAAAAAAGACCGCCGTGTTTCTTTACATACATTTTAAGAGTATTCTATAAGCTGCACAGGTAAAAAGCTTTCCAACTCAATCAGAACTTTACTCTCTGTCGGCCAGTGGTCCTTGGGTAGGAGTGTGTTTACAAGCTGAAGTAAAGAATCTCTAGGTAACCAGAAACGTGACTGCAATGGATGGCAGACCTGCAAGAAAAGGTCAGCACCCTCTGCTGTCCTGGCGGAGAATTGCTTTGCAACACTTACACAGCAATGGAAAAGATTGAAAGAAAAAACACCTCCGTCAGTAGATGTGGGTGCAAGCTTGCTAACGGAAAGGCGTAAACTAGGCTTCAACCTATTCTTAGAAGATGTTGACAAAGTACTTAATGTGTTAGGTGATCAAAGTTAGCGTTCTGTTGGAGGAGCGCATCAGGGCTCAACTCCCAAAAAATCTGATCAGAAAAAAAAAATAGATTTTCCACAGTCAGTTCCAAATGACAAAAAAAGACACCTGTATATAGAGACTTTTCAATCGGCATATACCCAAACCTACATGATCCGACTCAGTATCAATAAACATAAACTAAAGCTCCACAGTTAGTGACCCTGATTAACAAAACTCAGTTTTGACAAGCCAGCATCATAAACGTTTTTCCATTTAGTGAGAGTAGAATGCTAGTTTCAAATATTAAAGCTACACTCTGGTACTGGATATTTAAAAGTTGTACAAATGAAGTGACTTTAACAGTCCCCTCCTTTCCATTCCTTTAATATCAAACACACAGGCTGTGTGATAAAGATCACAGCTGTGAGTTAAAAGATCAATGCACTGCATTAAAACAGTAAAACGAGCTCAGCAGATATAGCTGGCTGTGAAACTACAACCTGTCAACAGCCAAGGGGTTGGAAAAAGACTGGTCCTTTCTAATTAAATAGATCTTTTCCAGCAGAGACTAGGCTAAAAAATGTGGAATACATAAAAAAAAATCTTCACAATGGTCGTTTACTGTAAATATACTGCTAGTTTATGAATCCAAATCGACCTGCTGATAAAAGGTAAAAGCATGTCCCTTTCCTAATCCATGTTTTTCAGCATTTGTCCCTGGGTGTGATAAGGCATGTCCCACACAGGAACAACATTCCTATTACGACAATCCAGGCTTTTGTATCCATAGAAAACACAAACACAGAGAACAGATGTCTAGACAGATGAGAGTCCAGTTGATTAAATAACACTGACAGTTTTATTTTTTTTCATTCAAGCAACACTGACCTCCAATCCATCAGTTTAAATAACAGAAAGTTACAAGTCAACTTCTCATTTTTGAGGGATCCGTTGGACAAGTCAACAAAGCTTCTGTATTCATTGCTTTTCTAGATAATTAAGAACACAATACGAGAACCATTATAATAAAAGTTTAATTCCTCGATTCTAAAATCCTTCAGAAAACTGAAGATTGGGAATGGGCCACGTATTTCCAATCCGTTTGTTCTCTACAAATTAAACAAAAAACATTGTTTTGGTGGGGTTTTAACCATGTTCATTTCCAAAAACAAGTCAACTAAAGAGGCTCCGTTTGCCAAAAAGCATTGTTTGCTCTCATGTCTCTGTGGCCTCCAAATTCAAAACTAGAAGTTTGGAAAAGTGATAATACAGAACATCTTCCAGAGTGACATAACGATTTTTTTTAAATATAGGTTTGGTATTACTGTTGACAAGATCACAGAAGTCTATGCAGATAACAGAAAAGCCTTAAGGTTGATTCCTTATTTCTTTGTGTCTGCTCTAAATTTGAGCATGTCAGAGACTACCATCTGTACAAGAACCTTGCATTTTACAAACGTCCTTGTATGCCAAAGTGTTTAAAATCTGAAGCAAATGAGAAGTTAGGTATCAAAGTTGAAAGTTGTCTAAATTTGTAGCCTGGATTGGGACAGAGCAGCAAATTTACAAAAAAATAAAAATAACTTAAGGTGCTGCAATTTCCAGAACTAAAAATGTAGAGCTGCGATACGCAATTACCCTAAAATATAAATAATTATGACAAATATTTAAAGAAGATTGGAGCAAAATTTTATTACAATCAAATGACTATCATGAAACATTTCTCAGGTCCACATATTCATCTTTTTATGCAAGGATAAATTAAAAAATACAAAATGTCAGTACTTTCTTTAGACTTCACAAAATGGCATACACTTATTTTTGAGATCATTTACAATATGTTAAAGTTCATGCTATTTCTGAAAATGTTTAGTTCTTGGTCACAAAATGATCCATATATAAGGAAAAAAATATTACCATAATTTTTCGGACCATTGAGAGCATCTGACAAAGGGCCAGACCAGCTAAAGTTTTAAAGAATATTGCGCATACATACGCCGGACGTTTTCATGTTGTAATTAGGGATGCATCGATACAAATACTGGTATCGGGTATCGGC
Organism: Apricaphanius iberus; assembly: GCA_028564705.1. Lineage (NCBI taxonomy): Eukaryota > Metazoa > Chordata > Actinopteri > Cyprinodontiformes > Aphaniidae > Apricaphanius > Apricaphanius iberus. The sequence continues at coordinate 1,262,106 of JAPXFQ010000473.1, read as the reverse complement.
CCCGATGCCGTCCAACGTACATGCATCTGTTAAACTTTATCGATACCATGAACCGATACTCAAAATGTAGAAAATCTGCAATAGATTTACAACTCTAGATCACTTTTTCTCTTGGAATTTTATTTTTGTGGCAGTTTTATATTTTACATCTGTTATTTTGTCTTAGTTATGTTCAGTTAATAAAGTCTGGTTCCTTTAGTCTCTTCAAGAAAGGTATAAGGTGGAAGTTATACAGTTCATTAATTCAACAGCAGTACTGGATCGGTATCGCCTATCGACAGATGCAAAAAAATCCAGGCATTGGTACTGAAATAGTCGAATCGGTGCATCCCTAGTTTTAATATGAAATATTTACACAGAAAGACGGTGAACTGAACATTTTTTACTTTTATTTTAAAAGCTCCACCTGAAAATCGGCAGTACATAACCCGACAGTAACATGTCTGGTCAGAAAATAAAACATGCTTTGGTCTGTAAGGAAATTCATTGGTCACCATCTTCCTCTTGCGCACCAAAGCCACTGAAGTAGCAGAAAGGTTTTGTTGTCTCCTTACACAGACTCAGTTCTATCGGCTAGCCCGATTGCCTTTAACTTGCAATGCATTAACTTCTACAATGATGAGGGTGTGCATGAAAACGGTAAGTCTGCTTCGGTGCATAACCCTTCCCCACTCTTGCATTTCTTACCTATTATCTTACAACTGTCTAGCGGGACAGTTGTGAGATAGCACTTCTCTAAAGTAAGGCTGTTCTCACTGCAGAGAATAAACAGGTAAAGCAAAATTGCATTTTAAACCAAGAAAATTAGATGAAAAAAAACAAAAATGCCCACTTCCACACAAAAACTTAGTCTGTGCACTGTCGCTCACAGACTAAGTCATTTAAGAAAAAAAGCCTAGCAGAAGTGTGTTTGTTTGTGTGAGTGGTGTCTGCAGGCCAATTCAAATGAGCACATTGGCCTGGATTCATTAGCGGTATAACATGGGTGACCTCAACTGCCCTTTTGTGGTGCATACCTATAGACAGCAAACATTGCAAGCAACTGGCCAGTTCGTCAGGGCAAATGCAAACCCCCAGTTTGTGTCCCCAGTCTAACAAACAGGCTCCGCACAAAGTGCTTGGAGCAATACAGAAAACAGAAAGTAAGCAGGCATCAATCAGGAAAGTGTTTGTGTTTGGATCTCCAACATCCGTGAACAATCCCAATTGCTATATTTTTTTTTGAAAATAAACAGACGTGCCAAAATTACAAAGCGCTTCCCAGAATCACTTTGGTAATGTGATCGTATTTAGAAACTTTGGCATCGTTTCCTCTGCAGTTTGCTAATTGTTTGATCAATTTGTTATTTTTATTCTCTGAAAATCTGCAAAGCGTATGGATGGATGTAAAAAAAAAATCTGCTGCATCCTGTTTTTCTTATTTATACAAATTATTCCTTAAGTGTTGTAGGAGCCATAAATTAAATAAAGATGTTTGTTAGGTTTTCGTTAATTGATGTTTGGATTTTGTTGTATGTAAAGGACTCTAATGAGAAGCCATATCTCTGCCCCCAGCCAATTGACCCACACATCAAATACCACCTGTTGCTCAGCTGATGGAGCTAGACTTGGGACGCCGTACTGTTCTTGACCGCACACATCTGAGATCGCAGATGCACAATATTTTGTAGTAGCCTACTATGTACATTTTTTACGGATATTCGAAGTTAACTTTAATAAAGCGATAAACGAAGTTCAAATGATCTCAATGGATTCTTCCACTTCTACCCCGCGTCATACAATGTACTGGAACCCATCTCTACAAGTCAGCGGCATATTTAATTCCTGGAGTCGCTGAAATAAGTGTCTTATTAGATTAACCACAAGGAGTTATTTATTTTAACCAAAAGGCATAACATACAGCTATAAAAAGCTAAAATTCAACCAGCAACAGGAAAAATAGGGTAAGGATGTATCTTTCGCTCTAGCTTGCGTTGGCTTTTTTCATCAAATTACTCAAAAACTTTGAACTGTTACTTGGTGCTTCCTCACCAGTTTTTTCTCATTCCACCAGCAGCTTTGGTGCAGAAAAACTTAACCTACTTCAATGCTAACTCTTAATCTAAATTTCCTAGAATAGGGTACTCAAATACAATCCTTAAAGGGCCAGAAAATATTTTGAAACAGTCAAAAGTCTGTATAGTATCTTTAGTCAATCAAATCAATTTAAATTTAGTTCATCTATATAGCGACGATTCACAGTACATGTCATCTCAACCAATAAATCGGTCGGCTGATATATTAAATCTTTTTTCTATATCAGCCATCGGCTGAAATTTGTTTTAAAAAGCCGATATGAAAAAAAGAAAAGATTAGGCACCTGTGTGGCCAGCTGCAGCCCCTACTTGACTGAAAAAAGGACCCCCACACACTCCACCACCAGCCCACTCCTATATATATTACTCGTAAGTTTGGTGTTTAATCTTTGACTGCACTATTTTTAATATATATTTTAGATTTTATTATTTACTACCATGTGGTAGGGTGGTTGACTTTGGGGGGATTTTTGTTTGATACTAGAACTCCAGATTCTACCTAAACCGCCTATTTGCACCATTATTCTGGTTACCGTTTAAATTTATCTTATTTTGTGTAAATAAACTTGAATCAGTTTTATTTTCTAATGTTCTGAAAGCATTTGCACTCAGGTTACGGTTTTGAGTGTTTTTTATGTCTTATAAGTGATATTCAATAAACAGTTCTATTAACTTTTTTTTTTATGGGTATATTTTTTAATGGCCTATAATTTCAATGCACTTTCCAGGTCATTTTAATTTAATCAGACATTCCAATCAGCCTAAACGTTTTCTATCCAATCAACACAACTTAACATTTGCTTGAATAAAACTTGTCTGTTTCCATTAAAACAGAAAAAAAGTGTAATGTAATTTCCATTTCATATTAACTTTAAATGAATTTAAAAAAAAAAAGGAAACACTAATTATTTCTGCATCAGAGAAAGACTTCTTGTGCTTCGGTTTCCCCAAAATTCATGAAACTCGGGAGGGAGCATTCTGTTACTTTGTATTGTTGGGTCAAAGATCTAACTACAATCCAGCTTCATAGAACGCCTTCATTGTATTTTTGGTGAGATGGTGTTTTTACCCTCTCCACTTTGGGTGTGCAGGTGTGGCACATCGAGCAGCACTGACTGCTGACAGGAGTTGGCCGTTATAAGGAAGAGATTGCTGCTTATTCTGTGTGCATTGTGCCCCCAGCTGTAGTGTTGTCCGGGAGTCTCCTCTACAAAGATTGTGAGTTTTCTTTACCGTATGTGTCTGGGGGTTTAGATCTTTTAGATTTATCATCCAATGATCTTCTAGCAAATTAACCACATGAGTAGGGTGCTGGATAGAGGGAAAATGAATGCTAGATGTCCATTTGTCTTTAAGCTGTAAATTTTCAAAATCCACTTTTCTTTCAGAAGCAAATTTAGAGCACGCAACTTTTCCCCGTCCAAATAACTGCAGAGGAAGAATTAATTAACAAGTACCTAGAAAGTGAAATGTTTCCTGCAATGGTAATGAACTGACTACTGAATATTAACATTGGTATTTGGATATCACCCATCAGGAAATTTAAGTAGGTGACACACATAGGTATGATCTGTGGCCATATCTTCTAACAAATATATTGCACTTTATTGCTGACTCAGTTTTTCCAACACCGTTGGCTCCTTCATAACAACAGATCCGGCTGATCAATCCTAACCAAAATGCTCCATCTACCTTTCGTTTGCAGGACAGCTGGTGCCAACAATCCAGCTGAAATTAAGATGCCAGGGCTCCATCTCTTATAACAACAATTTTACACATTTAAAGAGGCTAAATGGAACTTTTCCCCAAAAATAAACATATCATAAGCCTTTTGCTTTGACCATTTATGACTCAAACATCTTTTGATGAGCATACTGACACCTTGTCAGCTCACTGTGGGTGCACCTATAATCCTGAATCCAATTTTTCCTTTTTTCTGTCGGGTCGGATTTTTCGCGCGTTGTGTCTGTGGATGTGACGTATGCGCGTTCATGTTAAACGTTTCAGATTACCACCGCTAGTCAGCTATTAGCCTACACACACAAGCGGTGCAATGGATTGGACAAATACACAGAAGAGACCCAGGACAACTCTGACACCAACAGGAACTCCACATAAAACTTCAAAAGGTAAACCCCTGACAAGTGACCAGAAAAGATCAAAGATTGAGAGTGACCGGCACCGAGCAAGGAGAAGAGTAAAGCTCGGATTCGCATTTGAGCGTTGGAGGGAACTCAGATCTGAGTTGGGAATATGAAGAGACCCGGACATGGCTTTCTTTCTACTGAAAAGGTAATATGTGATAAAACTGTACATTGAAATAGGACAGTGTTGTTTGCAGTTCACAGTCAGAAAGTATTTTAAGTGACTGGTGAAGTGTGCACACACGAGCGCACGCTGAGGGAGCGAGCAGAAAGGAAGAGCAGTTCCGTTTTTGGCCACAGGTGTCAGTCGCGAGTGGAAATTTCAGGAAACTCCATATAGCCTCTTTAAGTCACGTGTTTTAGTTATTTCTGACTGCTTCTTGTGTTGAGATTTTGTGCTATATAACAGACCATCTTGTTAACAGTTAACACCCACTTTTCTTTTTCATGCATACGATAAACTAGTCATACATTTAGATCAGGTCTTTAGCTTCACAAGAAAGTTTGCAATCCTTTGTGTTCTCTGCTCAGATTGATTATGCCAGAAGGCCGACTTCTAAAGAAAGAAAAATGTGGCTTTTAGCTCTGTAATGTTATATATTATGTTGTTCAAGCCGTTACTGAAAGAGAACCGTTCACCAGAAAGCAATACACATAATTGTGTGTTTCATCTCTAATCTAAAAAGTGAAGGTTGAAAGTGAAGAACAAATGAATCTGTAGCTGGTATTAAAAAAAACCCTTAGCAACAACTAAGCAAACATACCTCATATATCCCCACAACAGTTCCTCCACTTTAATTCTCTCAGGAAACCTCAACACAGTAGTTAGTATTATTCACTAAACAATGACTTTCGCCAAACTTATTCCTTTATCTTTCTTAATCAAAGAACCTGAACCAGGATCTGAAAAACTTTTTTTTTCAGCCTAGTGCAGAGTCTTTGGTGAAGCCTATGGAAGTTGCTGGGAACAAACATTTATCAAATGAACTGACTCTACAGCACAATTACAGACTAAAGGAGTCTCTGGCATTCCTCTGTTAGCTGACTTGAAAAGACAAGGCTAATCAAATGCTGCAGTCCCCCCCAGAGGCTCCAGACGAGCCACACAAAAGCAGGATGGGGTTTACCCAGAGAGATATTACATTAGCAGTTTCTTGATACTTGCACTTTTGTGTTGACATAAGATGAGGATGGATATCACAATGGCCATGGCTTGAAAATGACAAAGAGAGGTGCTGCAGAAAAAAAAAGAGGAAACAATGGAACAATGGGACTGTTTTTTCCTTTAGGTGGGTCTAACAGCGGTTTTTCAAGAAAACTGATTCCAGTATTTAACCAAGGTTAAGGCTAGGCAGATCCCGCCCTATAAAAAGAAAAAATCAGGTTGGTTTTCCACAGCTAGACCAACATGAATACATCAAAAATGTTGGACCAGGATGCAGGAAGACTGTTTAACTGCAAATGTCCTTTTTTTTTTTCTTTAGCCCTTCTATTAAGATCACCAATCATCTTTTTGTTTCAGAACACTTTACACTCTTGACCATTTTTTTGGCACCAACAGGGACGCACAGACAATAGAAACATGGAATCAAGCAGAATTTATAAACAGTAACTGGTTACAATTAAACCAACAATGTTAGAAACCAAATTGGAAAATATGGTGCATCTTCTGATCAAGCTAATAAGCATTTAAAGCCTTGGGACCAGTCATTTACCCTTTATAGAGCATTGAACCTTTAGCCCAAGACAGTCAGCTGAATGCTAGTGTGGAAAGTACTAGCAAATATTGTGATGTTTTGAATTTATCAAAAATCCCTTTTTTAAACATATCAAAACAAGACAGCGGTTTAAATTCCATTTATGCATGTTTAAAATGTATTTGTAAAATGTGACTAAATTAAACTTCATATTAACTCAACAGCTTAACTTTAGAGAGGAGTCAAAGTAAATATAATCTGAAACCTAACATATTTGGCAGCCACAGATTGTGCAAGTTGCCCCACTTAAAAATATGAGGGGTCTATAATTTTCATCATTGGTACACTTGAACTGTGAGAGACGGAACGTAAAAAACAAAAAAACAAAAAAACAGCATGACTTTTAAGTCATTTATTTATATAGTGGTGCAGAAAATAAGTATTTTGTCAATATATAAAGATAATCTCAGTACTTTATAGTAACCTTGGTTGGCCATGACAGAGGTATTGTTTTACATTCCGTCCCTCACAGTGGAAGTGTAACCATGATGAAAGCTACAGAGCGCTCTCATTTTATTTTTATTCGGGACAAGTTCCATAATCTGTGGCTGCCAAATACTTTTTTTGTCCTATTGTAATGAATAAGTCTACGTCAAAACAAAGCTAGTCAAATATTGCCAAATTTGTAAAGTGTCTATCTTTACTTCCTTACTGTGTTGACCATCAGCACCCACACAGAATGTATATCTGCATTGTCCACATTCCTTTGTCCTGTGTATTTGCTGTGAGGGAGGACAAAAGTATCCCAGGAATTTTATGGAAAGGATGAGTGAGTTAGAGTATCTTAATGGCAGCCCTAAAACATGCAGGACTGACCAGAATTCAAGGTCTGTAGTTTGGTGCTGTACACCAAGCATCTTTTGATGACAGTTCAAACACAGGTTTTATACTAAAACTCAGTTATTTTTCCAGATTTATAGTTCTAGATTTTTTATTTTTTTTACATTTTCATTTTTTACATTTACAGTCTGGGCATTTAAGTACAAAGTAGCAACATCTGCCTGAACAGTAATAGGATATGTATGAATTCCACAAATAATTAAAGAGAGATGTAAGGCAATTTTGACATTCTTTGCAACATCTGGACCTACTTAGATCAGCTGTATTACAAAAATCTTTAACTTTTGGAACTCACAAAGAAATGAAACATTGTATAGTATTTGAAGACACGGATTGTGAAGTCCTGTACCCTTATTGTTTGTAGAAATCCCTTAAAATTACGGTTTTGCTGATGTTTGGCATTTTAGACCCAGTTTAACGGCAAAAAGCTCTGTTCAATCTGAAACTATTTAGAGACTAAGTGAGTAGTAAAAAGGTCCGCTTTTCAAATCAGGTGTAATTCAGCTAATAAGGTTAAAGTATTTTAAAACAAGTGTAGTGAATTGGAAAATGATTATACTTTTGTGCTACGGATCATTAAAGGAGGAAAAATTCTGAAGCGTAAAATATGTTTCGCATACTTCTCCAGATCTGAAAAATTATCAAAGCAAATTCAATCCTTCAATACAGACACCAAAGATAATCCTGATATGATATTAAAGGTGACCAAAGCCATTCCTTTGATGGAATGATCAAAGACGCAATGCAGTGAAATCACAAGGTCAGAAAAACAGTAGGCGGCATGTCACGGTATTTTCATTTCATTCACTGTGTAACCAGCACAATGAACCACTGATAAGTATATACCGTGAGGCAAAAAAGTATTAGTCAGTCACCAATAGCGCAATATCCCCCATTTACAGATATGAGGCGTGCAATTTTCCGTCATAGGTATACCTCAACTATGAGACAATGAGAAAAAATATCCAGAAAATGACATGGCAAATTACGGTGGAAAATAAGCATTCGGTCACCTACAAACAAGCAAGATTTCTGGCTCTCACAGACCTGCAACTTCTTTTGGTAGAGGCTCATCTGTCCTCCACTCACTCAATAAAGAAATTTTCTCTTCTAATTTTCACACGTTTCCATCTGACCAGCAACTATGAAAGAGATGGATTGTGAATATTAGAAGAGAAAACTTCTTTATTTATAACCGCACCAGTGTCTGCAGTAGAAATTTTGCAGTACAAGATGTCAAAGAGCAGAGTAAGGAAGGAGGGAGGAGGCGGCTAAAGGTAGCGCTGTACCAGTTTTTATTTCACTGGAACAGCTATTCTCTCAGGGAGAGAAGACCTGGTGTTTGGGAGCATACAGCTACACAGGAGAAGGTGGAAACTGAGGAAGTAGTTAGAGTCCATGATCATGACTACTGTGTCGGTGCGGATCCTGCAGCTAATACGGACCGCTAACTTAGTTTAGCGTGAGTTAGCTCATCTCATCCAGCAATGGTATTCCCCGGTCTCAGACGAGAAATTACGTCCATCACCGTAATGTACCTTATAGTACTGGGAAGCTTCAAGTCTCAGCTTTCAGATCTGTTGGAATTATATTGATATTACAAACGGTTGAAGCGTTATGGTATTTTAAAGTATAGAAACAGACACAGCCATTTTAAGAGACATAAGATCGAATTCACATAGAAATATGGGGGATTTCTGATCAGGCAAAATTAATGAGATTGAGGCAAATTGATTGGTGGGTAGCTGTTAAGTTGTCTTCATCAAACCAAAATTATTATATTTGTCTGGCTTTTGCTGATGGTACCTCTGAGCTTCTGCTGTTAGCTAAAGACTTCACCTCAAAATCGTGAATAAAGTTGGTTATTTATAGCTTAAAGTCATGGACTCGCAGAATTGCTGTAGGTTTGTCGAACATCCGGTGGGCATCGTCAATCGTGATGTGAGGAAGGTTTTGAGGAAGGCGAGTTAAAATTTTTTATTTGGTTTGGCCTGTGTTAGGACAGCTTTGAACCGGAAGTGATTAGGTTGGCTTATCATAACCAGGAAGGGACAGTGCATAAAGCCCATAAAAAATGAAACATGAATCGAATTAATATTTGGTATGATCACCCTTTGCCTTCAAAACAGCATCAGTTCCTCCAGGTACACTACCACAGTTTCTGAAGGAACTAGGCTGGTAGGTTGTTCCAACAATCTTGGAGATCTTCTGTGAATGTAGGCTTCTCCTTGCATCCTTCTGTCTCTTCATGTAATCACAGACACACTTGATGCAGAGATCAAGGCTCTGTGGAGGCTATACCATCACCTCCAAGAGTTTGTGTTTTTCTTAATGCTGAATATGGTTCTTAATGACTATGGCTGGATGTTTGGGGTCTTTGTCCTGCTGCAGAATACATTTGGGGCCAATCAAACGCTTCTCTGATGGTATTGCATGATGGCTAAGTATCTGTCTGTATTTTTCAACATTGAGAACACCATTAATTCTGACCAAATCTCCATCTCCATTTGAAGAACTGCAGCCCTAAATGTTAAAGGAACCTTTTACCATGCTTCACTGTCACCTGCAGACACTCATTATTGTACCGCTCTTCAGTTCTTCAACAAACAAATAGCCTTCTGCCAAATATTTCAAATTTTGACTCATCAGTCCAGCGCAACTGCTGCCATTTTTCTGCACCCCAGTTCCTATGATTTCGCGCATACTTGGGTGACTTGGCCCGTTTCCACCTCTGAGGGATAGCTTTTTGGTCAGACTTATCTGGACAGTCGATGGATATACCGTATTGTTCAGACTATAAGCCGCTACTTTTTTCCAATGTTTTGAACCATGCGGCTTATAATGCAGTGGGGTTTATTTATGGATTTTTACAGCCACCAGAGCCTCTCCTCAATCTATGGATTGCTAAGGTTACATCCTTCACCAAAGGATACTGTGCCTTTAAGAAGACAAACGTGAAAGCAAACGTGGAACAGCCAGACATTACTAGAGCGAGACAGTTTGTGAAAACCAAGTTTTCATGCCCAAACCCTCATTATGGAAAACAAACAAAGACATAGATATGATACCGCTTTTAAGCTAAAGGTAGTGGCTTTTAAAGAAGGAAATAGAGCGGCTTCACGTAGCGTTGGCAGCACTGAATAAATAGTGGGATGTTGCAGGCGCCAGCGTCAAGAACTTACATTTGACCTAACGCTAAAGTTTATAGGACATACTTAACTTGTCTTTTATAAAACTACACAAGTCCCTGAAGCAAACTAGTGGAGAGAAGCATTTAACAAAGTGTGCCAACTGCACAGCTTCAAATCAACAAACCTAAGACTCATCTGCATCTCTGGTAACAGCTCGTACCCATATGACAGTGCTAACATAGGACAATTAAAGGCCACATAATTAGAGTCGGCTCTTCAGCACAGCCAAACCCGTCATGTTTTCTTCCAGGAATTCCTGGGATGGGTGTGACTGTTTACCAAAAGCAGTCATGGATGGTACACAACGCGGCACCTATAATTTACAAGTCCTGGCAGCCTCAGAGTTATGGGTCAGGGGTCTGTGAGAAGCTGTGCATTATCATGGTCGGGAGGGATGTACTATTTGCTCTGCGTATCTGCTATTGGTGTGTAAATGGATACTACAGGAACCAAAAATGTCTGTGCCAAGTGCCAAATTATGTATGTGTCCATTTTTTAGTCAAGTTGACAATTTCCTTAATTTGAATGTTTGTATTAGCCGAAACTTACTCCTCTCATCCTCAAAAACAGCAGCATTATGACATATTTAGATTTATGTTAGTTTGGTTTAACTATAAATATCTGCTGTTTTTTACTACCAGGAGAAAATAAGAGTCTTTCATAATACATCAGAATTTTTATATTTCAGTTATTAAGCTCTAAAATTTGCCAGAGCCAAGGTTGTGAAATGTTTTAAAAAGTTAGTTTAAAACTGCAAAACATTCAAACATCAGTCCTATAGTTTAAAGTATTTTCCAAGGCATGCCAAATAAAGGATGTAACAACTAGAGGTTTTTTGTTTTTGTTTGTTTTTTCAAACCATGCTGTAAGGGAGTTGGTGTAAACCTGTTTTGATTTTTGCCGTAGACGGCTGCTTGGCTGGCTAGATGATGCTACTAAACAAACGCAATATTTTTAGTTATTTGCCATTTTTAAAAACAGAAATTCATCTTATGTCTCCAATGCCTGCTTAAACTTTTGTAAATCAAATAAAGCTTTATTGCATTTCGATCAGTCAGGTCCTAGTAATTGCTAAATAATATTCTGTTTATGTCCGATCTTTAATGTTCTGTGATGAGCTTGTTTACACTTAATGTAACACAAAAACAAAATAAACTAAGAAAAACATAGGAATGTGTGGAAATGATCCAATTATCAAATTCGTTACAGGCAAGGCTGTGTTAAAACTAGAGCTGGAAAGCTACGAGCAGTGGGTCAGTAGCCGATTGCAGCTTGGCTACCTGAGTAGATAGGCCAATAAATGTATCCGCCAACACCAACTTGCTAATTTATGTTACTTAATAAAGAGCAGAAGGGGTGCAATAAGCACTAGAAAGCTACTACTAAATTTAGTGAATGTGTATTATACATTGTGGAATAACCCTGGTATCAAAACCAAATTTATATTATTTAGAACATTAGAAATAAATATTTTAAGCGCCTGTACAATTCATTGGGGATAAAACATTTAGGTTATATTAAAAATTTTGTTTTAAAATCTCTTAGGTCTGCACCATGTTATAGCATTTTCCCCTTAAAGTTAGTTCAACCAGAAAAGACACACAAATGTAATCAATCCAAAAACCTATGATGACGTTGAATTAAATGTTACTTGACTTTACTCAAATTCATGATTTCCCAAAATATCAACCAGACGTTCTGTGTTCACTTCAGCAGTTTGTCTTTTATGATATGTTAGCTGGGTAAATTCAGCCACAAGCCAAGACATGGTTCCAAGCCTCGCACATGTACCTCTAGATTATCATGCATTAATAGACAGCGGATGCTGATACTCTGTACATGAAGGTATGGAGCTAATCATAGCAGGGATTAGACATCAGCAGGAACTACTAGTCACTGGGATTTCTTACACCTTAAGCACTGAGTCACACGAGTCAGATGGTCTTGTGAACTCTCTGAGGAAGCTTGTCTCCGACTCTTATATATTCCCTGATCAAAGAAAGCCCCACCATTTGCCTAAATGTTGATGTATCTTTAAGAAAAGTGTATAAAGTGTGTGGCAAGGGGTTTTCCAGTCTTTAAACATACATAACAGTAAAAAATAAAGATGACTAGTTCACAGATTTTGCCTATTGTGGGTTATTTTTAGAGGGTAACCGCGGGGATAAACGAGGGAACATTGTACATCTTTTTATTTGATGTAAAACTTAAAATCCACTAACAATCACGACCATATTTAATAAATCCCTTCCTCTGCTCATTTCTTACTCCGTATGAAATTGTGTTTATCATTTAGTCTTGTAAGTTATTTTATTTTTTTGCCATTCCACCAGTAGAAGTAACCAAAGTCAAACTATCAAATTCTAAAAACAGTTAAATCATTTGATTTGTGTGTTTTAAGAGAACATGGTATAGGGTGTGAACATAAAGTTTACTTTTCTATACTAGTACAATTGAAGGATTAGGTAAATTGAGTTATTAAAACAACTCAACGACTAAAAGATAGTGACCAAACAGCGACATGATGGGTATATCGTGTTAAACTGTAGCAAGGGTGAGAAACAATCCTGAAAAACAAACTGTCTTGGTTAATGGTAATCCCTTCAAGCAGGCGCTTACAGATGGCAAAAATTCCTTCTAGTAAATCCCAGACCTACTTGGTACTTTAATTATGTGCTTTCATCTCCTCAGACCATACAAAGTGCCGGGGAAAAAAAAAACATCCCCCCATGGTGCTCAATGTTTGAGTTTGTCTGCAGGTTTGCTGTGAGGGACAGAGGTAAAGTGAAACAACATGTTTGCTTCCCAGCATGCACAGACACCGCACCTCTTCAGAAGAAGCATATGAGTTATGAATGAGACAAAACCAGAATCCCCCAAAAACAAATGAGGGAAGTAAACACAAGGACAATGGAGCCTGCATGAGCACAGTTAGAAAACTTTCCCACAGATGGAAAATGGCTTTGAACCTTTTTTTTTTTTTTTCTGCTCTTGGTTTTAAAGGCATGCCCTTTATGCCTTTATAGAAACACACGGACAACATACTTACCGTTTTTTTCCCCCTTCCTTCATCTACTGATCCAATGAAAAACTGAATGCAGACCTATGTGTCAGCCCAGCAGAAGTCTTGTAAGCCAGGCAGACACTTAAACAAAAGAGCCCAGATAAGATTACTGAAGCTTGATACAGGCCGCTATCACAGTAGATGAATGAGGATGATGATAATATGGCCCACTGTAGAGGGTCTGTTTACTGCTACTATAATCATAATAATAAGAAGAATAAAAGCATGCCAAGTAATAATATTAAGTTATCCAGAGTTTCTAAAATGTCAGGAGCTTTAAAATTGCCAAATTTCCATCACACTTTTCTACATTTAAGGTCTTTAAATATGAGGTCAGAGAAAATGCTGGAACAGCCAGTTTTCTCCACCTGTATGGAGCACAGTAATACAACACTGCCCGTTCCCCACCTGTTGCTACACACACGCTGTTGGCTGGTTGAATGAAGGCTGCTCCACTTTCACCTTAACAACATTGTCTTTGTTGTTGTTAAGGGGAAAGTGGAGCAGTGGAGTTCAGCTGTTGGGAAATATTTCACAAAAAGTGTACCTCAAGCAGCAGGTCTACTAAGCTGCTGACTGTAGGCTGGCTAATCAAGTAAAATAGCTTGATTAATTTATTGCCAACAACAACTTCAAATTGATTATTTTCACATTTTTCGGGCTGCCAGCTGCTGCTTATGGGGAGCCTAAGTCTCCTCCCCTTCCGGGCGGCCAGTGGTTCCCCAACACAATTATGAATGGAAGTTAATGGAGCGATAAAAGTTATTTTCTGGTACGCTTTGTCTTCTGTCCTGAATCACACATATGTTGATCTAAATGATAACTAATGATGTACATTTCGAATGTGATATATCAAGGGATTTGGGATTTCTTTGATTGTAAAAATTCGCATTTAAAATGCCTACAAATCAGAAGTCAGAAGTCACATATATTACGTCATTTGGCTAACGGGAACTAGCACAAGCTATAGCACGTAAAACACAAACACAGAGCTTGTCCTCCATTCTGGCTCTCACTCCACCGACTGCTTTACCCCCGACATACTTTCCACATGGTCAGATTTATAGAGGTTTTCTCCGTGTATAATGCTCGTTTCTTTGTCCTGGAGACTACGACCCTCGCTCTCCTTCTTCTGCAGTTGCAGTTCGCTAAACGTTTTCACACAAAACCTAAAGTGACTTTTGCCTCCGCTCGAAAATCTGCGTTTTCTCCGCATCAAAATAAGTTTTTAAAATTCACGGACATCACAATTTTATCGCTCTACTGACTCATTCATTCTTTTGGGGGATTTGGGGACCCATGGGCCAGAAGTACAAAGCCGTGACTTAGGCTTCATATAGGCAAATCTTTGTTGACATCTTTGTCTTTCTGTGCATCCACAAGTTTTTGGGTGGGATCAAAACAATTCAAATGACAAGCTATAAATATGCTATGAAGACTTCCAAGAAGGTTAGCGGGCAAAATCCCCAATATATAAGCACTTTAATGTCTGAAGACAGGCATAGGTTTAGAGATAATCTCAAAATCTCTATCAATAACAAAACTTAAGTTATTCAAAGCCCATATGAGATCTAGGGGAAAGTTTCTTAAGTTTAGTTTCTTTAAGTATATAGAATAAAAGTATATAAAAAAACATAATAAAAGTGTATATATAAATTCTTTAAGTATACAGAATAAAATAAATTCAAACAGTATCCAGAATAATTGTGCCAATAGTTGGTTTGAAAGGAATCTGGACATACAGCATCAAAGAAAAATCACCACAAAGTAAAGCCCACTACCATATGGTAGTGTATAATAAAATCTAAAATCTATATAAAAACAGTGCAGTCAAAGATTAAAACACCAAACGTAATAGTAAAATATGAGTGGGCTGGCTCATGGTCCTTCCTGAATTCGAGTAATTGCTACACCTGGCCACACAGGTACCTAATTTTTTATTTATTTTTTATTGGCTTTTTAAATTAAATTGCGGCCAATGGCCGATATAGAAAATTTAGAATATATCGGTCAGCCTCTAGGCTTTACTATATCAGACTTCTCCAGTGTCCTGCTTAATAAACTCCCAACCAATGCAGTTCCGACAGGGAGCGTAGTTGCACTGATGTTGTTTGAGATAAATTCTGTTTTAAGGCGGTAACTGCTGTTGACCTCGTCTGGCATACTGTCTGGTGAACTGCTAGAGCATAATGTCATGGTCATACTCAACCTATCTCAGTTTCTTGTGTTGCTAAATAGGATGAACAAAATACGCCAGATGTTGTTTTTTTTTTTAAGACAACCAAAAAAAAGACAAAACAGATAGATCATCCCCCAAAACATCTCATCTGTCTGGACAAGCTGTGGAAGACAGCTGGGATACATGTGACCCAAACACTTTAGGGCAAGTGTGGTGCAATTGTTGGCATGCCCAAGCATTGGCACATTGGCATATCAAAAAATAAAAAACAACATTTCACTATCTTGATATTACTGACAGCAGATTGCTCAGAAAATACTGGATCAGAGGTCCTGTGGACAGAAACCAATGGACGACAGGGTGATATTTACTTAACACTAAAAATGTCCACTGAACTGTTGAGTTCAAACCAGTCTGTAGCTTTTTGGGGTTATTTCTACAGACTGAAACTCTAAGGTGACACAGCTCCAATTTCTACACTGGATCCGTCCCTGTGCAGCTCTGGAACAGACGCTTGGACAATGCCCTTTTCTAAGTGAGATCACCTATTCTGGTAATACAAAATGATTACTAAAACAACTTAAAAGTAAAAGAAAATTGGAGGCTATTATTATTTGAGGAATTACACAGCACGGTAATTATTTGGTTATTGAGATAGTCACTGTGGAAACTAATATAAAACTCATCTAAAGGCAACACTGTTTGAAAAGTAGATGTATGTCACAACATGGATCCACGTCTTTCAGGAATGTTTCCTACACCTTGTTTAGCCCATACCACTAGAATCAAAAGGCAGAAAAATATTGGTCCCACCCAGTAATATCAAGGTGTGCCTCGAAAAGTGTTGAGTGTACAGAATGTGGATGTATCAGGGTGAAATGTACAGGTTTGCAGACTTGGACAGTTAAAACATGTAGCAGTATGAAATAAAAGAACTGTTGAGAAGTTGACAAATTAGTAGCTGGTAGTTTAAACAATAAACCCTGAGACAATGATGGAACAAGTAGCTTTTCCACTTTGGGACAGAGAAGTAGGGAGGCTAAGTAAATTGTGCCCTACATAGATGAGATTAAATAACACAGAGTGCCATCATCTGTTATGAAAATGTTTCTATGACTATGATTGTGAGCAGAGAAGAAGTGAAATAACCAACACACCAAATATATTCCACTTTCTTTTTTCTTTTCCAGCATGCCCACACTCTGTCACTCCAACAGCCCACGATGCGGCCCAGGCGCAAGTGGGCCTGTCAAACATTTGCATCTTTGCACTTCATTCCTTCGCACATAGATGTGAATGTACAACCGTGGGTCTGATGCAGAATTGTGTTTCTGCACATGCCGACGTGCCAACTCTGGGCCAGTCCTGCGACAGCTCCGTGTCACAAGACAGAAAACATTAACATGCTGAGTCTGCAGCAAGGCACAGTCACCAGGGAAACATTTCAGCCTGACACACACACATACACACAGAGCCAGCCAGCCAGCCAAAACACATCGCCTTACAGGCACCAGCAAAACAAGTCATCTAAAACTCTACAGACATAAACATAAAAGGGATAATAATAATTACGATGTTTGACCTGTTTATTAAAGAAGGTGAGATTAATTGACCCCACCTTGACTTGTCAGCTGTAGTGAAAAGATAACTATGCCTAAAAAAAACATTTCTGTGTGTTAAAAAGCTGTTGATAATTGACACTCACTCTCTGAAACAACAATGAGATATGGAGAGGCAAAAACTGCCTGAGCTAATTTTCTTCTTCTTTGTGTAGCCTTGACTTGGGTAAACATTCGAGAGAAATCACAGACCCCACATCCCTCCGCATGTTTTTTTTTTTGGGTGGGGGGGGGGTTTTCTCAGCCAAAAAACAGTCATTAAAGCGCAAGCAGCCGGCCATGACTGTAGGTCTGTGTATTAAGCAAAAAACCTGGCATCCACACAAATCAGGTCAAAGGCTGGACTGTCTGCACGATCCTGTTCAAATCCCAGATGACATATTATGTGTCAGAGTCGGCTTACCTTTTTGGCAGTGGTTGGAATTCCAGCAGCGGTAATTGTAATTGTTGTTGAACATGGTCTTTTTGCACACAGGATTGTTTTCCATGATGCCTGGACAAACGTCACTGCACTCTTTGGACTGCTTGTTCCCGGCGATGTAATTGTTGAACTCTGCGTCCATGATGAGAGACCAGTCTATGGAGTCCAGGTAGCAGAGCTCTGGATTCTTCTCGATGCGAATGGCCCCCCGGGTTATGTTCCTCAAGTTGTACAAACCGATGTCCTTCAGGCTGGTCATCTCAAAGATCACCAGGGCGTAGTTATAGAAAAGGTTACGGCCACGGATGACAGATAGGTTAGGGAAGAGTGTACTCAGGCTGTCCAGGCCAGATACCCTGAACAGCAGCAGGTAGTCTGTTATCATGGTCAGCTTAGGGAAGTTTAGAGTGCGGAAGACTTCCTGGTTGGCGTTGTTGTTGTTTTTGTCAGCGATGAGGAGGATCTGCAAGTAGCCCTCAACCACCGTGCAATTCTCCAGCTGTCTGAATTCGCTTATGTCGTTGCCAATGTCGATACTGGGAGTGCAAACTGCGAAAGGGGGAAACAAAAAGGAGGTAAGCAGCCATAAGTAAACCAAACCAAGGTTCTCAAACTATAATGTAACCCACTGGTGAGACCTTTAGTGGTAACCAAAAGCTATTTTAGCAGGAATTATTTTGACTGTGGATGACAGCGAGTCAGGAACGATTCCATTCAACTCTGAAGAACTTGGGAATAACACCAAAAACAATTTAACTGCGTTCCCGTTACAAGATTTGCTATTTGGTATGCTGAGAAGCCAGACTGTAAGCAAAACGATAATAATCTCTCTGTTTTTTTCCTTACCAACAGTACAGTATTATGCATACTAACAGGGGTTCTGTAGAATCTGTCTGGTAATCTGGCCAACCTAAAACCTGGAAACGTCCACTTCTGAGAACAAGTAGAACATGGAGCGAGACTATCCTTCCAACAAATAATTTATTGTAAAGTCAATATTTGTGTTAATGTTTTTATAACCAAATAAACTGAAAAAGTCCAACACCTGTCCTTTTTTTTTCAAGATTAAGAATAAATGTAGTAGTGTTTTCTTTCATTGGAGTTTCCTTTCTCCCAATGTCATTATTAGCAGATTGTTTGGAATCATAGCAAAAACTGCTCTTAGAAATCAGGATATTTCATCATTTCTTGGCCCACTTTTCGCTGTTAAATAAAAAAAAGCACACCCACACTCCATTCCTGCTATTGTCATGCTTATAAAAGGGTTTATGAAACACATTTTTAAATATTGACAGTACACTTGAGCTGTGCTGTTGTTGGCAGATGTTTATCTTCCTGTCTTTTTTTTTTTCAAAAGCGACTTCACGTGGTGTGACAAAGTAAATACTTGAATAAGGTTGGATAGTTTAACAACAATAAACTTTTACTTCCCGGCTGTTACACGAGCCTTAGCCTCTTAACCCCTCATTGCTTTGTTTCTCAGCTTGCTTTTAACAGGTTTTCACAACATCATATCATGGACTAAGAAACATTCATTGTATCAAAAGACACCATTTAATTCACATGAACATGTATGCTGTCTTAATATTAAACAGGTTATAATTAAAGTTATAACCTTGTTTTCTTCTTTTAAAACAAATCTATAAGCGCAGCAACTGGTTTGTAAAATCAAGCTGAGTCACAAACTACATATTAAGATCATACTGGTATACTTACAATTAACTAAAAAACTGCATTCGTGTTTAGAATACTTAATATAAAAACAGCTTAATTTGATTGTAATGGCAGTTACTTTTTTTATTTTGTTAAAACTAAGTTTTAGAGGTAGAGTTGGGGAGACACCTGTACCTCAGTAGTTGGAGATTTCCAATTCATTGCATTATTTTTTTGTGGTAGAAGTATCGATGCTGGTACTCGGTATCTGTAAATATTCAAATTCAAGTATCGGTATCATAGGGTTTAAAAAAAAAAAAGTGGTATCATTGCATCCCTAATACTAGCGATTTCCTGATCAAGTTTTTAAGCCCTCTGGTCCGAGTCCTTTGAGTATCTACCAATACAGAGTCCCGACTCAATACTTCTATAATACTTTTTTTTTTTAAAGAATAAAGAAGAGTGAAGAAAGAGATCCAGGATAGCACTGAAACACCGTGATTTGGCCCCGATTTCTGATCAAGTGATTGGACATCTCTAATAAATACTGATGTTCAGTGTTTGTATTGACGCTAGATATTGCAAGCTTAAAACGTGTTTTCTATTGACGAAAAAAGGAACCTCTTGAACTTGTATCGTTTTTAAGTATCTGTAGCTTTATTTTGTTAGATATTAAATTGATGAGTAATAAGAAATGTTATTTCTCTTTTTACATTTTTCGCTTCAGTTCAATTTTGGACTTGCATTTTCCTACCACTTAGAGCTTTTATTTAAAATATGTTATATTAAAATATTTTTTTAATGCAGTTTGCACAATAAACATTCATTCATTTGGATTCTGTACTTTATTGAAGTTGTTCTGCTGCAATGTATCTGGAATGTGAGAATGTTCAAAACCAGTCACTTTGATATATATAAAACAGAAGAAAAGAATAGATCGCAAAAAATCATGTTAACGCACTTGCTTTTGATTATATTGCAATACAGATTTGAGGCCACCTAACCCAGCCCTTGGCACTATGAGTAAAGCCATTTAAGTGATTAACAGTGGACTTTTGAGGTTTAGTATTTGCAGACTTTTTTGTAGAACATAATTTCAAATTATGCCCAGAAAATGTGCCTACTTGTGGAGGATTTTCGCAGAGCATATCTAAAATATTTCAAAGAAAATGCAGCTTGGGAAGCAGAGATACCTAGGCACAATGTTACTAGACATGCCATTGGCTGGTGTTTTCACTAGGTGTATTAATGCATGTTGGAATATATTTGTTGTTTTAATTGTTATAAAAGGCATTAATAATGATTTTAGAGTGGGTCTGCAGTGTTCTAAAATTTTTAGCCGTTCACAGGCAGCTCTGGTGCCTCACCCTCAGAAATACCGGGGGGTTCACTGACTCGAATAAATCCTAAATCAGTGACTGAGAAATCCCAAAGGACATTACCAAATTTTGTAAAGATTAACTATGTGGCTTTGCAATACCTTTAAAATATAAACGCACAATAAAAGGTCATTACATCTTGGGAATTTATGCAAGCTATTACGTTTGTCCAAATTGCTCAGATATTTCAGTCCAAATCGAAATAATCACAAATTAATGCTACTAAAAGACGTTTCCAAATTGAGCACTTCTAGTAGTTCTAGCCCAAATGTTGCAGTCCCCCACTAGAAATCTCTGCCTCTTCTAATCTCAGTTCCGATTCACCAATTAAATGAATTAAATATTTCTCCTTCAGTTAAAGTGAAAAGTCTTTGCTTCAGACCAAAAGTCACATTTATAAAAGATGATAGTTTGAAGTTCAGAATTTAGAAATAAAAGCAGTAAAGTGTTTTTGGAGTTTCCTGAAGACAACATTTTTCTTTTTGCTTTTAAATTTACTGAAAATGTGTTAACGTTGATTCCATGTCAACACAGAGTTATCGTAATGTACTACCATAAACCATGTTCAAAACACAATCATTTTTACAGTGCGTGTCCTGAATTATGCAACTCTGTGTGTGGAAAACCTTGGTGAGTAAAGACGGTAATGACTGTTGATGATAGGTGAAGTGTTTACCTTTCCAGCTCTTACTCCCACCTGGAAGATAGGCTCAAAACAATACGCAGCCTGAAGCTCCAGCAGCACCCACAGCTGCATGGAAGCCATTATCGCACATCTCTGCGAGGCGGCTTTACACTTCATAAACTGGAGGGCATTGAGTCACGGAAAACTCACACCAAGCAGCTAACAGGTTGTCGCACTACCACTTAAATGCTGGTCTATAAAGTTATATTGTATGAATGTGGAACAAAGAAGGAAAGCTGGTGGATTTCCAGTATAGAAATTTTGCTTTCCTGATGATTCCAACCAGACTGGGAGTTTTAAGCATCAAATTAAAAAGCATTTAACATTTTTGTACCCTCAAATCTGTGTATAGTAAGCCATTTTCACTCAACCAAAATTGCAACAAAATATGAGAAAGACCAATGACCTAGCATCTACTGTGAATACAAAAATTCAGCCCATGTCATAAATAGAGCATTCAAGCTAACACCTAATCAAAGGATTGACTTATTACACAAAATCATGATAAAGAATGTAAATAAATGTGTGTATATATAAATTCCATTAAAGGAATAACATATAATTCTTGATCAATGTTAAAAGATAATTGTTAAATTAGGACTGAGGATATTGGATTTGAATTCCTAACATACATCAATGCAGTTTTATGCAGCACTGTAGGCAGACAAGATGGCATGCATACTAAGAAATGTTTACTCAGACTTTCTAGGCATTTGGAAACCAAACTTGTGAACAATTCTGTTGCCCGAGGAATTCATGCTTATAGTGCCTGGATTGCAGGTTCAGAGATTTGAATAACTAAATAATTATTTTATTATTTCATAGCAGGTTTTCGTTTCCAATTAGCTCAATTTTAAATCCATTTGAAAAGGGATGGACCGATATTGTTCTAATATTCTGTGTTATGTTCATTTTGCGTTGATTTTTATTATTTCAAAGGTTCTAATGTACTTTGTATCCATATGGGCCAAAGTTAAGCATGAACCGATACTTAAAATGTGAATTTTTTTATTTTTTACTTGAAATTTTAGATTTGTAGTCCTTTTTATTTAGATTTAATTTTTGATCTAATTCACAATAAGAAAATAAAACCCGTCTTCCAATTCACTGCATTTTTTTGTGTGTGTGGTAGAAGTATAGGCACGTACTCAGATCCAAGTATAGGTTTATTCAAATCTGTATAACTTCCAATCAAGAATCAAACATAAATATTTGATTTCATTTTTCCCCCTTTGTAAACCCAAACAAAATGTTAACAGCCCAATTTATAGAACATCTTAAATTGTTATTTTAATGTATTATTTTACTATTAAGAACATAACATTGTATCTAATTTAGTGCAAGAGGAGATGGAATAGTAGTTTTGTCTTTCAGTAATCAGCTTGCTTGTTCTTCCTGTCAGCTATCTGAATACCTGCCTGTAGAGTCCCAAGATGCAGGTCTGTAACAAAGCACACTGCCTGTTGCGGTTACATTACCTCAGCCTGGATGTTTCACCCTCAACAGCCTCTCTGCAGCCCCAGCCTGTTCTTCCCTCATAGAGAACTGCTGCTAATTGTGCTTGTGCGATCCTAAGCAGGAAATTCTGATCGAAATATACATGCTTATGCCAGCTGAGGGAATACACCAGTGACAGGTGAAGCTGCTTATTAACTCCCCCTCCCTCTGCTTCCGCACTGACAGATTTTTAAACAGCTGAGTACACAAGCCTATCTCTGCAGCTTTGATGAGCCTCCAGATCACATATTTACTTTTGATAACCTTTCCAGAGTTGACTGTAGACAACCAGACAACCAGAGGAAATCTACCTGAAGCTCCATAAAACAAGGAATAAGGCGCTTCCTCGTCCACTGCCGCTAGGCTACATCCAGGCTGTTTACTTCTCGTTTCCATTTTGTTCTCGACAGGCTGCCAGAGGGGGCAAGCGTATTAATTAAAAAATGCTTTTCCACATGACAGGCAAGGCGAGAAGAAAATCACTGCAACGCTTTTGCAGAAGCTCAATCTTGTTTGGTGGATATGAATAGCAGATGAGCCGACCCTGGTAATACCAAGCCTGCAGGCAGCCCCTCCATTCACAGCTGATACAGTAAAACAGAAAGAATGCCCGGAGTCTAGCCACACCGGTCATATTTAGCCAGCCGAACGCCGGCAATGAATTTCAGTGAAATAACCCCTCTACTGCTCCCGGGTTCGTCCCGTAACCGCCGGAGGCTTACAGTAAACCCTGTAACACACCGTCCACAAGCTCCTCACTCTTCCCAATCAACAGAACTCAGTCTGTTTGGCTTGTGAATATTCTTTGGTTTGTTCTATTTTAAAACCAAGACACTGATTCAACCCTGTAAACCACACCTCACCAACATATCATGATGAATAAGGACGAATCAGGAAGAAAAGCTTAAAGTTTAGCTCAAAGTATTTGAGGTGGCAATACAAAAAAAAAAAAAATTCAAATGGTTATTAAGCGTCTACCTTATGAAATGTGGAGGTTTCCAAGGTGTCAAAAGCTGTGAGGCTCCCAGTCTTGACATATTAGCGACACAGCTCGTTATTGTGACGGTCTTAAGCGATAGAAGCGGATCAAAAAGGAGGAACTCACTGCTTTTATGTTAATTCTTGATTGGATGGAGCTGCAGTGACTGAGGAATATTTTCAACATATTTCCAAGGTCAAAAAATTATCCTTTGGGAGCTTTTTTTTTCACAAAGGGGAATAAATTACTGTTAACATCCTAAGGTCTTTGGACAGTTTGTGTTTTTGAATTTAGTTTCAGGCATAACATATGACCAGGTTGGACATTTGGGTTTCATTTTTTTTTGTTTATGGCTCCACCGCCCTTTTACACAGTACCATTGCAATTTTTTTAAATCCAATTATGTTGAGGTTTACCCTTCTACTGAGGTGAAAAATACTTCATATACTATAAATGTACCATTTACATAAAGAAAACTAATTCCATATTTGATCACTTCTGACTTTGACACTAAATACACATCAGAAATATTGCCACTGGTTTTTTTTTAAATAAACCTGGGATTGGATAATATAAAAGCAACAGTTTCCAGTTTGTTAATATTTTATTTATTTTATTGCTAAAACTGATTTTTTTAAAGCACAAATGGCTTTAGAAAAAAATGAATAAGATGAATCTGAATGGCAACTTTACCCAAACAAATATGTCTAAATCATTAAGTGTCAGCTTCTGTGAAGCCATCTTCTGTTGGGTATTTACTCTATATGTCCCAAGTATCACTACAGACTGGCACTTTTAAGTTGTATTTCTCACTTCGATATCCCACTGGATACAGATAAAAATAAGTCCAACTGTACTAACTCTGCGAAGTACATTTTTATTTTTTATGTCTATGTGATCACAGATAAGTTTGCCTTTTTTTTTTGCTAATTTAAATTCATCACAGTGTGACAGAGTTGACTGTGCTGTACACGTGTAGCCTGGCTGACTTTCACAGCTGCATGACATAGAGCGATGAATGAAGAGTGCCAACATAACTGGGTTATGGCTGTGATTTACAGTACTCTAATGCTGAACGGAATCTTTACAAATCTACTTTGCACCCAGGTTTGCAGAAAGATCCCCCTGTACAGAGGATATTGGCATAGCCAACAGCTACATCTTGAAATATTAGCCTACATCTATTTGATACGATTTCATTTAAAAAGCTACTAAACCAGGCTTTTCCTTAAGTTAGTCACACTCATTTTTTTTATATTTAGTTTGAAACCATTTTTTCATTACCACTTTTTTAAAAGATAATCCAGATAAAAATAATTTGAATGTTTCTGCCACACCAAAATATAACAGCTGAATTTGAAAACTTTGTTCCATTCCTTTTTTTTTTTTAAATATAAACTAGAATGTCCTAAGCAAAACAGTCTTTAAACGCATCATTTATGGGCTTTAATATCTTTTTTTCTTTCTAAAAATGGAAGAATTAGGAGGGAAGTGGCATTCAAACCAGATCCAGTTTGAAAGTTTGATCTAAAAGGGCCCACAGGTCCATATGGCAAATACAGACGTGGACAAAATTGTTGGTACCCTTCATTAAATCAAAGAAAATCTCATAATGGTCACAGAAATAACTTTAATCTGACAAAAGTAATAATAAATAAAAATTATATAAATGTTGACCAATGAAAGTCAGACATTGCTTTTCATCCATGCTTCAACGGAATTATTTAAAAAATAAATGCATGAAACAGGCCTGGACAAAAATGATGGTACCCACAACTTAATATTTGGTTGCACAACCTTTTGAGGCAATCACTGCAATCAAATGATTCCTGTAACTGTCACTGAGACTTCTGCACCTCTCAGCAGGTATTTTGGCCCACTCCTAATGAGCAAACTGTTCTAGTTGTTTCCGGTTTGAAGGGCGCCTTTTCCAGACAGCACGTTTCAGCTCCTTCCAAAGATGCTCAATAGGATTGAGATCAGGGCTCATAGAAGGCCAGTGTTTTCCTCTTAGCCCTTCTTGGGTGTTTTTAGCTGTGTGTTTTGGGTCATTTTCCTGTTGTAAGACCCGTGACCTGCGACTGAGACCATGCTTTCTGACACTGGCCAGCACATTTCTCTCTAGAATCCCCTGATAGTCTTGAGATTTCATTGTACCCTGCACAGATTCAAGACACCCTGTGTCAGATGCAGCAAATCAGCCCCAGAACATAACCGAGCCTCCCCCATGTTTCACAGTAGGGACCGTGTTCTTTTCTAGATATGCTTCATTTTTCCGTCTGTGAACATAGAGCTGATGTGCCTTGGCAAAAAGTTAAATTTTTGTCTCATCTGTCCACAGGACATTCTCCCAGAAGCTTTGTGGCTCGTCAGCATGTAGTTTGGCATACTCCAGTCTGTTTTTTTTAATGATTTGTCCTCTGGCTCAAACAGCGAAGGATGTTCCGATCTGACACTGATGTTCCTTGAGCATAAAGTTCAGCTTGGATCTATTTTGAAGTCTTTCTAGGCTCTTTTGTTACCATTTGGATTATCCGTCTCTTTGATCTGTCATCAATTTTCCTCCTGCAGCCACGTCCAGGGAGGTTGGCTACAGTCCCATGGATCGTACATTACTGAATGACATGTGCAGCTGTAGTCACAGAAACATCTAGCTGCTTGGAGATGGTCTTATAGCCTTTACAGTTAACATGCTTGTCTATGATTTTCTTTCTCATCTCCTGAGACAACTCTTTCCTTTGCTTCCTCTGGTTTATATTGAGTGTGGTACACACCACGTCACCAAACAACACAGTGACTACCTGGAGTCCTATATATAGGCCCAATGAGTGATTACAGGATATGTCCCTTTGGTCACATTATTTTCATTCTTTTCTAGGGGTACCATCATTTTTGTCCAGGCCTGTTTCATGCATTTATTTTTTAAATAATTCTGTTGAAGCATGGATGAAAAGCAATGTCTGACTTTCATTGGTCAACATTTATATAATTTTTATTTATTATTACTTTTGTCAGATTAAAGTTATTTCTGTGACCATTATGAGTTTTTCTTTTATTTAATGAAGGGTACCAACAATTTATTCCACGTCTGTAAATGTCCCTTTTTCCCATTTTGAAACAGAATGCCTTTAGGTTCTCACTCAGTAACTGAATAAAATAGATGAAGGCAAACAAAAAGGAAGACATGATATGGGAAACCAAAGAGTACATATGCATTCTCCATATAAATCAATGCAAAAAAGTCAGTGTTTCTGAAATTCAGATTTTGATCTTGCAGATGAAAAAAAAAGAATAATTGGTAAACACGATTTCCTCTAAAGAGTGAATTTTTAGTCCTGTCTTATCTAGAATAGGAAAATTGTCAGATCAAATTCCATTCTTTTCCTGACAATATGGAAACTCTTTTAAAAAGATTGTTGGCTATCCACATCACCAGACACAACTAGAACAAAACAGAAAACAGTTGTTACCGACGTTAAAAGTTAAAGCCAACATCAATGACTTATTTTTAATATCTCCATCAAAATTCATCCATCTGCAAAGCAAGACTTACCTACAAATAAGATCTTAACATTAAATGCAGTGTTTACATCTCAATGCTGTATGAAATCCAATACATTACGATCCCCTCTGCGTTAAAATAAACGTGTTTGTGTTGTTTAATGGATCGATATTCCCTCATACAGTTTGTGCTGGTGCATGGAAAAACATCGTGTCCCAGTGAGTGGTGTTGCTGAGCAGCGTTACTTACTCTCTGCGGTGGCGGGCCGAAAGCAGGAGGACAGAGCCAGCATCAAACCCCCAAACAAGGTCAAGCGGCTCCCCTCCATTTGAGCCCTCGTTCCTGTACACGTAAATTCAGCTAACAATCGTGCGGAAAGATGAGTTGCGAAGTTGGATACGTGGGCAAAACCCCAGCCGCAGCGATCAGACCCTTAAAAAAAATATATATATATTCTACAGCCAGCACCTTGTAGCGGTTAGCCGGCTAATGGAGCTAATGGCTACAGCCTAGCGAAGCTGCTCTCTCACGTTTTCTAACAGGAGTCCGAGTCGTGCTCCAGAAATCACCGATTTATCCCGCTGGTCAGACAGCGCATATTCATAGCGGACTCTATCCCTGCCAAACACAGCGCTGCATTGACGTGTATAATGAAAGCATGGCGGCTAAACTAGCGGCGGGGATTCCTCGGTGATCGTAATCCACATCTTCACACTCCATATCAACAGGGAGGGGAGAAAAAAAAACAGGGAAAAAAACGTCAATGTCCTCCTTCTGCAGGTTCTTCGGGAAGCATGAAGCGGGTCAGACTAGCCTTGGAATTGGGATGGAAAGAGGTGGAGCGGGGGCACCCACAGAGGCACGCTGCATTTAAACACAGCCCCGTTATCTGAACGACGCGACGTCTCTGTGGAAATATCCACCACAGAATCTGCTCCTTCCTCCTTCTCCTCCTCCTCCTCAACCGGTCATCACACGCTCTCACACACAACACCTTGTTGTGGTAGACGTCGTTGATGGGGAAAGTGATATTTGACGGTAAAGCGTCTGACGTGGTCAAGAATTGTAGCAGCTCGGTGCTCTTCGCCGATATGCAGCCGAACGGGCAGCGTGGTTGGACAGATTAACGCACAGGTACACACTCGGTCTCCCTCGGTCAGTCTGCAGTCTGCTGCTGTAAACACGGCGCCGTGCGCACAGATCGTCTCTGTCTCTAAGATGAATCACGCAGCTTTACCAACTCCTTCCCACTGCGGTTACCAGGGTGATAGTGTCCAGCTTGTTGCTAACTAACATCTGATCAAATTGACTATAAATTGTTCCTACAAAAAGGCCATCGAGTTCAATTACTTAGTCATTGTAATTTTTAGAGAAGATTTCCTCTGAGTAAAACTTCCTTCAGCATTTATATGAGTTGGTGGTTCAAGTAACCATCATTTATTTTGTCAAAATATTTATTTTCATCCCTTTCTTAATATACCCTCAAGATTAAAGGTGCGTTCCATTTGGAGTCGGAATGCAGATTTCCTACTTCCAAATGGAAAAAATCAGCCGTAAACGCTGCCCAAAGTTGGAATTCCCACCAGTTAAGGTAACATGTCTTGCTCTGGCTTTGAGTTTCAATATGGCTGCCAGCCGCATCAACAGTAGTAGTGATGGAAACTTGTTTATTTGAAAAGAAACGCTTGCAGAAATTGATCTAAAATCATTATTATACGTAAAATGTGCAACTCTAAACTTAAAGTAAAATTTTTTTTTGCAAATTGAAAGTACAGTTTAAAACGATGCTTGTAAGCGATACTACCAACTACCTTGGCCTCATCATATTGTAATCCTGAATTATCCCGGTGTGTTCCATTTACCTCGGACCCGGGCCTGAGTTTGACACATTACGGCCGAGTAAACAGTGTACCAGTTAACATGGTTGGAGAAGCATTTCATTATTGTGAGGCCCAGGTAGCCATAGTTGGAACCTCTTAGAAGCTGAACTCTTCATATGCAAACACTTTCATTTTGTTAGGTTTACTTTGATTTTAGATGGACTTTTACTAGTATTTCTTCTAAAATAAAAATGTTTTCAGCCCAACTTACTATTGTTGAGGCAGTAGCGTTTCAGTTGTTATTTCCCACTCTGAAGTTGGAATCTCTGAGTTCCTACTACAAATGTTGTGTACTGGGGTGTGGCATGAAACCCAGCTCCAAGTTCAGACTAAATAGAACAAAGCGCAACAATGTACTATACCATGTAATTGTTTTGCAATTCATAACAAAGTACAAACAAAACAAAAAAAAAAGAAGAAGAAAAAAAAAAACGGAGATTTTTTGTTTTGTTTTGACTTTGAGTTTAGATATGCCTGCCCTCGCATGAACAATAGTAGCTTTGGTGGAAGGATTTATTATACAGGACCTTAATTGTATGTTCCATTTACTTCGGAAGACGGAACTCGAAGCTCGGTTTTCATCACACCTAGGTACGGCATGGGGAGCCATCACGCCCTTCTATTTTTGGTCCATGGGTCCCCTACTGCCAAAAAAAATAAAAATGAATGAGAGTCAATGAAGCAATAAATTTTTTTTTCTAATCCAGTTTGAAATGCGCCACGGATCGAACATATGTGATGTCCGTGAATTTTAGAAAAACTAATTTTGATGCAGAGAAAATTTAGATTTTCGATTGGTGGCAAAAATTACTTTAGGTTTTGTGTAAAAACGTTCAGCGGACTACAACTGCAGAAGAAGAAGGAGAGCTAGGGTCGTAGCCTCCAGGTCGATAAAAATGAGCATTAAACACGGAGAAAACCTCTATAAATCTGACCATGTGGAAAGTAGCAGCTATATCGGGGGTAAAGCAGTCAGTGGATTGAGAACCAGCATGGAGGAGAAGCTCTACAAGCTCTGTGTGAGTGTTTTATGTGCTATAGCTAGTGTTAGCTCCCGTTAGCCAAATGACGTTTCATATGCGACTTCTGACTTGTTGGGATTTTCAATGCAAATTTTTACAATCAGATAAATCCCAAATCAATTGACAAACACTGTCAAAATGTACATCATTAGTTATCATTTAAATCGAAGTACAACATATGTGTGATTCAGTACGTAAGACAAAGCGGACCAGAAAACAACTTTTATTGCTTCATTGACTTACATTCATAAATTTTTCGGCCAGGGGACCCACTGGCCGACCGGAAGGGGAGGAGACTTAGGCTCACAATGGAGTACGGTCACGATTAACAAAAAAAACCCAGAGTGAGACCTCCGTCTTCTTAGACTAAGCTGACACAGCCTATACACTTTTTTTTTCTTACAACGCGGTGTAAAGCAAAGCTGGGATGCCGATCCAGGATCGGGTTTCTTTTACTGTTCAGAAATGTCAAACGAAGCAACAACCCCCGGCTACGGATCGCAGGTTTATTTTTTATTTTTATAACAGCAGGATGTAACATGCTGGCAGGAAAATGTCGTTTTGATTGAAATAACACTAATCATTTATAGTTCTGCCGCTTTTGAGTGCACCTCGTGGAAGAGCATGTTTAGAAAGATACAAATAATTTCAAATAAGGTATCAACCCTTGCAGTATCCAAAGTCAGATACAAAGCTCTTTTTAGGGGACAGATCTAGAAAGGTACACAAGAAAGAATCGGATCCACAAGTAGATCAGTGCTGAGGATGATGGTGAAACAGGCACCGCCTATCCATCCTCACTGGCAACTAAATGCAAATGTAATGCAAGAAGACTAATTTAACAAAATAATAGAATTAGCGAAATAGAAAATAAATAAAAAATCCCAACATTTGTACAACCAGTAACTATATATTGTGAACATTCTGGTATCAAGCCCTAATTTTTGAAATACCGCATTATTTATTCTGAACTGTAGAGTTTAGTAAATGGTCCTGCAGAAAGTTTCGATTTAAGTAAGCCGCTAAATGCTGCCACCATGAGGAGAAAATAAATAATTGCAGTCTGAAACAGACTGACCAACTAAAGACATAATTTTGTTTTTTTTTCTGGTAGAAGCTTGAGATATGTATTGAGGAGAGGATGTGGACGTATTTGGCCTTCTGGGCTTTACCCAATTTAAAAATTTTAGTTTCTATGTTTGACTTTGTACAACCTACTGAGCTAAAAGTATTTAAAAGACTTAAAAACTATACAACTGTCTTGGACTGCACAACTGGACCTGGAGTAATTAGGAGGCTCCGGTACAGAATTGAAATGAAAAGTACATATATTTCTGTGAAAATAGACTGTGCTAGACAGTATGGTGGCATAATAGAAGTTGATTCTTAGATTTGAGGAAAAACACCCGAGAAAAAAACAAACATATTTTTGTTGTCTTCCATATACCCTGTAGGAAAATGGGCAATAGTCTGATGACACCAAAAGTAAATATTGTGCCTATTGCTGCTAAAGAAATGTTGGGTGCAAAATAAACCATGCACTTCACTAAAAGAACAACATACACAGAGGTTTGCATAGTAGAGAGAACATTATGTTATTGTTTGCTTTTTCAACTGGAATTGGGTCCTTTTTCTAGGTTGAGGAACTTCAAATAGTAATAGATACCAGTCATTGTTAGCACAAAACCATCAGTTTGTTTATTAAACAATTGAAAAAGGAAGAGGAACTTCATATTTTTCACCACAACCACTATGCATGCATCCATATCAAGAAGATAATGGCTTAGTGGAAGATTCAAATTTTAAAATAGCCCAATGAGACCCTAGATTGAAATCTGAAAAACTGTACAGTGATTTGAATAGAGTCGTGCAAAGGAGTTGCAGATTTGAGTGTTTTGCAATAGTGAATTGGGCAGATATTGTGTAATTAATGTGATTTATGTTGGTGGACTCCTTCCACAAATGATTAGGTGCTGTAATGAAAATAAAATGTGTTTGTAAAAGCTATTAATGTAATGTAGAGTATATTTATGCAACCACATAATTTTTTCTTTTCCTTTCAGTTTTTAGAATTTTTTTTCTGTATCTGAAATTTTTTAATAGAAAAAGTTCTGAAATATTTTGGTCTCTTTTTAGTTTGCACAGTCTTCCTGTGCATCTGTGGTCCCACTCTAGGGAATCTTACCATGACCCCCCATCAAAAAACACAAAAACCATCAAATACGACAATTTTTGGATTTATTCTCGATGTCCTTAGGTATGAGTGTACATGTGCATGCTTTTTTCTTTGTGTGTCTGTATAGCCTTATGATGGACTGGAGACCTATGCAGGGTGTACCCTGCCTCTCTCCCAATGACAGCTGTAGATTAGTCACTGGATGGATGGATGGATGGTCTCTCTTTAACATAATAGAAACCCAGTATTTTACCAGGGGTATGTAGACATTTTACAATGGGACAAAAAGTATTTGGCAGAAACCTATTGTGCAAGCTGTCACACTTAAAAACATGAGAGAGGTCTATAATTTTCATCATAGCTACACTTACAATCTGAGAGACAGAATCTGAAAAAAATCCAGGAAATTGCATTGTATGATTCTAAAGAATTTATTTGTAAAATAGTGCAGAAATTGTTCTTATTTTGTCAATAACAAAAGCTCACCTCAATGCTTTTTAATGTAACCTGGGTTGGCAATAACCAAGGTCAATTCCTGTTGGTCTTTACCCAGTTTGCACACAAAACATGGTGAGTGGCATTTATACCAAAGAGTTCTCTTTTGGTCTCTTCTGACCACATGCCATTCTCCCAATCCTCCTCTGATTCATCCAGATGGTCTCTGGTAAACTTTAGACAGGTTTGAACATGTGCTGGCTAAAGCAGGTAAACCTTTCGAGTGCTGCAGGATTTTTGCTTGACGATTTAGTGTATTACAAAAAGTAACCTCTCTCAAGATTATGTGTACCGCACAAGGTGAGATCTTGCATGGAGCCCCAGGTCGAGACAGATTGCAGATGATATTGTATTTATTCCATTTTCCTATAATGACTCCAACAGTTGATTTCTTCTCATCAAGCTGCCTGCCTATTGTAGAATAGCTCATTCCAGTCTTGTGCAGGTGTACAATCTTGTCGCTGGTCTTCTTACACAGCTCTCTGATCTTGGAAATGGTGGAGGTTGGGATCTAACTGTTTGAAAGTGTGGACAGGCCTCTTTAACAGAGACAATGAGTTCAAACAGGTGCTATTAAATAAAGGTAACAAGTGGATGATATTCCTGTTACTTCTTAAATAAGTAACAGGTCTGTGAGGGCCAGAGTTCTTGGTTGTTTATAGTTGCTAAATACTTATCTTCTGCACCATTATAAAAATAATCTATTCTGAAATCCTGCAATGTAATTTTGTGTTTTTTTCTTTATTTTCTTTCTCTCAAAGTTGGAATGTACCTATAATGAAAATTATACAACTCTCATAGCTTCAGCTGGGACAACTTACACAATTGGTGAATGTTCAATACTTTTTTGCCTCACTGGATATCAACAGTACCTAGATCCGGGCCAAACCTCTAGACAGGTAAAAATGCGGAGGTGGTGAACTAGCAGTCAGTGATGCTTTGAGAGAAGCAGACAGTAAACAAAGCCATCCCCGGAGGAGGCCCTGAAAGTTTTGATCATCCCTGTAATTACAGGGTGCTTTCATCACTCTGCAGAGCAGGGCACAGAGGCATTATTTGAACGCCACACATTACCTCAGCTCTGGCAGGCAGGGTTTGGCATCCATTGCATTTTGTCAATTATCATTTGGAGGGGGGGAGTGCACATTAAAAATTGAAACAGAAATCAGTGGCCACCCAAGAGTCCAGAGATAGTGAGTCACTCTTTAACAAATGGTCACTGTACTGACATGACCCTACTGTGCCAGAGAATTTTGTGCCTGTCCACTTGCATTTGTTAAGTCCCTATTAAAGTCCTCATCAAGGCACCCGGCATGCCCACCTACGTCGACTGTCCCGGTGAAATCCATTCTCACATTGCACTCATGTGGAAATAAGCCTGTTTACCACAAGCGGGTCACACATGCTAATGAGCGTCTGTTTGTTTTCCACTGTGCTCACACAGGAGGAAGGGAATTTAGGGGGAAATAATGGATGATATGCAGGCAACAACCCAGGTGGCCCTGCAGCACTAATGATGAAAAATGTACCACACGGATATACTGGAAATTCAAGTGGACAGAAACATGTTCATCCTGAACATTGCGTTCAACTTCTGTTTTAAAGAAGTGGCTTGACTGTTGTAAGTCAACCTTCAGGACAGGGTCTCTACACAGTTTTTGTGATATTTAGGCTCTCATGTCAGGTACCGTCCTTGATTGTTTTTGCACACTAAAACATAGCTATGATGTTTAGGGTCATTGTCCTGTTACAAGGTGAACTTCCATCTTGGTCTCAAGGTCTTTAGTGCCTCGTACAAGTTTTCTTTTAGCTCCATCCCTCTTCCAACCAAATCTGAATAGCTCGCCTGTCTACGCTGAAGAAATACATCCTTTTCTGGTGATGCCACAGTAACATGATTCCCCATGTGGATGGTGGGTTCAGGGTAATGTGTAGCTTTCCACCCCACACATGCTTGGTCTTGATGATTTACATTCACTTCCTCCCTTCGTGTTGCTATTGCTTGAGCGAAAGGGGTGGTACACCATGGACAGGTCACCAGTCCATTACAGTACTGTGTAATAATCTTTCACCAAAATATCCCAATAAAATACATTGAACATTGTTGTAGTAATGTGGCAAAAATGTAAAAACTTCAAGAAGTCTGGCAAAGAGTTACAACACTGTTCAGGAAAGTCTGTAGAAGTATGGAATTTGATTGAAAGGCTTTAACAGTCTGGAGCAAGTATTAAAAAAATACTGTGGTAAGCCTATTGAATTTCAAAAATTATTCTCTCTGTCTAAAAGTTCCATCCATCCAGTCTGACTTTTTAATTGATTTATTGTTGTTACTGTTTAGAACAATAAAAAATGTACAAAGCATGCAGTAATTACATGGATCATCAGTTGATGGTCCATTGGTCACAAAGACTGCAAAATTATATAATGTGGCAGGAGAGAGGTCTCGATTTACAACGTTGAAAACAAATGAAAATTGTTTAGACCATATGAGAATGTATAAGGGCTGAGTTTAAATTCTGATTCAAATCCTAACATTTCAGACCAAGGTTATGAACTTTGCTAAAGTACAATAATAGTAATGGGTTTTGATGTGGTTTTCCTGGTCATTAAATGAAAAATAAAGATAAAAAAATATATATATATACAGGTGCTGGCCAGTAAATTAGAATATCATCAAAAAGTTGAATTATTTCAGTAATTCCATTCAAAACGTGAAACTTCTATACTGTATACTTTCCTTCCACACATAGTGATATATTTCAAGTGTTTATTAATTTTCATTTTTATTATTACAACTGACAGCTAATGAAAACACCAAATTCAGTATCTCAGAAAATTAGAATATTCTGAAAAGGCTCAATATAGAAGACACCTGGTGCCACTCTAATCAGCTGATTAACTCAAAACACCTGCAAAGGCCTTTAAAAGGTCCCTCAGTCTTGTTCTGAAGGCTCCACAATCATGGGGAAGACTTCTGACTTAACAGCTGTCCAAAAGACGACCATTGACACCTTGTACAAGGAGGGCAAGACACAAAAGGTGATTGCTAAAGAAGCTGGCTGTTCGCAGAGCTCTGTGTCCAAGCACATTAACAGACAGGCGAAGGGACGGAAAAAATGTGGTAGAAAAAAGTGTACAAGCTCTAGGGATAACCGCACCCTGCAGAGAATTGTGACGACAAACCCATTCAAAAATGTGGGGGAGATCCACAAAGAGTGGACTGCAGCTGGAGTCAGCGCTTCAAGAACCACCACGAAGAGACTCATGAAAGACATGGGATTCAGCTGTCGCATTCCGTGTGTCAAGCCACTCTTGAACAAGAAACAGCGTAAGAAGCGTCTCGCCTGGGCCAAGGACAAAAAGGACTGGACTGCTGCTGAGTGGTCCAAAGTTATGTTTTCTGATGAAAGCAATTTTTGCAT
Source organism: Apricaphanius iberus (assembly GCA_028564705.1). Taxonomy (NCBI): domain Eukaryota; kingdom Metazoa; phylum Chordata; class Actinopteri; order Cyprinodontiformes; family Aphaniidae; genus Apricaphanius; species Apricaphanius iberus. The sequence goes on along the minus strand of JAPXFQ010000473.1, from coordinate 1,226,126 downwards.
TTCCTTTGGAAATCAAGGACCCAGAGTCTGGAGGAAGAGCGGAGAAGCACAGAATCCACGTTGCATGAGGTCCAGTGTAAAGTTTCCACCGTCAGTGATGGTGTGGGGTGCCATGTCATCTGCCGGTGTTGGCCCACTCTGTTTCCTGAGGTCCAAGGTCAATGCAGCCGTCTACCAGGAAGTTTTAGAGCACTTCATGCTTCCTGCTGCTGACCAACTTTATGGGGATGCAGACTTCACTTTTCAACAGGACTTGGCACCTGCACACAGTGCCAAAACCACCAGTACCTGGTTCAAGGACCATGGTATCCCTGTCCTTGATTGGCCAGCAAACTCGCCTGACCTTAACCCCATAGAAAATCTATGGGGTATTGTGAAGCGGAAGATGCAATACGCTAGACCCAACAATGCAGAGGAGCTGAAGACGACTATCAGAGCAACCTGGGCTCTCATAACACCTGAGCAGTGCCACAGACTGATCGAGTCCATGCCACACCGCATTACTGCAGTGATGGAGGCAAAAGGAGCCCCAACTAAGTATTGAGTGCTATACATGCACATTCTTTTCATGTTCATTCTTTTCAGTTGGCCAACATTTAAAAAAAAAACATTTTTTTTCATTGGCCTTTAAAATATTCAAATTTTTTGAGATACCAAATTTGGAGTTTTCATTAGTTGTCACTTATAAATATCAAAATTAAAAGAAATAAACATTGGAAATGCATTGGTCTGTGTGCATTGCATGAATATAATGTACAAGTTTCACGTTTTGAATGGAATTATTGAAATAATTCAACTTTTTGATGATATTCTAATTTACTGGCCAGCACCTGTGTATATATATATATATATAGTCATTACCCTCAAGTAAATCCAGGCAAGTCCAAGTCAAGTTTCAAGTCAAGTCCCAAGTCTTAAGCTTCGAATTTCGAAAAAAGACTTTGCAGTTCAATGTTCAATTTAAATCATAAACCATGTGTTCTTTTTAAAATCTTATTTGAATACCTGAGAAAACAAGTACAACTGAACTTAGAAAATTTACAAAATGTTGATGAACTTGCACCTTGTTTTAAAGTACAATTAAATGTTATAACTCTAATCTAATTTAGCTAATGAGAATAGTCTTCTTTTGAACTATAATGCCTTAGATTTACTGATAAGGATTAAGGAGATTTTACAAAAGAGTACTGGTGATGTAATTTTCAAGCTGACATTTAGATTAAGAGCCACCAGTATTTACTTAAAGTCAGAAATTTGCACAAAAAAACCCAAAAAAACTTTTGTCGAAACCCCCCCCCCAAAAAACATCTGAAGTTTTTTGTGCTGCAGGGCCACCTGGGTTGTTGTATGAAGTTTTTTGAGATTTAGATATTTCCAACACAAAATGCTACTCCAATTAGAATTATCGCATTATACGCATCTTATAAATCTTAAATTTATAAGATGCGTATCTGGATATTTTAAGTGGTTCATGCGATTCTTTTCCTAACAACTTGGTTCAGATGAAGTCATGGACGTTTTGAACGGGAGAGCCTGTGAGGTAGAAGAAGCAGCAACCTACTGTTTATTTTAAAACTAAAGATGTTGAAAAAAGGCTGTCCAAATCTTAAAAAAAATAATAAAAAAAAGTCAAATCTCAAGTCACAAAATTAATGACTCTTGTTCCTTTTTGGCATAATAGATGACAAAACAGTCAGTGTCAGGTGGATGAAAACATTTCATGTTTTTAAAATTTTTATTATTGCTGTCTATATGATGAACAGAGAACCAAGTTGGTGGAAATGTTAAGGAAAGGAGTTTGGGATTTAAATACGGATATTTTGTTTTATAGCCGTAAAGTCAACAGGACTGAACTCCGGAAGAGTGGGGGCGGTAATGCACCTTTTACTGGGTTGCCAACCGCCTTCCAAGAAGAAGAAGACGAAGAAGAAGAAGAAATACAAGAAGAAGAAGAAGACACTTTAGCACTCAAGCTAACAGAAAGCCTTCATTATTTCGCACTGCTGTTTGGCCACGCCAAATATCAAACATGATAAAAGCTATATTGATTTTTAACAACCATGGGAAGCCGCGGCTGATCAGATTCTATCAATATTTTGTGAGTATTTTCAGATTATGTCGTTTCATCCATTAGAATCTTCCGGATGTGCTAAGGAATATTAGCCCAACAACAAACAAAGTCTTTTTTAATGTATGAATGAGTTTCGGTTGCGGTGTTTGTTTTGATCATATTTCAGTTTGAAACATTTGGCTTTTTCCCGGGGAACGAGACACCAGTGAAGCATTTTACAACAGCTCTTAGTACATTAAACTTCAACCTGTTAATCTTTCTAGCTGAAATGATGAATTTATTTTCTTTAATGGTTCGAAATTAGTCTCACTATTCAAAATAATCTTTTTTTCTATTTTAAAATATGTATGACTTAAAACTCATGAAAACCCAAATATGTTTTTTGTGGATATTTCTTACAATCAATAGAGGATTCTTTATACAGGAATGTCACGGGAAAAAACGGCTAACTTGACAGTTGCTAAGCGGACTGTCATTGACAACCTCTGCAAGAGGAGAAAAAGGACAGGACTGTTATTTAGTGGTCCAAACTCTTCTTTTCAAACGAAAATACATTTTGCATTTAATTTTGGGACCACGGTGCTAGTTTCTTGAGGAAGAGTGAAGAGGCACAAAATCCAAAATTCCTTTCGGTCCAGTGCAACGTTTCAAGTGATGATTTGGGCAGCTGGTCATGGTCCATTGTGTTTTAGCAAATCAGCACAGCCATCTACCAGGGAAGTGTAGAGACCATCATGTTTCTTTCTGCTAAGAAGTTGGTTGGAGATCCTGATTTAATCTTCTAGCAGGACATGGAACCTGTATGTTATGTGAAAAGTACCAATACCTGCTCTGATTGCTTTGATTGGCCATCAGCCAACTAACTTCCAGGCAGGTGTTTGATTCGGTCTTGATAAAAAGTTTAAAACCACTTGACAATGTAACAAAAACAGAATAATAAATTAAAAAAAATCATATTTTGCATGTTTGGAGCTTAAAAATGTTCCAAGTAGAGCTTCAGTATGCAAAAAGATGAAATGAGAGTGAGAAAAATCCTTTTGAGCATGCAGTTTATTGAAAAAAATCTTAAACTGAAATAGGCTTTTTTAAAAATGTTTTACAAATGATCTTTTGATTGGGACTGTATCTATAGAATGATCTGGCCCAGGTTTTTTAGTATTACCTGATTTCTAGCTGGCTGTCTATGTTTAAACTTGGCAGAAGGACCAACATTTCTACTGCTACTAATGCTACCTATGACAATAAGAATATTGTTAATAATTTTTGTGGTGCTGGTATCATGCGAACATATTTTCATACAATTTTATCACCACTTTTAGAGAATTATAACATCTTCAAAATGCAGAAAACAATCAGGGAAACCCTTAAAACAGGCCCTTAAAGATGCATTCTGCTTCCCGCTGATGACCTATTGTTAGAAGCCTGTGAGCCTGATTTAAAAAAGGCCCTCGTGGAGGGATGGCTTTCGTGAAGTTATGTCAAAGGAAGTGAAAAGTTTAAAAGAAAGCATGTTACCCCAGAATTTATAGAACAAACGGTAGCTAACTAGGTGTGTGCATCAATCTGTAAAACACAGTGAAGGCAGTGTCATGACTTAGATCTTTTGTTATTGTCCAGTGGTGTTTTGGAATCTTGACGGAATTAATGGAATGATGAAGTCGGTCTTGCATCTGGAAAGCAGTGATTGAGAAAGCAAACACTGTGTTTATTTACTCATAATTTTGACAAATTCAGTAGACTCTCCTCTAAAATTTCTGTAACAGTTTAGTACTTTACTCTGCACGTTATTTTCTTGCAGTCAGAGGACATGCAGCAGCAGATAATTCGGGAGACTTTCCATTTGGTATCAAAGAGAGACGACAATGTTTGTAACTTCTTGGAAGGTGGAAGGCAAGTTGTTTTTCCTCTCACGCTCTGCTTTTGTTTTGGAGAACAATATCTGTGTGTAATACTGTGTTTTTAAGTTACCTGTTCTGTAAAATCCAAAGCCACATCGAAAACTTTCCTCGAGCTTTTCTCAGCAGAATATTAGTGAATGGCTTGTAGTAGCTTCATTAAAACAGAAGATGGCAGCAAAATAACAGTTTTCTCATCTTACCTTTTAACCCCCTTCATAATAATGAATTTGTTTGTTTATATACCTTTCAGGTCAGTTATTTATGTTCTTCTGTTGAAGTAAAAGAAAAGTTTGTTCTGCATGTTTTTAAAGTATTTTTATTTATTTATCTGCTTTCAGTCTCATTGGTGGCTCAGACTACAAGTTGATTTACCGACACTATGCCACTCTCTACTTTGTCTTCTGTGTGGATTCGTCTGAAAGCGAGCTTGGCATTCTGGACCTGATTCAGGTCAGCTTCTATGTTTTAGGGTAACTCTAACTTATGTTTCAGTAAAGGGATTAATATGTCCCTTGAGTAGCTTCAGAATGTTTTTTTTTCTTTCACAATGGATATAAATGCTTAATGCTACACAATCTTCTTGTTATTAAAATTTTGGAGACAGGATTTATTATAAAACCGTGACTTCATTCCTAGATGCTTTTGCGTTATTCTCAAAAATAATCATTATTTTTCCATGGGGATATTTACCACTACAAAACAGTTGAATATAAAATGCATGCAGAATGAATATATAAATGTACAGAATAATTCTCTGCTTGTTTTAATACTTTTATATTTGTTTTGTCAATTTAGGTCTTTGTGGAAACATTGGATAAATGCTTTGAAAATGTTTGTGAACTGGACCTAATATTCCACATGGATAAGGTGAGTGGAGGTGCTTCTCTGAACTTTATTTCCTTTCCATTCTTTCTTTTAACAGCATAAATTGCTGTGTTTTATGTTAAATGTGATATTAATATCTTTTTGAGTGAAAAACACAACAATAGTAAAGCGTTAGATTTCTGCCAAAGAAGATTAACTTTACTATATGTAGTTGCGTCTATGTTGCGCTACTCTGGAGGGTTTTCTCCATGTGAATATTTAGTTAAAATTGGACATATGTGTTTAGAAAGCAGGTTGGATAGGTAAACATAATAAAATAAAAAGATCAGCATCCAAACATTTTTGCTAGGTTCTGAACTTCCGATCATCTCGTTCTTGTAAACATATTACCTCAGAAAGCCACCTGGGGGTTTCTTCAGTCTTGGCACGAAAAAATTTCACTTGAACCCAGATTAACTCTTCATTTAGATGGGTAAGGTATGTGAGCTTGTATTTTTTCTCTAAGAACTCTCAATCTGCGACTGGGCCTGGTCACTAAACGCTCCTTCAGGAAGCTGTCATCCCACAGACATATCTGAGCCCATCAGCTGGTTTATATAATTGTTACTGTTTGTAATTATTTGAAAGTAAATCACTGGATTGCCATAAACTAATGTAGTAAAAAAACACGTTTGTTTTAACTTCATAATGTACTTCCTTAGAAGGCAGATCTTTAGTATTAGGTTAGGAGACCGTCTTATTGATGAACTGATCAAACACATCCACCGGCATCTTGATTGAATTTCCTCACTGGAATTTGATGTCATGTGGAGCAGCAAGGTTTGGCCTGAGGAATGTTGCCAGTATGTAAATATTCCCAAGCTCTTCACCATCTGCTGCTAGAGATCCCGGATAGCCTTTTTACGCATCACTTATACTTGGATGCCAAGATTTGACAACACATATACATTTCAGGTCTTTGAATTTTCCTCTGTGGTCGAACAAGACTGTCTTCTAAATCCATGAAATAGGTTATTTGCTGAAATTTAAACATCTATATATTAGGGGCAGATTGAGCTGTGGGTGACAGTTTAATCAGTGTGCTGTGCTTTTTCTGCAGGTCCATTATATCCTGCAGGAGGTGGTGATGGGAGGAATGGTGCTGGAGACCAACATGAATGAGATTGTAGCACAAGTAGAGGTGCAGAACCGTTTGGAAAAGTCAGAGGTTAGACCCCCTCTGTCCTCATCAAAGGACTTTTTTTTTCTTTTAAAAAAAAGTATTTTTTTAAACTCAAACTTCAGCTTTTATGAACTTCAAAGTAGTGGCAAATACAACCTAAAACTTCTATTCATTTACCGTGGCGGACAAACAAAAAGCAGCACATAATGGTGAAGCGATATTATGATGATACAGGTCTTATTTTATATATACATAAAAAATCTAAAACCTAACCATTTCCACTTAGACCCCTAAATAAGATTGAGTGCAACAATTTCCCCTGACAAGTTTCTAAATGGTTAAATAGGGTTTTCTTTTTCCTTTCTTTTCCAAAAAAGAAACTACAAATGACAGAAAAACAAGCTTTTATTTCACTCATCCTGTCTGGGAGTTCACCTAAATCCATAGTCCAAATAAATACAACCTGTAAAACATGCTTGTAAAACATGAAGGTAGATGACTTTGAACTATGGAAACCCATCGAGTTTGTCTGTGAAATTATTATTTTTTTATGCTCCAAAATGAAATCAATTTATCACCCAGCCCTAGGTCCACCTGAGTGTTATGTAACCTTTAATAAATCCAGTTGTTCTGTATGTTTGTGAGAGGATATGAGTGAAAAAATGGCATCAAGGAACACAGCCGATAAGTCAGGGATACATCTGTGAAAAAAGTTGAAAGCAGGAATATAACAATATGCTAACCTTTCAGCCTCTCACAGAGTACTATTCTATCAACTGAAATAATCTATTGATGGGACAGCTGTTAGTCATTTACTTCACAAATCTGGTATTTATTAAAGAGTTTCCTGAAAGTCATTTTTGAAAGACCGCCTTCAGAAGTCTCTTTCATATTTCTCTTTCCAGATAAAAAAAGGTTTGAATCAAGGGGACTGTAACTAATGAAATAGATACCTCAAATTATTAGATTTCTATTAGTGAAACATTTAAAAAAACACTTTCTTTCACTCTACAATTACCTATATGTTACGTTTTGTTTGTCTATCATGAAATCCCTATAAAATACAGATATTTGAGATGCTAACTGCTTCAGAGATTCATGTTTAAAAAGAATGACAGATCAATTATAGTAATTAATTAATTGATAGTAAATAGCAAAGGATAGTTTTTGGACAGTTTTACATCTTATACAGTTTTTCTTTTAAAATCACAGATTTTAATTGGATGTTATTAAGGTTTCAGTGAAATCTGTTAGATGGGAATGCTGTATGACCACATTAAAGGGATATTCCTACCCTTGGTGAAATGCTGTCCATTACCATATCCCCGAGAGTTAGAAAAGTGAGAAAAAGTTATTTATTTATTTTTTAACTAGCCCAGTCATTCTCCTGATCTGGCAGCATAAATAATGTAATTTAATGGGAGCAACTAGCAATTAATGTGCAATAGAGATGAAAATTACTCAATAATGATCCTAATGATCTCTAATGGCCTCAATAATATTGATTGCAAATGGCAATAATAAGTAACACAAAGGAATTAAATCGATTTAGACTTGGGACTACACTACGACAAAGAACCGTTATAAGCCGCTGCTGCAGGGTGCCCGGACATTGTGCAGCGCCTACGAAAGACACATTTTAAGACTACAATAATGGCAGCCTGCGTGGTTTACTTCATTAAAAAAAATTGTACTCTGTGCCCCTGTGCCAGCACCAAGCTAAAACAGTAGCATGTGCAAAACAATAAAATATACTTAAAATAAATTTGAAAATGATAATCAAGATGTCACCTTTTACTTAAAATGTTTCAGAAAGTTTTTCAATTTGTCCAGTGACCTTAACTAATATAACAAGTTAACATTAGCATTGGCAACATACTAATTCTAATAACAGCAATTTAATCGTGTTGAAGGGCTGATGTTGCAAGTCTTCTGTGTGCAAGTCAAGTCACAAGTCCCTGAAAAGCGACTCAAGACATGACTCGAGTGCTCCTTCGCTGGCTTTAAGCTTTAGGCGCTGCTGTCCGCTAGAACCGAGCTAAGTCTAGTTTATAATTCTCCGTCAGCAAGTTAGCACCCATACATACAAAGAAATTTTACTTTTATGCTTCTGGGTCAGTGTTTCAAAGTAATTCTCTGCTAGGATAGCAGGGGGTGATGATCTTTTGTGACGTGTCAGTCTACCATTGCAATGACGTTTCTGGTCAACGGCAGGTTGTAAAGGAGCGATGGCCGACAAAGTACGTTTTGATTGAGCTGGAAAGCTTTTTACTTCCAGTGCAGCTCATTTGGTTGTTTTGTGTAACCTTGGTCCTGAAACACACAGTTGGTAAAGATCTGCGTTTTATGCCCTTTCTGATTTCCTGTGAGGATAGCCAATCAAATATTCCAGATTCATTTCTTATAAGATTTATTTAGCTGCTTTAATTTGTTTCTCCTTTTAAAGCTCTCAGTTGGATGCTCAAAGCTTGGGATATTGTTTTATAACTTTGTCCTGCTTTAAGCTTCTCCACTAGCTTATTCCTAATTCGTCTGCTGTGCGCCTTGGTCATCGTGATGCTGTTTGTTCTGTAGCAAACCCTTCAAAGAACAGCTGTATTTATACAGCAAATAAATCACAAACAGTCGTGCAAAGGCGGCTTCTGAAAACAATTATTTTGCTCTGGATATGATTTACGGGTTTTCTATTCATAGAGGACTGAATACAGATGCATTTACAATTGAATGAAATCCTAATGAACAGTAAATTGTTTTTTTCAGCTGCTTTTTTTTTGTTTTCTGTCCAAATTGCAGGTCACTTGTCTAAACCTTTGTTACTGCTTTCAAAATAATGTAAGAATAGAAAATGTTTTCTCTTACAAAGTAGATAATCTGCACTCTTTAAACAAACATGACTACTTGACCAGAGTGAATGTATACATGTGAATTATTTCTATTTTAGCTCTGCAAGTTAAGGGAGAATCACTAACCATGAAGAAGCATTTGCACAAAAATTACTGCTCTGATGAACTTCCAACACACAGCTCATGAAAGTGTTTTCCATGTGTAGGGAGGTCTGTCGGCGGCCCCTGCTCGTGCTGTCTCCGCCGTGAAAAACATGAACCTGCCGGAGATCCCCCGGAACATCAATATCGGAGACATCAATATCAAAGTGCCGAGCCTCTCCCCGTTCTGAAGAGCATTCCAGCCGGGCTCTGCAGGGCCTGAAGACTGTATTACGAATGCAGTCCTCCCCCACCCCTCAGCTCTGCAGTTAAGACAGAAAACACTGTTTGTCATTATTATAACGAAGAACCACAGAACTACTTGCTTCTCTGTTCATTCCAGTTTTATGTGTGGAAGAGGAGCCGTGTAGCGAGTTTTGTATTTGCAGATTAACCCAGTTAAAATATTTGCACAACAATTAAAAAGTTCTACACAGCATCAAAAATCATTTCTGCTCTTTGCGTCTGTTACTTTATCCAGTTTAATTGCTTAATCTTTTCTAAATTAATAATTATCTTAGCCCAAACTGAATTGTGTGCAATTCTAACCTACTTTTTAATATTAGTCATTTTCACTAAGCTAAAGAAAATTCCCTTCTCTTTTCCCGAGTTTTATCGGACCTCCTCCAGTTGATGTAGAATACCATACTTAGACTTATGTGCTTGTCTATAATAATTTAACAACTGTCTTGGTTTTTGTCATGGGATTGTTTTCCTTTCTGCAATTTATTATGTCTCTGGCATCCTCATAAGTTCTGATGAATGTTGCTCTCCTGTTTGGTTTCTCTAAACTTTCAGCAGGCCATCAGAGGCTCTTCACAACACATTTTTTAGTGAAACAGCAGACATTTTTTGTGATAGTTCATGTGTTTTTATAAATGTTTTTGTCTGATTTTTTTTTTTTTTGATTTTTTTTTTTGATTCAAACATCAGATATTGTTAGACTCTGTCAGCAAAGTTCTTGTGAAAAAGTAATGGAAAGTAGGCATGTCATGGTGTCAAAGACATTCCTTTACCAAGGTAAAGTAAATAAACGCGTATAACTATTTAAAACGTTGTTCTCCTTTGATTTAAAAAAAAAACACCCAAAAAACAATGTGATGTTCACAGAGCATTCTCCTTTTCTTGTTTAAACATATTGAGCTTGCAGCTTTCCACCACATTCTTTCACTTCCCTGTTCCAGTGATGTAGACCATTGTGGATTGTTTTTTTTTTAAGCTGAGAAAGTTGTTCCCTCCCTACGTTCCCAGAAAAACCTGAGCTAGCTTTCACCACCAGCCAAGAATCTCACTCCAGCTGCACCTCCACATCTATGTGCAAGCTCAAACCAGGACGTCCAGAGGACGATCAAGTGATTGGTATGTAATGCATTCTCCCCACAAATTGCTGTGAATCTGTGCACATGCTTGACGTAAAGCTGTTATTTGATATTTCCGAGGTATGTGGATTAAAGGGTATTCTAGCTGTGAGTGTTTTTAAAGCTCTTGTAATTTGGTATTATTAAAGGTTTTCCAGGGCTGGACAGCCACAAAAATGCTGCTCAACCTTTTAGAAGTGGTGCATCAATGCATCATAGACGGTAGATTATTATTGTAGCACTTTAGTAGAATGAGTCAATTGCTTCTGACTTGTAACTGAAGCAGGGATATATTTACATGAAAAGATACCATCACCTTGAGTTCAAACTGAGAATATGAGTCATATTTATGCCGAAAATTCATATATTTATATATATTTTTTGATCACTCTTAGTTTTAGGTATTTGTTCGTGGTTATGTTGCATGTCTCCAGTCTAAGGAGCCAGCTTTTGGTTGTAAATCCTACACTTCCTACAGATGCATGTTGCTTTTAGGTTTAGATTTTGAAGGGAACTACTTGAAGGTGTGAACGATGAGGTGAATGAGAAACTCTAGCTAGTTTTTCCTGATGTTACTGATCTCATAACCTGCCAAATGCAACTATAAACTTTGTTTTGGTTCTTAAAAATATTTCGTATTATAATTGCAGTACTTACAACTATGTCTCGGGTGGACGCATAGCCATGTTATTATTTTTACGCTGTGAAAATATGTGACTTTGGGCCCCCCAAGAAAAACTTTCCACTTGCCAGGATTATCCCTGCTCTTTGTTGGCAAGGCAGACGGTAAATGATTTGTTTGGCCGTTATTGCATCTTAACTTGTTGCTGAAACATTGGGGAGGAAAACACACAGTAGACAGGATAATAATTAGAACAACATCTTCAGATCTGTTACGTATTTATTTCCCTGTATTTATTTTTATTCTACTGAAAACTGAAAAGCCTTCCCTGTGAATCAGAACTAATAATTAGTTACAAGTGAAAACTGTTAAACATCTCTGCTCCATTGAATAGATCGATTTCTTGCACCCGGGATTTTTATTCCAGCCCGATACGATTGGATCACATTCCTCACATTCCTCAATTCCTCTGCATTTCTTGGTTTTTGCCTCAGAAATGGCACGTTTGATGTCTGGCATTATTTTATTGATCCAAGGATTGAGTTGGCCACTCCATAACGGGAAGCTTGTTGGTCTGGGATTTAAGGTGCTCCTTCCTTACTGCTGTATTTGGTGTTGCTGTTTTGTTGAAGCACCTATTTCAAAGGCCTTTTTTATTCCTCTGAAGGCAACATAACCTTTTTAACACCCTGATAACCAAGAAAAGGGCTCAACATCAAACTATAAGAAACATCACTTTAGGAATTGCCTTGCCTCAAAGTGAACTGTAGCTTGAATTCAACTGTTTGGAGGTTAGCTGACAAACTGTGATTTCTGGAGCATCAGTTTCACTTTTTTTAATTTTTTTTTTTTATAGGGAGAATCCACTTAACTCAAATTAATTTGAACACCGCCAGCTTTATAATAGCACCTCTTAAAAAATTAAACAGAAATAGCACATGGTATTACCAAGTACACCACAATAAAGTCCTCGCAACTAAAATAAAGTTCTACATATTGCGTGTTTGAAAATCAAGAAATAGAAATGTTTTTAAAAGTCTACATTCTTTTATATTCTAAACACTGTATCCTAACTCTGAACATGCAATCCAATATGGCTGCCTTGTATACAGAACTGATCATATGTCTTTTTGATCGATGGTTAACATCATCTGTTTTTCTTTTTTTATGAACCGAAACAAAGTTGTTCAATGTTGATAAGAGAAATTATACATAAATAGTTACAAAAGCTGCTTCAGCACATCATAAATAACAACAAATGGTATTTATGATCTGAAGGTGTCAAGTAGCATATACAAATACTACTTTACCTTACCGTAATTTATTTTTAAAGGATTCATTGTAGTAACTGTTTAGCCTACTTTTTAATTCCCAATAGAACAACTCACCTCCCCACTAGAGTCTTACTCTGTCCACATTTCCTGTTTTCTTTTAATGTGCCAAAAGGATGCGTTGCCTAGCTGACCAGTGACATAATGATGACCAGACATGTAGATAACAGTATTAGGCACATACAGTTTATCAGTAAAAAAGTAGATTTTTTGGATAATTGCTCTTTGAGTTTTGAAAGTTTTTTTTATTTTTATTTCCTCTTTTCATTGTGTTTTTGTGAGTGAATTTTACTGCAATTTGATAATCTTAAATGCCTACCATTCTTGCGCCCTAATGTTTTATACGTGATTCATTGCTCACTGCACGCAGAGGTTTCATTATCCGAATAATTTTCGTATTTGACAGTTTTTTGCAGACCGTCTGTCATTTTGACAGCTTTCAATTTACACTACTGACTTTCAATTTACACTACTGACCACTTCATGCACACTTACAATCTTTTTCAACTTAATACAGGCAACTGAATAAATGATTAAAAAAATGGTTCCCTTGAAAGCATATGAGTATTATCTTAGACCCGGAACCTGTATTCAGTAAATCTAGCTAACTTGGAGCTGACCTCGTGTTAAAGAGTTAGTTATGGCCTCTTTGGAGTGTGACTGCAACGAAGCAAACGTTTGTTAATAGCCGTGGCAGAGATTCAAGCAAATGCACCATTACATTACTTACACAGTATGCAGTTACTCATATCTTCCACTCCATGTAATGTGTTCAGTAAACCAAATATTGTTCTTTAATGTATTTTCATTGCAATTTATTTTATTAATTTTCAAGGACATATGTTGCTCATAAAGATAAGATAGTTTATCCAAAATCTTTCAATAATAACATTTTTATATAACTTGATAGTCATTACAGCCTTTAGTAAAAGTGTTTGTTGGGTAGGTGGGATAATACTACGATTAAGCTTTTGTCCTAATGTCCTTAAAAACTTAGATTACATTTACCTGTATAATTTAAGTAATTTTAAAACCTGTACTTTTACTTCAATTAACTTCAACTTCTACCAAAGTATTTTTAAATCCTATCATCTATACTTCTACTTAAGAAATGAATGTGAATATTTTTGACACCCTGATTTCATTAAATATTATCTTTTTGTACAAATCTAAACAAAAAAAATAGCAGATGAGCATACCAAAATACCACAATATTCTAAGGCATAATATACTCGATGAATAGGAATTATTCGTTTTCTATGGTTCAAACAATTTCAGATATTATATTAAGCATTATAGAATTTCACAATAATGGTAATTATAAGTTATTTAATGTGTTTTCTTGCCCATACAATGCAGTAGTTGACATCTGGGAGTATACTCGGTTATGGTGACATCATAGATTGCTGATAATTGTATGCTCATCATGGCCTTATAAATCTTTTCATGTCAGATGCATCATATCCAGATGTTGTGGGGCATTAGGTTCACATACCACTGACCTAAATGGAGGTGTGTGTATATATTACCCTTGAAATACAGATTTATTCTCTTCACACATTCCAATTTTTGCTAGAATATCTTTGAGTTTAAAAGCATTTTGGTAAAGGCAAGTTTTATTCTTGCGTTTAGTTAGATGGGTGTCAGTGTACGTTCTGATGGTCATTTCAATGCAGGAATGCAGGAATGGAACAAATTTGGACTGCCAGCACAGGCAGATGAACCCTTTATAAAAAATTATTTATGGGGCAAAGCAATTATTTGTGGAGCACACTTTCAACAAGGTCATTTGTGTGATTCGGAACGGCAATAAAGCAAGAAACACACACAAAACATATAACACATTAAAACATTACTCAAAGGCAGTTCTAAATAGATGGGTGTTTACCCTTGATTTAAAATGGCTCAATGTTTCAGCAGCTTTGCAGTCATCTGGAAGTTTGTTCCAGATAAGGAGAGCATAAAAAGCTGAAATTTGTTTCTCTCTTTGCTTCTAATTATATGGATGTAGAGCAGACTAGAGTTGGAAGACTTGAGTGGTGTGGGGGGTTACCATAGTAACAATGGATGTTTTACATATTTTGGAGCAAAAGCATTCAATTTTTTTAAAAGCTAGTAAAAGTACTTTAAAGTCTATTATCTGAACTATAGTAAGCCAGTGTAAGATCTTTGAGACTGGGGTGACCTGCTCTACTTTCCTGGTTTATAGTGAGGATGCCAGCAACATTCTGGATCCACTGCTGTACTGAGTGAATTTTTTGGTATGATATAGAATATATCAATTAAAATAACTTTTTTTTTCTAAACTTAAAAGCAGATATTGAATCCATGCTGGCTTAATACAGGAAATGTTATTAAGAGTGATCCATGTCCAGTTTTTGTTGCTCAGAATGGACAAAACAAAATATGCTAAGTAATGAATTATGAAATAAAGAAAAAACTTCGGTGGTGTTTGTTAAAAACTTGCTTAAAAACAGTGTATAATTGTTTTTGCACTTCAAAATTATGTAGTACAACCATAGACTGTGTGAGTATGTGTATATATATATATATATATATATTTATTGTGTACAACTTGTTGGCTTGTCAGTGTTTACAGTCGTAATGCAATGACTATGGCAAACGGATATGAATTATTTTGCGACACACTGAAGACTGATCTGCGTGTGAACGTGCTTGTGGTTTTAAATGTCATTCTCCTTGAACTTATCAGCATAGTATCTTTCTTCAAACAAATAAAATCAGCAGATAATCCTGATAAAATGTGCTCTTTTATGCCACCATATTGCATGTTTTTTTTGTTTTGTTTTTTTAACAAATTTTCAGATGTCAGAGTTCTTTAATCAGCAGATTTACTGAAATATCAGGGTGAAATCATAACACTGGTTAGATCTACAAGGGTATTGAATATTAATTGTGCAACGTAGTTAATTGTATATTCTGCTAATCTACTATAAATTCTAGTCTGAGAAACTCTTCAAAATTTGAATTGCTTATCTTTTGGCAAAATAGGATTTGTTTTTCTGGTATTCAAATTGTCATTCAAAGCATATTTATTTATGGATGATTGCAAACTATAACACATACATGTATAATGCTTTTTGACCACTTCTAACATTTGTGATGGTACGTTTTCTAGGAAAGTTAGATAATTACCTGAAATGTGACTTTTTCACTTGATCAGCGTATATAGTTGAGCTGAGTTGTCAACTTCCAGAAAGTGGGACTTCAGCCAAGATTGAAGTTATTTATTTATATGTGGCTACAATAATCATGAAACATCATACTAATACTGTTAAATAATTCCATGTTAAATAATTATATTTACATTAAACCTCAAAAAAAGTCTGAGCTTCAACTCTTTGTCCTTTTGCTTGTTCTTTCATTAAATGTTTGGGTTTACTTAAATTGCAACCTCATGCAGGTTACGTTTGGTTGTTTCCATCTGTGTCTGTTTGGTCCTGTTCTCTACTATGACCTGTTCAGGTTGTACCCTCCCTCTCCCACTGATACTAAAACAATGAGAGTACTTAGTGTTAGGTGATAAGGCAGATGACACACATGCACATGTTTTAGTACAAAACAAATGAATCAGTGCATAAGATAAGACTACATGGTGATGTCAAGATGAGTGTCATTGCAGGGGGTAGATTATTTTTTAAATCAGACAAGCGTGGCATACATTTGTGTTTAGCTGGCTTCATTGTGATAGGCCTGAATATGATCCAGTGCAACCACTTGTTTTCAGAAGTCACTGTGAATGAAGTCAGAATGTGTATACGTAAGTAAATCTCAGTGTAATGCCTCAGAAGTCTGTAAGATAACGTCATTGAACAAACAGCTTGGAAAATCTCGAGGAGAACTGTTACATCTGACATCCATGAATGTAGCTGCATTCTAATATTCTACTTTGTGGAACAAACCGAGGTATGAAAAAAGGGAGAAGAGCTTTACAGTGCGTTTGAAGCGTTGCGAGTGTCGGGTTTACATGTTAGGGCAACGAAGAAGTGCGGTAATGCGCATCAGGAGGTCCCGCGTCACGGCAAAAGCAGATTTACGTCAGGAAAACGCTTTTCTGCCATATTCGCGTGTCAGATTAGCACGAATCAGGCATTTGACGCACGTCAGAAAATCTGTGCGTCAGTTTATGTGGTGCATTTTGTGCATGACCAGCATTTTTGTGTACAAAAAAATATATAAAGAGGTTAAACTTTTTAGACAGGAAACCACTAATAGGTTTGTGAGTGGCTCTTAAAAGAGCTACTGTGGCTGCAAAGGCGCTGCTCCCTCCACCCAGAAGTGAGCCATGAAGAGCTTCCTCACCCTGACAGCCTCACTGGAGGAGTTGTTGGTCACAACATGACCCAGGCCTGGCAATGGCCACAGGACGTCCCGTGCCATTCATGTATTACACACTTTTACTAACCGCAAACTGATGGAAAGTTGCTCACTATAGTAGTTGGTGTATTGGCGGGCGAAGCTTCAATCTGCGCAGGACAACAGATCTTAAAACTGCGCGAGCAGGCCAGGTTCTCCGACCTGCCGAGGGGCCTGTGTCCGTGGATCCATCTTCTGCCAATTGACTGGGACTTTAGCTCCCCGATCCCCCGCTTGAACAGGCCCAGCTCCACTGAGGCCAGGCCGAACATGTAATGCAGTTAGCTCGGAGACTACAGTCCACCAACAGCTCTGCCCACACATGTGGGGCTCGATGGAGGTGGCACCCGCTCCCGGCCCCAGAGGGTTGGGAGAAGGAGGAGGAGGCCGATGGTAAACTCCACCGGCATCCGCGGCAGCTCCCGGAGGGTCGGGAGGAGGACGAGAAGGAGAGCGAAGTGCTACAGATCAGTCAGGGTCCTCCCACAAGTTGTGTATTTCCGGCTTTTCCAAAGCAAACTGGACGAGCTCAAAAATATGCAATTTTGACGTGTGTCCAGTTTGCTTTGGACCGGGGTCGAGGTGCGACTGTTCAAGCGTCCAACGAGGGGCGTGCAACATGTTTCTGACGCTTTGGTATGAAAGCATGTTAGACATAGTTTCATTATGTTTAACCGTCTTTCACGCTGTTAGTGGGGTTGCCTGAAGAGAACTTTAGAATAAAACTCTTAATATGTAAATATCTTACTTACTATATCCTGATTATAGTGGCCACAGGAATTATTTTAATGTAAACACACAAGAGCTAACCCAAAGCTTATCTGTATTGGCTAAATATGGATCATATTACACTGTGGCCGATAGTCTAATCAAATGTTGAACTGTATATTGTATGGAAATAATCTCTTTTATAGTAAGGATTTAAAATAAAATGTTTGCTCTTCATAGGAATTAACATTTCAAGCAAAAGGGTTTATCTGGCGCTAATAAGAACCTCATAATTCACTCAGGTAAACTTCATGAGATAAATTTGTTTGTGAAAAAGCAGCCAAAGTCAAACGGAAACCGTTGCAGACCATTAGAAAACCTGGATAATTTTTATGTAGACCACCTAAAAGGATTTAGGATTATGTGATTAGTGTGTTACGAAACTGCTACAAAACAAAACAGAAGTACCAAACAGTGTGTATGCTGGTTTGTAAGCTGGATGTTTATAGCAAAGACATTCATTTGATAACTGGATGTTTTTGCTATGGAATTTGTGGTTCTATTGTGTTCGTAAGATTTGGATGAACATTCATGTTTGACATTTTCAAAATGAAAAATATACTATGGTCAACCTTAGCTCAAAATTTACAACAGAGCACAAAAATGCTCTGCTGCTAGATTTACTGTATGCATAATGCAAACTCCCTAAAGAGGAGTTCTGGCAAATTAAAATTGGAAGCCACAGTCTATTACCGATGAGGTTATTCATCAAAGATTGTGATTACTGCTGGCAGCAAGTTTGAGCTGGCACTGTATTTAGTATAAACAACACAATACCTTGAACTGAATATCATAAACTCCCATTGTTATGAAACCCCATTGTTAATTTGAGTATCTTTGTGGGATTTTCCAAAATGTGTCCCATACCAAACTTATATTTTACTATTTTTTTTCACATGTTCTGTCCAGGCATTTCAAGCACATCATCAGCTTTTTGTTGTCATGGACCTTGCTTTGCACACAGTTCTGTATGAACAGGGAACAACAATTTTTAAACTGTTCCCACACCTTGGAGAGAATGAAGCTGACTAATGGCGTCAATCCGTCTCTGTCAAAACGGAAAAGCATAAACTGGCCTCAGACTGTCCTTGTTCAGAGTTCCCTTTACTAGAACCAGACCAAGCCCATTTCATGAAAACCACACACCAAAGTGTCAATGCTTTGTAGAACCAACCTTTGCGCTGGCAGTTTTTTTTTTCTCTTGTATTGACCTGTATTTAGTTGAATCTATTTATAAAAATATTGAAAACTCATAAAACTTCGCCTTGTTTTCACAATTCTGTGCTACTTTTTGTTGTTCTAGCATATAGAATTAGAATTAAGAAAAACTTTGAAGTGTGTGACATGTGTAAAAGTACAATAAGTGAGAACCCATTTAGAATTACTAAAGTTTTGTCTACTTTTTTCTTAGGTGTTATGTAAAAGGTCTCTTTGCCATGTAAATACCTCATCCATTAACCAAGAAGAGCTCCAGTGTCTTGGACAACAGTGACTGAGACCCCCAGAGCACAATTGAGTAAATATGGGAAAAGTTTACAAAATCAGTAAAAATGTGGGCCTTGGACTTCTTGTTCTCGCAATCAGTGCTCTGGCTACAATAATTGGTCTATCCATTGCTTATGATAAGCAAAGAGGCAAGAGTCAAGGTAAGCCTGTAGACGAAACAGATACCGGTAGCACATATGTACCCCCCACAACCCCCTTCAAGCCAAAGAAACCTTGGGACTTCTATAGACTTCCAGACTCACTCTTCCCTCACTCTTACAATGTGACTCTATGGCCCCGGCTGAAGCCCAACGCAGATGGCATGTACATCTTCACTGGACATTCTGCTGTGATCTTCAAATGTATAAAAGAGACAGATCTTATAGTTATCCACGCCAACAAACTGAACTTCACCGAATTCCTTGGTCACTATGCTAAGCTGAGTGGCCTGGGTGAAGCTGCTGTGCCTACCATTCAGAGGACTTGGCTTGAGGTGATGACGGAGTATCTTGTCATTCAACTGAACAACACGCTAACGGTGGAAGAATCCTATGTGCTTTACACAGAATTTACAGGGGAGCTGGCAGATGACCTGAAGGGCTTCTACAGGAGTGAATACATGGATAATGGTGTAAAGAAGTAAGAAGCAATAAAACTAATTTTGCATCATAATCACACTCTAAGATAGGTTTATTGTACTAGTTACCCTCTTGATGCATTTGTGTCTGTTTTGTGTCTGTTTAACTTAAAAAAAAATCAGAGTTGTTGCCACCTCTCAGTTGCAAGCAACATATGCCAGAAAAGTGTTTCCCTGCTTTGATGAACCAGCCATGAAAGCAGTATTCCATGTCACCATCATTCATGACCGAGGCACCGTGGCTCTCTCCAACAGCAAGGAAATGGGTTTGTTTGAGAAACATATATATTTTTTAACACTACACTTTTTTATTAAACTATTATTTTTCAGAGCAATCCTTATAAATCTACAAACGGGTAAATACCTACCGATTGTCTTGTAGAGAGCAGACTTCATGGTTCCATCAACTAAATCCAATTGTGTAGGTAGTGGTTCAGCAAAGGAGCTGCAAATCATTACACCACGACACCCATAATTCATTGTTTATATGATGTTCTTTGTCTAAAATGCTCTGTTATTTTCACTTCAGAATTGATGTGATGCACACCTCCTAAAAAGTCTGGATGAACATTTTGCCCAATCTCCTTCTTTATTGTGATATCACAAATGCTGATCTTAACTGAGTCAAGTTAGGCCTGCTGTGCTTACAATGTTGCGTTTAGTTTTTTGGGTGTTTTTTGACTTGTGCATAAGTTGCTGTATGAAAACCTTCAACCTGCTTTATGCTGTTAAATGGGTTCGCTTTAAGAGATTTCTAGCAGTTATCAGACGTGGGTGGGAAACAGAAATCAGCTCCCTCAAAAATGTGCTTTAGCTTACTCGTGACTTAAAAATCAGTAAGTAACTGTATCACAATGGTTTAGGCTGAATAAGATAGCTTTTCACCTAATATATCAGTCATCATATTAAAAAGGCTTTTTATGTTTTCTCACATTTTCTTTGCCGGATATTAGAATTTCTTTTATGATCTGAAACATTTGACCGTAACAATAAAGCAAGAAATATATAGATATATAAGGGGAAAATCATTTATCACATATCTTTGTAGTAAGAGGGAGACATAAGGTACTTTGTAAATGCTTTAAGGTGAACTTTGTGTTTCTATGGTCAGATTGTGAATAATTAATTGCTTAAACAATTTTCAACAAGCAATCTAATTTTACACTGTTAATGTTAGTGTCAAGGTCCAGCTTTTCTTGTTTTTGTGCAGAATCTGCAGAATCCATGTGTGATAATGTTCCTGTCACAGTTACCACATTTGAGCCCACTGAGAGAATGTCTACCTACTTATTGGCATTTATCGTCTGTGAATTTGATTTCGTTTCGTCAGACCAAAAGAATGTGTTGGTAATACAAAATGTCCTTTCTTTTGATATTAATTTAGGTATTAAGGGAAAGCCCAGTGTAACCTAATTTAATTGTACATTTCTTGCAGATCCGAATATGGGCTCGAAAACCAGCCATTTTGGGTGGCCAGGGTGATTATGCTCTCAATGTTACAGGGCCAATCCTTCACTTCTTTGAGAATTACTACAATTCAACTTATCCACTCTCCAAGTCAGGTAGGTTAAATGTAAAATACAAATTTTGTTGCAAACATATTTTTTCAGCATCTCTGAAACCATTGAGTTAAAAAAAAAGGTGATGAGGTTTTACTCATACAAACACTGCATTTATCTTGTTTGACACTTTCCTTCTTCCAAGGAAATGCTAAAACTGATGGCAGAAATGTGGAAACCTTTCCGTTTTCAATTGGCACAGATTAAAGTAGGGTATATACAATGAACAAAAATATAAACATAACACTTTTGTTTATGTTCCCATTTTTTATGAGATGAACTCAAAGATCGTAAACATTTTCTACATAGACAAAATAACAATTTCTTATTAATATTGTTCACAAATCTAAATTGGCGATGGTGAGCACTTTTCTTTTGCTGAGATAGGTGTACCATATCAAGGTGCTGATTAGACAGCATGATTATAGCACAGGTGTGCCTTAGACTGGCGACATTAAAAGTCCAATCTAAAATGTTCAGTTGTATCACACAGCACAATGCCACAGATGTCGCAAGTTTTGAGGGAAGGTGCGACTGGCATGCTGACAGGAGGAAGGTCTACCAGAGCTGTTGCTCGTGGATAGAATGTTCATTTCTTTAACAGAAGCTTTTTTCAAAGGTGTTTCATATAATAATTTGATTTACTGAGTGACATGTAAACTGGGACTCTGCTGTAAACAGGAGACAAACCCTTAGTCTGATTACTCCTAAAAGCTTGATTTAGATGTGCATGTAGATGTGCAAACAGCCATACCTTTGATGTGGAAACAAGGCCAAGTGACTCAAGAATCTTAAATTGACCGATTCCCCCGTTCCCACACAGGAAGAACATTAAAAACAACACAACTGTAGTCGGCACACCAAGTAAGTTAGTGCCCAATTGCTCCAGACAATCCTCAACGCTGACCATACGCGAACAAGCACTCCACCTTCCTAGCACGATCTTTTGTATCTTTCCCTACTTATTCATGGTGGCTTTGTGTGAGAACTTCTCAGAATCCATGCTAGTACTTTTATGTACAATGCTGTTGGCTTGCTTTTATAATTTTACCCTTGGTCTCTGTAGATCAGATAGCCCTACCTGATTTTAATGCTGGAGCCATGGAAAACTGGGGCCTGGTGACATACCGGGAAACAGCCCTGATCTATGACCCAATGCTTTCCTCTACAGGAAATAAAGAGAGGGTTGTTACTGTCATCTCTCATGAGCTTGCTCACCAGGTATGTCATTCTTTTCCATAAAAACACTTTTGTTACATTTGGGAGTCTTTGTACAGGTCTTGTACAAAATTTAATGTATGTGATCTTCATCTTTTTTCAGTTGCCTTTGAGGTTAGACTTAAATCAGGCCAATGTTTTCCAGAATCAATGGTTTTTATTATTGCTTTATAGTGGTAATTGAGATTTCACATCGACAAAAAATTTTTTTTTTAGTGGTTTGGAAACTTGGTGACTTTAAAGTGGTGGAATGACCTATGGTTGAATGAAGGCTTTGCTTCATATGTGGAATACCTTGGAATTGATTACGCTGAGCCCACCTGGAACATTGTAAGATTAGAAACTTCTTAAAAAGATTGACTTTACATTTCTATTAATGGAACTATCTCAAATTCCTCAAAGTAAATACTGGTTCAGAGATTATATTTTTCCTGATTCCTTTCTGCTTTAATCCAGAAAGACCACTTCATTCTGTATGAGATGCAGAAGGTGTTTGCCAAGGACGCTTTGGCCTCTTCTCACCCATTGTCACGTAAAGAAGAGGAGGTTAACACGTCTGCTGAGATCAGTGAGATGTTCAACACCATAACTTACAGCAAGGTCTGATTCTTTAAGAAGTCTTAAATCCCATACCAGCTTAAAATCAAAACTGATGGGAACACGGTGGCGCAGCTGGTAGCGCAGCTCACCTCACAGCTAGAAGGGCCTGGGTTCGATTCCTGCCGGGGACGCTGTGGGTGCTGAGGGTGTGTTTGTTCCTCCATATCATCAGCACCCACACCCTGTGTGGGGTTGGCGAAAGAGCCTTTCTGTGTGGAGTTTGCATGTTCTCCCCGTGTTCCCTTGAGTAGTTAATGTGAGCTACTCCCTCAAAAACATGAACCAGTTCTGGGCTATATACTGCCTTCTCCTGGCTTACCGAGACGCCTGGGGGGTTGGAGAGGATCTGGCTTGAATAGTGTTATCCTTCCACACGCAACGTCCAGCTGGGGGAACCCCACCCCCTCAGGTGAAAAAATGGGCCCGCTCACTCCTCAAGCAGGGAGGAGGCTTGAGCTTCAGTGCGGGGCCCTCCTGCGGTCGGCATAGGGAGAGCAATACCCAGGACTGTACTTAGGTAGGAACACTGGTGATTATAATGGGAAAAAACCGTGGGATAAAAAAAAACATTTTAAAATCAAAACTGATAAACCTGGTAAAGTTGTAAATGTTACAGTTAGGGACTCATGTCGTATTCAGTTGTTGATTTCGTCCCCTCAATTTACTCACTAATTTTGCCTTTGTTTGGAATCAACAGTGTTTCCTAAGAAGTTCAAATAATTAGAATTTTTGTGGTTTATAAATGTGTTCTTTTCAGGGTGCAGCGGTGCTCAGGATGCTGTCAGAGTTTCTCAGTGAGCCTGTGTTTGCCAAAGGACTCAGTGTGGGTATTAGCAACACATTAACACCTGGTAAAATGATTTGACACCAATATAAATAATGTTCTTCTAGTAGTGGGCAATATAAAGGTTATAAGGTAGAAATGATACCAAAGGTATAGATTTTGACTATACTGCCATACAGCAATTGTGCATTTTGATGTCATCAAGATGTACCTACATACTTACAATACAAGGAGGATATATACTGATGTTCAGTGTTTGTCTTTATATATTACAAGTAAGAATGCACCGATACCAATACTGGTATTGGGTATCGGTGCCGATACCGCTCTTATGTACTGTATCTGTATCGGTTATAGTTAACCAATACCATGAACCGATAATTTAAATCTGGAAACTCTGTAATAATTTCACAGAATTTTTTTTAATTTTTTATTGAAATTTTAGTTTTGTGGTCATTTTAAGTTATATATTTTTTCTTATCTAGTTATACTGTGCTTTACATGAAGAAAACCATATTCATTCTGAAATGTGGTTGTAAGAACAACAAGCTCTGTGGCTGATTTTCATCAGATTCATTACCAAATACTGGTCAGTTTGACCCAACACCTTCATAGGTCTGCTCAAAACCTGATGATTAAGAGGGACGTCATTTTTCAGTGTCACTTTGAGTCTGAATCATTAACGTCACTGGGGGGAAAAAACAAACCAAATCCAAAACCAAATCTTTGGAATTGCCTGAAGAGTTTCTTTAGGACAAGAGATCCCCTCAAAATCTGATGGATTTGGAAAGCTTCTGCAAGACAGAGTTGAAAAATTCTTCCTTGCCAAGATTCCAGGAAAATACTAAAAGCTGAATTAAAAAATAAGGTGGTTCAGCAAAGTGCACACTTATGCAACCAAGCCATTGTACATTTTTATTTTTGTATCCCAGCTCCCTAACAGGTTTTTTGTTTTTGTGTAAAATGACCCAATCAACCCCTTAAGGATTAAGTGGTTCAGAAAATGGATCGATGGATGGATAATATTAAAAAAATAAATAGAAATAACATACAGCAATGTATTGTTATACACCGCTAACACACAGCAATTTAACCCATTGTGTCGATTTTTAAAAGTTACTGATCCCATCATTGTACTGCTACTTTCACTTATGAGTTTTTAGCTTACTGGTGGAGTACATTTGATAACTTAATGGGTTTGACAAAAAAACTCAGAAAAAGCAGAGTTGAGCAAGCCTTTTCTTGCACAATGTTGTGGACATGTTCATAATGATTCACTGAATTTTTTTTTTTCTTGTTTTCTTTTGTTTTCAGTCTTACCTCAACACATTTGCCTTTGGCAACACTGTGTATACAGATTTGTGGGATCATCTCCAACAGGTTTGTCAAGAACAAAAAGAAGTCCAAGCTGACAGATGTGCTGCACTTCGCGCCATTTGGCTTATGTGAGAGAATATGCAAAACTACTGCTGTCCTTCTTTTCTTTTTTTCTCCAGGCAGTTGACAACACCCCAGATTTGCAAATTCCAGAATCTGTACATGACATCATGAACCGCTGGACTCTCCAAATGGGCTTCCCAGTAGTCACCATTGACACCAGAACAGGAACAGTCAGCCAGAAACACTTCCTGTTGGATTCTGATTCACAAGTGAACAGGCCATCCCAGTTCAAGTACAAATGATTTGTCCTTTATTTTGCTTGAATTTGATGATGGATAATTTAGTTATTTAAAATGAACAGTATAAAACCAGGGATGATGCACCCTATCTATGCAATTAGCATGTGCTTATTATAGCTTGTGTCTTCTAAAACCCCACAATTAAATTTCTTAGAAAATTAGAATGGTAACACCAATAAAAACTTTTTTTTTTATTACAGAAATATTGGCATAGTGAAAAATGTATCCATGTTCTTTAAACTTGGTCAGATGGATTTAATACTTGTTGGGGGTAAATTTTACATGACATACTGCATCAATAGATGATGGCAATGGAAGTAATCAGCCTATCATATCGCTGAGGTATTATTGAAACTTGTTTGCATTGTTTGGTAAGGTGTACATCTTCCCTGTCATTAACCTAAATCTCTATAAGGTCTTTGGGTGAGGTGGGATTGCTGGCCAGTCAAGCAAAATGATCATTAAACCAGGCATTGGTACTTTTGACAGTGTTCCTCATTAACAGCTAGTCACCAGAAGGAAGTCTCACTGGTGGTTAAAACTAGCTGACATCTGTTCTGCCGTTGGACTTCATAGAGCACAGTGAACCATTATCAGCATCATGCATAAATAAAATTAAAAATGTGTTAAACCTTTATATTTAGAATTAAGGTTAAACCTGATTTTGAAATGTAAAGTATGATTTTTAAAGCGCTGTTTCTGCAGGAACCCATTTGAAGCCCAAGGATACTAAGTTAATTTTATTGCTGGATTCTGAAAGGTTAACACAAATGAAGGCTTAAATATGTTTCATTCTTTGTGTAACATACATATAGTATGGGAAAAAAACAACATTCAAATCTATTAAGATGTAACTGTGAGTCTCCAGATACCATTTTTATTGTAGTCCTGAAAAAATATATTGTTCCAGAAAAATAAAGGTTTAGTCATAGATAGATATTATATATGATTATTAACAGAAATATTTACATTGAGACTGTATTTTGTCATCGTTTTGCTTAGTTATACATGGTTTGTCCCAATTAAATGGATGAAGAATGGAGTAGATCAGCAACAATACTGGCTTCTTCAAAAAACAGGTATGTCAACAGCAAAGCCCACTCTACAGCTGTGTCAGTAGTGTGTGCTGTGGAAGAACAAGTTTTACTTCTTACTGTACATGAGGGTGATATTAAATGCATGTTAATGTGTTCCTTATTACAATGCAACATCCTCCCAGACACCAATGCTGAGATGAGAGTTTCAGGAGATGAATGGGTACTCGCAAACACAAACGTATCTGGTTACTTCAGGGTTAACTATGATGTGGACAACTGGGATCGTCTCCTCTCTCTGCTTAACACCAGTCACCAGGTAGGGAATACTATTCACACTGACATTATTCTCTGCACACAAAGGGATCTGATGCATAAAAATGCAAATCTCAGTAGGAGTTTTATTAATATAAAACCCCTTAACTCATGCACAGCCGTCTTTTCTTCTGTCAGGTTTTATCTGCCATGAACCGAGCTCAGATCATTGATGATGCATTCAATCTGGCAAGGTAATAAAACAATCCAATTTTTCTTTTTTGCAAGCATGGGAAATATTTGTTTCTTTCATTTAGGGCAAACATCCTTCCCACTACAATGGCTCTGGGAACTACTGAATACCTTTCAAAAGAAAGAGATTATATCCCCTGGGCGTCAGCTCTGAGAAACATTGACTACTATATTCTCATGTTTGACCGTACTGAGGTCTATGGAGCTTTACAGGTTAGTCTTACTAGATGCTAAAACGGCCAAGATCTTATAAATACAGTGTAATTTCTCTACAAAATTTATTTTTTGTTACATTTCTATTATAGGCATTCCTCAATAAACAAATCCAACCACTGTTTGAGTACTTTCAAACACTCACAGCAAACTGGACTAAGATACCTGCAGGGCACTCGGACCAGTAAGGATTTGCAAAGTAACAAATCCAACAGATATGTTTTAATTTGAACTCCTCATCACCTTACTATTTGATTTTTCTCTTCAGGTATAATCAGATCAATGCCATTAAGATAGCGTGTGCTGTGGGTGTTAAGGGCTGCAGGGAGCTAATCAATAGCTGGTTCAGACAGTGGATGGAAAATCCGGATCACAACCCGTGAGTATGAGGAACATCATCTCTGTTTAAATTGCCATCTGTTTATCACATAAATTACTGTGGAGAGGCTTTTGACAAAAGTTAGCAATAACTGCTTAGTAATTTTTGCTCTCTAAACATCAGTACTGACCACAGACTTCTCAGAAATGACTTTTCACCTTCACTGACTTTTTCTCCAGTTTGGGCAAAATAACATCTTATTTGACATACTGTGAGTCTTAGAACCTCCTAAACATGAGGGATTTTGTATAAAGTAGTCATAGTGCCTGCTAATAAGAACGAGTCATTAAAAGCTTGGTACGCAACTGTTGACATTTTTGGTTTAAAAAAAGTTTTTAAAAAGTCTTTTTATTTATATATATATATATATATATATATATATATATATATATATATATATATGTATACTTTTATTTTTTCATACAGAACATTTTTAAATGTTTTTAATTAATTATTAATTATTTTTTATTTTATTTTTTGTGTGTGAACCCAGAGAGCAGGACTTCACTCTAAGAAATTATTCATAGGGGTTTTTAATTTAATTCATAGTTGTAATTTCTATATACTTAACATTTTTCATTTTAGGGGTGTAATTCATTTTTCATTTGATTTAATCAATTTCAAACCCATATTGTTGTAAAGATTGCCTTAAATTTATCGATTAAACCCAACGTTTTATTTCTTAGAGTGTACTCACTATATCACCATATTGCTTTTTTGCTACATCAATGAGATTTTTGTGGGGAATTCTTAGATGCATTCTCTGTATCACTTTGTAACTTCACTTCCAAATCTAAAGTAGGGCTTCAACAAGACAGCTGAAACACCTTTGCTCAGAAGCAGTAGCCTTCTAGTCTGACTAACCATCTGACAAAAAGAAGCAGGTGTTTGTGGTGAGATTTTCCCAACAGCAAAACCTTAAAACAGGGCTGTGGGAAATACATGAGCAAATGGTTCCAGTCAGATTTGTGAGTAAGATAACAGGCCAAATTAAGAACACCATTTAGTGGCAGTTCGGGAGTTGAAATATGCCTGAACAAAGTGGTTAAGAGATTTAAATGCCACCACTTTTTTTTGTTTTTCGTCCTCTCAGATTAACAAAGAGATTAAAATCCGAATTAAGAAGTAGCCGTCATTACTGTAGGTTCCTGAGAGCTGGATTAACATTTTTTTGTTTTTTTTTGTTTGTCATTTAGATAATAATCTTCTGAACTTTAAGTTCCTAAGTCACAAAATTGACCTATTTTAGATTTTGTTTGTATAATAGAAATGTAACGGAGTCCCTGTAATTTTCTTAAGGCAGTTGGTGTTTTTTTTTTTTTTTTTCTTTTGTGTTCCTAGCATTTACCATGAAACAAATGCAGAACATTTCATATTTTTGTTGTTTTTGAAATACATTTTTCAATGGCTGGGAAAATAATTAGTCTTTAAAACTGATGTTTAATACATTATCAGACTGATTGGTTCATAGCCTTAACATTATTGAACATAACATAATCAGCTACACACACTGTAGATGCTGTTTTGGGAATCATTCAGGACTTCTGCTATCATATGTTTTCTGCTGACCAGGATTCATCCTAACTTGAAAAGCACAGTTTACTGCCACGCCATAGCCTTTGGCGGTGTTGAAGAATGGGACTTTGCCTGGAGGATGTTTCAGAACACCTCTCTGGCATCTGAAGCTTCTACACTCAGGTCGGCTATGGCCTGCACCAAAAAAACATGGCTATTGAACAGGTAGGTATTTTATTTATAAACTTTGATTTCCCAGCAGCAATATGATTTATATCTGCTTATTAAACTGTTTACTTGATTAACAATAAAGCTAAACTCTTTTTCACTCATTTCCTCCCATTTTTAAACAATACATTTATGTTTCTAAAGGTTACAGTCTCCTAATTGCTTCTGTGGAATAGCTGGTTGAATAAAGGACATGTTTCATGGCCCTCTTAGACATTAATAAGTGGGAGATGAGCTTCCAAGTACAGTGAAATACAAGTATTTTCAAAAGTTAAACAGTTTTACAAACATCTTTTATAGTTTGATGCAAAAAATTAAATGAAAAGTGACTCTGAATAAGCAGTATGTCAAAAGAACAAACAGAAAAATAACAGAAATATCTAGTTCAATGTATGCAGATAAAGTATGAAGTGTGTAAAAGTAAATTATTTACTGATGATTTAGAAAATGTTGACATAGTTTAACAAATTTGCATTCAATTTAATCATTGCTATGCTTCACTATGCATGAAAATCACTATAGATGTTGAAAACTACTATTTTGGAACACATTAAGATACATTTTCTGTTTTTACACTGGCTCCAACATTGAAATGCATATTAAAAACGCATTAAGGGCCTGTCCATGCAGAGATGAAACCAAGTGTAGCAGCAAAAGTATTTAAACGGGACGGTTTCAGTTACTGCTCTGTCGGACGCAGGCCGGGCTCGGACGGAAAAAATGCGGCCCGATCTGCACTCTAATGTGCAACTCTGTGATAAAGTAAACAAACATGGCACCGTATGGTGTTGTATTCCTGATAAAGCAAATACTGACCTTATTATTGATCCTACTCAATGATTTATTGCTCCCCCTTCTCTCAATAGATCTGGAGAAACACACTCTAGATGCTTTTGATTAAAGCTCTCAGTTGAAGCTAGATTTTTCGTTTTTACCACCGGATTGACTTCACAAGCTCAGTGTTCTTTTCTGTTTATTTGGCAGTGTCACAGTCCCACCAGTGGGCCTGCTATAGGTAATACAGCAGTCTCAGCAGTTTTTGCAGAACTGTGTAGACAATAATTATTTTTTTTACAGTCATACAGTTTTTACAGACTGTTTTCGATACTACCCAGTTCTCAGTGTAAACAGGGCGTCAGTTAGTCATGTGGTTGCTCTCAAAGTTTTTTAAAAAAAGGGCACAAACTTTGATTAGCTTTCTAACTGCTGGAAGTAACTCAGAAATATTATTGCATCCAAAATGCCTGCTAATGTTACATACTTCTTTAAAGTAAATCTTCTATTTGACTGCTGTGCTTTGAGCCAGGTATCTGGAATACACCCTTGACCCAACTAAGATACGGAAGCAAGATGCCACCTCCACCATCCAGGTCATCGCACAGAATGATGTGGGAATGCCACTGGCTTGGAATTTTGTCAGAGCAAAATGGAATTACATCTTCCGAGAGTAAGAGGAAGCTTCATTAAAAAAAAAAAACATTACAACATCACACTCCAAAGTTTTTAAAGATCTTTTTTTTTTTGTAATTCATAAATACAAAGTAGTGCATAAATGTGAATTAAAAAGGTGCAGGATACATTGTTTTATATCCAGTCTCTTAATATGACACAACAATACAAAACTTGTTTGTATAGAAGAAAGTTTATTCTACAGCCCAATAAAAGTCCAAAACTGAATCAAATTGAGGATTTGTGTTTAAATATGCTCTCCCTCCTGTTTGAGTGAGCTTCAGCTTTTTTGGCAAAGAAGAATAAACTTATATTTCGGGCTCATACAAGTCTGATATAGATCCCAAAAAAATTGCAGCAAAAGAATGCTGAATGTGCAAAATGAGGCCTTCAAGATCTCATTTTGCCCAGAGAGACAAATTTTCTGCAGACGTTATCATTCCTTTTTTTAACAGTGATTCACCATCACATCATAATATACTGGACTCCTATCTTAAAGGTCTTACTCACTCGTTTTTTTGTTTTGTTTTTTTCTTCAATAAATTTGCTGTGGTCTCTAGTTTGAATGAATGCCTATAGTGAGTGGTTTCCTGAGGAATAAAATTATGGAATCAAATTTCAGTCATTAAAAACTGAGCGAGAATTGCAGCAACCGCATGTGCGTCCTCGCTGGTGCACGCACGCAATCATTGGTACGCCCACACCACAACATGCACGCGTAGAATTCCTCTCATACCAGTATTCAACAACCCGCCTACATTCGCGAGTGAGGTAAAACCAGGGGAGGCTGCGCCTACAAGAGGAAATTCCGCGCCGACGAGTGAAAGTACTTTTGACTGTTTGGAGGAGGAGACTAAGCTCGGCACTGATCCTCATGTGATTGGTCACTTCAAATCAGTCACGCCCACAGGATGAGTAAGGTCGATCAGCTACCGGTGGTTGTGCCATAAAGTGATCGTCTGCCAGAATCTGATCAGCCGCCGTGGGAGCGCACATGGCTTGGTTTACTGCATTTCTCGACATCAACAGAAAATTAATAAAGTAAATTTGAATTTCATGAATGAAATATGAAATTACATATGAAATTTACATTTCATATGTAATCAGGAGGCTGTAATCAATTTTTGGCATGTAAAATTGTCATTTTTTTGCTCTTTTGGGAGTATCTATGATGATTGAAAAGGCCCAGAATTATGTGATGGCTACAATACCATCAACATGTAATAAATAATGTCATTTTGAGAAATATTTAAACGCAGCCTCCCCTGGTTTTACCTCACTCGCGAATGTTGGCTTTAGGAATTGAGAAAACCACAAGCGCGGGTTGTTGAATATGTTATGGGAGGAATTCTATGTGCGCTTGTTGTGGCGAGGGCGCAGTTATTCTCGCTCAGTTTATAATGACTGAAATTTAATTCCATAAAAATAGCTCTTTCTCAGGACATTGGAGTTTGTCAGAGGAGGGAGTGGGGAGAAACGTCAGGATTTCAAGTCTTACTCATTGTTATTCATAATATGCAAATGTGTTGCCTCAGCAATGCGACTCTTATGCTGCATTCAAACAAATAACTTATCTTACTTAAAGGAGCAGGGGGCCGGATTGAAGAAATTAAACTTGCTACTGCCGCGGCCAGCACTGCGAGTAACTGCTGCCATCGCATGTGCGTGCACAAAAAGTAAATAAATGAGTGACGTAGCGTACTTTCAAGCCACCGCACCTTGCGCACATCACCAGCTGTACAACAACAAGCAACATGCCTAGCGGCGAAGTAGGTAATAGTCTTTAATTGACCGCGTCTGAAGTCTGGGTTCTTTCTCTTCCTTCTTCCTGTTAAATCGAGAATGCGCAAGAATTGTAGATTGACGTTACATCCGCGTGTAAGCGCAGGAAATTCAGCCACCGAATCGCAGACTATTTCGTAGCACACAGCCTGTTCAAGATAATCGGATTACACATGGGTGGGCTCATTTTACTTTTAGTTTAAAACGCTTCATTACCCAATACAATTACAAAACTGAACATGAATATGATTTATTTTAGAAATCCAGCCCCCTGCTCTTTTAAAGGGAATTTTTCTTTCAACTTAACCTTATTTTTTTTTTAGCAACTATTACATTCATTTACTATTCATAGATAAAATATGGCTAAATGAAGGCATTTAGGGCCGATAATGCCTGATTACAGGTGACGAACTCCTACCCCCACTGAGTCCCATTATATGACTATTTGATGATCACAACTCAATATAAACTCTTCCCAAATGGCTCCAAGTAGCTCCAAACCTGTCTGGGTGACTGAATGAACGTAATCTTAGCTAAAAATAAGGTCCAGGCTGAAAAAAAAAGAACTTTCCCTTTAAATTGTGGTGTTGCTAGACAAATTCCATCTGTTTCTTCCTCAGCTCCTCTTCCTTGGATAAAAAAAAATGCAACACTGATGTGCTATGTCCACAAATCAAACAAGCCCAAACGTGTTCCACTATGTTGTTGAATTGCTAATGGTTAACTTCTACTAGCAGAGAGAGACACTATACTCTCTTCTGGCCGCAAAGTCAATATAGCTTTTTCGCGGGCAGCTGCAAGCCATGGTAAGCAAGACCATGAATCCTAATTTTCTCAGTGACGTAAAAGAGACTTGGTTTTTCTGACATGCTCATTTTTATTGCCTATTTTCTTTATGACGCTAATGCAGGCAATGGAAAACTGAAGTCATAGCTATCTGCTGCCAGTCCATGGGTTCCCTTCCATCAAAAAAATTTATGAGAGTCAATGGAGTGATGAAGGTTATTTTCTGATCCCATTTGAAATGTGCCATGGATTGAACATATGTCTGTGAATTTTAAAGAACGATTTTGATGCAGAGAAAGGGTTTATTTTAGACGAATGTTATTTCAGGTTTTGTGTAATAACACGTAGTGAACTACAACTAAAGAAGGAAAAAAAAGGCAATGAGTTTAGCCAGCTTCACCTCTTTCCTCAAGGATGAAGAAATGAGCATTAAATGCTGAGAAAAGCCCTCAGCAACTATGCTGGGGGACAAATAGTCGGTTGAGTGAGAGCTAGCATGTAGCAAAAGCTCTACAAGGTCGGTGAGTGTTTTAAGTACTAGCTTGTGCTAGCTAATGTTAGCTATATGACGTCTAATAGCCTATACTTTGTAGTCATTGCAATTGCAATTTTTCACAGGCAAATACATCACAAACCACTTGATAAAAAAATGTTGAATTGCATATTATTAGTTATCATTTAAATTGAGGTATATAATAAATGTGATTCACAAGGGTAAGACAGTGCGGAACAGAAAATAATTATCGCCCCATTGACCTTTGGGCTCTCCCGAAAGGGAGGAGACTTTGGCTCCCCATTGGTATTGGAGAAAATGTTTGCATGCAGCATGCATATGCAATTCAGAGAGACAAGTCATATTTGAAAAAGAACAAGTATTACACAGTTTCTCAGTGAACAAGACCTTTAAAGTGCTTATTATTTTGCAGCTGGTTTTGGGGTACTACACAAGTCACAAATCCTTTAGTTAGTTTTCTTTTGCAATGAGCAGGAGACACATTTAGCCCTTTCATTCAAGTGTATCTTTTGTCTAAGGTACGGAAGAGGATCTTTTTCCTTCTCTAATCTCATCAGTGGAATCACAAAGAGGTTTTCCACGGAGTTTGAGTTGCAGGAGGTATGAAGCCCACACAACCACAAGCATGCTAAACTACACACTACATTTTTCATGAGGCTATTTAAAGGAAAGTAAATACAATGCAGAAGTTTAGCTGATTATTTTATTTTTTTTGTCTCCCAGTTGAATAAATTCAAAGAAGAAAACCTTTATTTTGGTGTTGGTTCAGCTACCATGGCCCTTTTTCAATCCATCGAAATGACAAGAGCCAACATGAAATGGGTGGAAAAAAACAAAGCTGATGTGCTCAAGTGGTTTACTGAGGCAACTAAGGGAGGAAATTTAAGTTGAAATTCTACTTTTGTACTGTCCGTAATGTATGATTGACAGAATCGATACAATAATTTAAGAATAATTAAAGAAGTGCACAAAAATTTTTTACGGTTGTGCTGCAATTATCAGATCAACTTAAAAAGTTGCAGAGAGAGACTGTACTTTTGTTTGAAGCTTACACTATATAATTAAGATAAGCATAATGTATGCAAATTATAGATTTTAAATTCAATAAACATGATACACTGATCTGGTTTTAGGAAGTTGCTGCTTCTGAGGTCACTGACATTAACTGTACATGTGAGAAAATAAACAACAACAAAACATCAGAAAGCAAAAACTGATGTGATCATTCCAGGCTTAAAAGAGCTTTTTTTGTTGATGCATCAGATTCATTTCGTGCCAAGAGCATTTATGTCACTTGAGGAGATCCAGAATTAAGGTGGAAGATTCTAGAAAACTCTGTGATGGACTGGCGACCTGTCCAGGGTGTACCCTGCCTCTCGCCCGTTGACAGCTGGAGATAGGCACCAGCCCCCCCGCGACCCCTTGAGGAATAAGCGGTTCAGAAGATGGATGGATGGATGGTGCCAGAGACTGACTTTGAACTGGTTCATTGGTTTTCCACTGGCATAGCATCAGTTTTTTTGCTCCCAAACTGATGCTTAGCCTATAGCCTAAAGTCCTTGCTGGGGCAGAGCAATGCTTGGTAAGAATCGATTTCTCCCCCCTGTGCACATGTTGACGCAACTATTGGTGTTAGGGGCGGGATAACAAATATTCATGTAGCAAGGCGAAATGCAGTGCCATGATTTTCAATTGTGACAATGGATAATGAACGTAATCGAGAACAAAATGTGGAAGCACAAACATAGCACTGGTGAGGGCACAATGAAGTCTTCTGTTGTGAAAATCTCTCTTTGTTAATGTGCTTCTTTTTTCTGTCTCCCCATCTGAGCGTATACAGTTATTGCAATGCTTTAGATGACGCTATGATGCAACCCTAACTAGGCCCTGCGTCAGTGGAAAAGCAACCGGTTCTAAGTACTGGCATTTCCACCAAATTAGCACTGTTTTTTTTTTTTTTTTTTTTTTTTTTTTTTTTGGGTGAAAAAGCCCCAAACATGGTTTAATGCTGATACTAATAGGAGCTGAATGCCACGCAGGCAAACTTCACACTGTGAATCACATTTGTTCTCTTAAAATATAGCAAATAAAGAAATGAAAAACAACTTTCTTGCATTCATTGTTACTGATCCAAAAACATGTCACTAGATAGTATTGTAAACCTCAATGAAGAAAATGACAAGAAAAACATTTCCCAAAGCTTTTTGATTGATGCATCATTATACTTAGAGGCTGGAAACGTTAAAACATTGGGACGATATTCCAGGTAATGTCAAATCAAACTTTATTTTTTAAGACCTTTTCATACAAAATTGCATCTCAAATTGCTTTACAGATTAAAATGACCCCGCATAAACCACATTTCCATCCCAACCCCACAGAATTAGAAACATGATCACAACCCAATTCCAATACACCCGCACACCTAAAAGTAACAGTAAACAAGGGACATTGGGCCGAGAACAGTTGGATTGTAAATAAATAAAACAGGTTTGGCAGAAACGGTTGATGCTAGATACAGCGGCTGTCTAGATTTTTAGGAAACACTGTTGCGCAATCAACTTACACATTGTATTATCTGCTGCTTCAATACATTTTCAGACCACAACAAATTATTATAATTATGTTATGTGTTAGATGTGTGGTGCACAGTCAAGTGTGCACAATGTGAAGGACCTGTTTCACAATGTGAACGACCTGAAGGCGAGTATGTGGTGGGACACCAATTCAAATTCTCCTTAAGGGCCCAATACATATTTGCTTTACCTGTGTTTGCAGATTGAAACCTGCTTCTATTAGATGTGTATTAGTTTGTCTATGCAGTACTTGGCAAAACTTGCCATTTTCTGTAACAGACCCAATGCAAAGTTATGCATAAAGTTGTGATCTGACCTCAATATATTTATAGCCATTCTATTGTCCTTAGATGTTTGAAGCCCATCACCAAGAAAATCTACTTACTTTCCTCACAAAGGCATATTGTCTGCCTCTGTTAGTAGTATACTGAGATTACAGATAAAAATCTAATCAGCAGGCGTGTTCCTTTTGACACACCTGGCTCAGTTCTTATCTGAACCATCTTTATAACGGCCGGATTCTTATTTGCAGTTCCCATTGAGAAGACTAACCTCTGTATGAGTGAAGGATTTGATTTAGAAGCAAAAATAAAAGCATGTTCAAAGTCGGAATCATATTACGTTGAGGTATTTTCTTATCCATGTCCCTGCACAGAATACTACACTTTTCTGGAAAAGGCTCAGCATCTGTTTTGGTTTAGGATAAATGATGGATGGCATGCTGTTGGGTTGGAAGCAGTTGGGTGTGACACAGTTCAAGGTGATGACAAAGGTTGATGAAAGGTGTTGCACAATGGTCATGGTAATGAGACTGTTAAACAAAAGTCTTTATTTTGAGTTAATAAAGCAATGTTATGTAGGGAGACATTCCAGCATTTACATGTTACCAGATTTTTTAGAAAGAGTGAAATAAGCCTCTGAAAACAGTTGGAATAGTAATTAATTATGTTGAAGTTAATGGGTCAACACTCCAGGTTAGTTCTCTTATAACGATTACAAAGTCTGACAGGATATGAGAGTGCAACTAGAAACATAGCTGTTCAATCTAGCATAACCATACGCTCTCATTGTTTCAGTTTGATGTGAATTCCTAGAAGAAGCCCAAAAAAAAAAGCTGGAATAAAAACCTTCCTGTCTGAGATGTTGAGGTTTTCTGTTACCTTATTGGATTCCAATACAAAATCACTTGAACTCAGTCCAAACATGATATATTCTCCTGAATTGGGGAACATTCATGTCTAGTATTGGTGTAATAAGCATCGTAAGAAATGTACATTTGTGTTCATTTAAAAATCTCACCTTAAAACAAAGCAATATCAGTATTTCATAAATACATTAAACACAGAAAGTCTTCCAGGAATTGTTACTGTAAGCAAGTAACCCACAAAGTCCTTAACAATATTAGCAAGCATAAAAAACACAGAAATACAGGTAATAACATGTATTGAAAAATGTCAACAGGCATGACACAACACGTTCCAAAATGAGCGCCGCTTAAGGTTTTGTCTGTGTTCAATGATAGGGGAAACGTTTTGCTATACAGCACTAACAGGCAGAGCACTGCTGTGGACTTGTTTAAGGTAAGATGGGAAAGTGGCTAAATCTACTGAGCAAAGCCTTGGATTGATACTGTTAGAACAGTTTAGTTTCCTGTCTCATCATAGATTTTTTATTTTTTGCATGGTTGTAATGCAGGTGTCAGACAGGACACTATGTAATCCCTCCTACCAGGTGCTCACATGGAAGTCCAGCTTGATTCAAACAGGATTATGCCAGAAAAAGTTGCATTGCTATGACTGAAGGAATCAGCCTTTTACGTTGAAAAGGTATTTTTATCTGTTTCAAGTTGACAGTGATGGTTCATTATTTATTTTGCATTCCTCTGTGGTTGCAAACATTCTTATTTTGGGAGTTGAACATCCCTTTGGATAATCCAGAAAGACAAAATTTTAAAGCAGATTCATATAAGAGACATAAATCAGCTGATTCATCTGTGATAAAGACTAAGGCTGATCATTGCATTAAAACCCTTTTCAAATTTCTGTTTTCCTGTGTTTACAATCAGTTTTGTTTATGTAGACATAAATGCTGCAATATCAGTGTTGCACGTAACTTCATGAACCTAGCAAAAACACTTTTGTTAACAATGTAACAAAATTTGCAACAGAAATGATCTCATCTTCTCTGTAGGAGCTACAAGTGCTTTCAGTTGGTTGGCATACGGTTGGCATGTTTTCCCTGTGCATGCAGGGGTGCTCTCTTGGTACTCTGACTTCCCCCAAAAGCCTAAAAATATTACTCTCTCTGAATTGTCCTCAGGAGAGTATGTGAGCATGGTTATTTGTCCTGTGTGTCTCAGTGTTTCCCTGTGATTGACTGGCAACCTATCTAGGGTGTACCCTGTGTCTCATCCAATGCCTGCTAGAGATTTAAAATTTTATAACTGAAATCAAACATCTCCAGGCTTTACTTGGGAAATATGTCTGAATACTTTAAGATTTCTATGACTCTGAAGTGAATATAATTAAGTTTCAAAGTAAACGTGGGACTTTATACACATTAAAAAGTATAGTTGCGGTTGAGGTTGTCGGTCCACGTAAAAGCAGAGTTTCCCTCTCCTTGATTGCAAACTTCATTTGCATAAATAGCCATATCTGGTTAACTCCACTGTGGAATCCTTGGAAAATAAAAGTTTTAGAAAGAAGTCCTTCAGGAAAAATGCACATATTGCAATAAAAAAAGGTTTATTTAACAGTCAATGGCATAGAAAGGGGGAGAGAAGTGAGAAAAAAACATGCCATAAGTCCACGAGGGTGGGACTCAGAATTGGGATGCGTTGAAAACTGAAGCCTTTGCACTTTGGGAGCCCACGCTAACTACTTCAACACACTCGCCCCACAATAAATCTCTTAAATTTATTCCAACATGGTGCCATGTAAACCTTTTCTGACAACCAGAGTTAAGATGTGCTGTTCCTTTGACTTTAGCACTAGTGCTATCACTAAAATAAATAAAGCAGGACAAAAACTTGAACTCAGAAATTCTCCTAGAGACTTGATTTATGAGATTTCCAAAAGTCTCAATTGATGTATTCATTCATAATGGAAACCATATGAATATTACTCTTTCACCACATATAACAACAAATTATCTGTGTGTTTTTTCCACCAAAATGACATAGGTAATATACAATATACATGTACAATATTAAAAAATATATTGTCCGTTTTAATCTCCTGGAACTGATTTTCAGTGATGTTTATTTACCTCACTCAATTTTCACATAGGTCTAATGTTTGCCCCGACTCAGCACTGGCCTATTGAGGTGTTTCAGCTACCAAGGTCAGGGCCACGCTTCTTAAATCTGTTAACTACCAGTTAGAAAGAGGGAATACTTGTCATCAACAGAAGAATAGCAATAATCACTCCTTCATGTAGTGTTTGAGTCAGACTACAGTCATTTAACACAATCAGTGGAGAGACTGCCTTAAAAGGTCTCTACTGAGCAAAATAATCCAGTAATTTCCAGTAATAAGGTGTTGCCCTTGGATTGCTTCATGTCTCAATGGGAGTATGTAACATTTCTAAGACTTTGGCTGAATAAATGGGCCTCTGGGAGAACACCTGCAGTTCATTCTCACAAAATCCATCAATGATGCACTGTGAGTGTTTATACATGTGCATGGAATTATAAGTGCTGTAAATCAATCCTTCATTAACCACCTTCTTTTGCTGACAATCACGACTTCCAGTAACATAGGTCAGCTGACTGCTAGAGATTTTGAATACACAGA
The DNA here is from genome assembly GCA_028564705.1 of Apricaphanius iberus. Lineage (NCBI taxonomy): Eukaryota > Metazoa > Chordata > Actinopteri > Cyprinodontiformes > Aphaniidae > Apricaphanius > Apricaphanius iberus. Next base: position 1,185,991 of record JAPXFQ010000473.1, on the reverse strand, counting down.
ATCTGTTTTGACATACCCCTCTTTGAAATTAAGAGTAAAGTACGTGACAGAACATAAAAATGTAGGCAGCTGTATGAACCTGATTTTATTGTCTCAATGGTCCTCAATTAAACAGCCACATCTTTGCACATTTGACATTTAAAAACTGTGTACACAGATACTGGGACAGACAGAGATCTGCTGCAAATCATCCACCACATAATTTACAGTTGGGTATAAACAGTATTGGGAGTAACAGCGTTTAAGTATGACTTATTGTATATTTTTTGGTAACGGAGAAATCGAATTAATTACTTTTCCTATCGTTACAATTCCATTAGCGTTACTGGGGATGTAAAGTGGCGCGTTACTACAATGTGGTTGAATAAAGCGCAGAGGTTTTAGGCTTTCTGACAGAAACACTTCAGCTACAGGAAGAGAGCGCAGGTGTTGGTGATGATGACGCCGCTGCAAATATGATGATTATTTGGTGAGTCGGCAGATACTCTAAGTGCTTTTGCTGTCTGCATGCTGTAAGAAAATTTGTTTTAAGTTGGATATTAGGGCGGCCATTCGTTTCATTAAAGCAGACGCTACCTCCAAAGTTTCACCCATGAAATGACTTAATAAAACGGCTGCATCGCCGCTCACTCCTGAAGGTGGTGGATTTGGTTTTCAATTAAATCTCCAAACATCTTAGAATATACCTGTGAGATCTACTAACAAAGTAACCCCAAAATATTAATAAATTGTGGCTCAACACCCGAGGAACATGATGAACCAATATTTCTTATTAATATGTTACTGTTAAATATGTGATATTTTTCTTCATTCTAGCTTCCAGTTCATGTGACGGAGGTGACACCAAATCAATCTTAAAATGTCTTACTACATCCAGTTGTTGCTCTGTTTACTGTACAATATTACAAATATATATATTTGTACAACTTAATAGACAGATTTTCCGTCGTTTCATTTTACCCACAGCTGTCTGTCTTAGTTTTGCACTTTAATGAAAATTATGTGATTATGTATTTCCAATATTTACTTTTAGCATATATTTTTGTATGCATACAGCTTCGATCTTATTGAATGAAGTTAAAATACCAAATGTTCTAAAATACTGTATGGTTTTTTATTATTTGTCGTTCAGTTATAAAAATATTTGACCTTATAGATATTAGGGAACGTAACTTTTATAGAAATAAGGTCAAAGTTACTTTGCTGAGTAACTAATTACTTTTATAGTGTAGCAACTGAGTTGCTAACTTAATTAGTTTTTGGAAAAAGACATTTGTAACTAAAACTAATTACTGTTTAATCTAAGATGTCCAACACTGGGTATAAACAGAAATGTAACCAGTCCAGCTTTATATAATCCAGCTTTTGAAACTCCCTCCAGCATTATCTAAAGTCACCATGTTAGAAGTTTACAGTCTAGGCAGGACATTCTTATCATCAAGACATTTCAAATCTGAATGTTTTGGACCTTCAGCTGAGTTTCCTGAGTTTAAGCCACAGTATCAATGATTAACTTTTTGGGCTGGACTCTGAAAGGCAGGACATAAATAGAGTAACTGTCGTCCTTCTGTCTTCTTCCTCATCTGCGCTGGAGACATGGGGAAAGGATTCTACATCAGCAAAACGGTGGGAGTAACCTGTCTGGTTGTAGCCGTTGGAGTATTAGCAACCATCATTGCCCTCTCTGTGTTATATGCTCAGGAGAGGTCAAGGAACCAAGGTTCACTTCCAACCACTGCTGGACCCAGTACAACCAGTACTGTTTCGACCACACCGTCTGGTCCCAAAGAGCCCTGGCACTACTACAGGCTTCCAGAAACACTGTCTCCTGTCCACTATAATATTACCCTATGGCCCAGGCTTCAGCGCAACGCTGATGAACTGTACATCTTCACTGGAAACTCCAGGGTGGTGTTCAGATGTGTGAGCAAAACTGACCTCATCCTTATCCATTCTAACAAGCTGAACTTCAGTTTGTTTGATGGATTTCATGCCAAACTGAAAGGTTTTGATGGAGCTGCAGCACCCACTCTGAAAGAGACCTGGCTGGAGGTTCCCACCCAGTACCTGGTGGTTCAGCTCAACAACCCCCTGCAGCCCGGCAGCTTGTATGAGCTCTACACTGAATTTGCTGGAGAGCTATCAGATGACTTGGGAGGCTTCTACAGGAGTGAATACATCGAAGATGGCGTGAAAAAGTAGGATATTCTATGATTTTATTTTTACTTGTCAGATTTAAGTATTTCATAATATTTTTACAGTGTTGTTCAGATTAATACATTTAAATCTGTAGCAGCTACAGGGGTGATACCATTGAAGTTAGATAATTTTGCTTTGAGTCAGCTTGTTGACTAAGATCACAATAAGAGTGCTAAATACATACAAGTAATTCTACATAAATAGGTACCATCAAAAAGTTAATTTGTGAAATATTTTTTCAGCATTTCTTGTTGCTTATTTTGATAACTATGGCTTACATCTAGAGATCCCTTGTGGTTTTGATAATGTATCAAGTAAACCCAGATTGCACTAATAGCAGCCTTATCTTCCTCTTCATTTTCACATTATAGCTTCTCTCTGGGATTTAGATAGTACAAGCTCTCTAATCAAATGCAGTGATACCATGGCAACTAAGCCACGTATTGGTACTTATGGCAGTTTAAACAGGTCGCAAGTCTAGCTGGACAACAAAGGCAGTATCTAAATGATGCCAGTCACCCAAAGGATGCATGAGGTGGTCCAACAGTCATCTGTGAAAAATTTCACAGATGACTGTTTATCTATCTTTGGCAAGAATTTATGCGTCCGTTAGGCTTTATGTGTCCAAAAGCACAAAAGAAAATTATCTTATTTTACTTATTCATTTTGAATTCCTGGTTAATCCTGGATGGGGGCGACGGTGCCTTGTTCACAAGTAAATGGTTGAGAGATGGGGCTGCACACAGTGTTCCAGATAAACAGATTTATTGCACGGTGGCAACAGGTATCATGTATTCTGGACAGTGAACTGGAGGTCAGTACATGTCTTTGAAGCTTGTGTGAAAATTTTAACAATTTATTGATCTTCAAGATATTTAAAAATTATGAAATCATTTAAAAAATAATTTTTATACACACATTTTTCAGCTATATGTTGGCTTAATTACTGAGTTTCCTGCTTTATCAGAGTCTTAGCGACGACTCAAATGCAGCCAACAGATGCCAGGAAAGCCTTTCCTTGCTTCGATGAGCCTGCTATGAAAGCAATCTTCCACATGACTCTGATTCATCCTCATGGGACTATGGCTTTGTCTAATGCCATGAACTATGGTAAGTCTGACATTTTATACATGGAAATTACATTCTTGTATATATCATTGAGATCAATAAAATTGGTTCTTTGTTGACACTACCGTGCTTAATATTGAGACCAACATACAGTGTTAACAACCAGCTCTCATTGTCACATTTGGAAGCACATAATTGGGTACCTGCTGCTGTTTTTGGTCCTTTACAGACCCTGTAAACATCACTGTGAATGGAGAGAGTTTAATCCAGACCAGCTTCGAACCCACTGAGATCATGTCAACGTACTTGTTGGCTTTTGTTGTATGTGAGTTTGCGTACATTGGGACGAGGCCGGATGCACCTATCTTGGTAATTATTTCATAAAAGCACAGCCAGAAACAATATATATATATATATAAAACAATATTTTTTTTACTGTATTCAGTAGATAAAACTTCAATGTGAATTGGAATTAGTGCAATAAATCTCAACAGACTTCTGCTTGTTACCTTTATTATGTCAAGTTGCAGCTTAGTGAGTTTCCTTTTAAATGTGCCCTATGATACTGTCTTTAATGAACTCTGAGGGTTAAAAGAACTGCATGGAAGAACTATAATTAACCTGGCATATAAGTAAATCATTGCTAAAATATTTAAGGAGGAACTGTAATAAACCAAGTTAAACATTACACTCAGATATCCTGTCAACCCTGACCTTTAATAAAACAGACTGATTTGCTATCATAACATCAGTCAGGATTATAGTAGCTCATGCTTGAAGTTCCTAGACTTGATTATTATATATAGGATGCTCTATGGGTGCCTCTAATGAAATTAGAACAACATTAATAAAGTTGAGAGCTTTATTTTAGTCGTTCATTTCAAAACTGAAAATTATTATTTGTTGACAACTTTCCAGGGCGCACTGCTTCTCTTGCCCGATAACCGCTGCAAGCATTAGCTGTATAGATAATGCATGCATAGATGGATATTATTTGTCATAATAATTTGGACAGAGGGGGGAAGCGTGATGGAAAAAGGTGCACAAGCAACAGCGATTACTGCTGCCTTGAGAAAATTGTGAAGCAAAGTCAGTTGAAATATTTGAGGGAGATCAGGAAAGAGTGGACTGTATCTTGAGTCAGGTCTTCAAGAACCGTCGTACATAGATGTATCCAGAACATGCAGTACAACCGTTGCATTCTTTGTCAATTCTGCCTGTAAAACATGGTCCCTCAAAACATTGTATTCTTTTTGGTGCACTTAGAAGCAAAAGGATGAACTTAATTAAATGCACTCTTGAGGGGTATAACTGTGCTGCCCTCTGCTGACCTCATAGCTCAGTGCACATCTTGAGTATTTGATGATGATGAAGTTCTGTTTTCCACTTGTTTTAGATCAGGATTTGGGCTCGCAGAAAGGCCATCGAAGAAGGCCAGGGAAATTATGCATTGGAGAAGACTGGACCCATATTAGCATTTTTTGAGAACTACTACAACTCTTCTTACCCTCTCAAAAAATCAGGTAGAGGTCTAAAGAAACATACTAGTATAACCGATCTGCTTACATTACCTGATTATAAAAGGCTCTTAATTTGATTAAACAAAACATGTACCTGGGTTCTGTTGCTTTTGCTCTTAGACCAGATTGCTCTACCTGACTTTAGCGCTGGAGCAATGGAGAACTGGGGTTTGATCACCTACAGAGAAACAGCACTCCTTTATAATCCCGGAGTGTCCTCTAATGGAGACAAAGAGTGGGTGGCAACTGTTATCTCTCATGAGCTAGCTCATATGGTAATGTATTGCTTGCCCTTCATAAGTGAAATATATTAATCTGTATTTTTAATCAATGTGGATTTCTCTTCTTAGTGGTTTGGGAACTTGGTGACCATGAGGTGGTGGAATGACTTATGGCTCAACGAAGGTTTTGCCACCTATGTTTCTTATTTAGGAGCTGATCATGCTGAACCTGACTGGAATATGGTGAGTTTAAATGTTTTCTCATGTAAAATTAGCACTGCACTAATATTTTTTTTTAAACATGCCTGCTGCAGTCTCTTTCTATCTTATTTTTTTTTACATCTATCTGTTTCATTTGCAGAAAGATTTAATTGTTATGAATGAGATTGTGGGTGTAATGGGCGTGGATGCTTCAGCTAACTCCCACCCTCTCTCTACTAAAGAGGAGGAAATCCTGAGACCAGAGCAGATTAATCAATTGTTTGACTCCATCACATACAGCAAGGTAAATCATGTAATGTTAGATCTCAGCAGATCCCACTTCAAACAGGAGCATCTTTCCTTCTAGCACACACAGATGCTATCACAATATTATAAATGTGTTTTATAAAGACACAATGGGGACAGCACTGTACCACCATAGCTCTCTGACTATAACATTTGCTTTCTTTGCAGGGAGCAGCAGTCCTCAGAATGCTCTCAGACTTTATTACAGAAGCAGTATTTTCTAAAGGACTCCATGTGAGTATAGACTACAAAAGAGAAAAACATCAATAATTTCAACAGTGTGTTGATAAGCAGATGGCTGTTTTGTTTATCTCCACGAAAATACAGCAAGTTTAATAATTGTGCATTATTTATCTGCAGACATATTTAGAAGAGTTTGAGTATAACACCACAAGCTACAAAGACCTCTGGAAGCACCTGCAAATGGTGAGACAACATGTATATGTGCTGCTTTCTTATAAATAAAACTTTGACCTAAAAGTTTGGAAGGATTTTAAAATAAAGAAAAAAAAACAAGTACATGTTTTGTGAACAAGTAGTTAGAGCAACTAACTAACTAGCACAAGTAAAGTACTCTCATTAATCTGGAGAATATTGATGAAGTAGTATCATCTAAGTTGTAGGAGAGCCTAGACCAGTTCACTTCTTCTGATGTCCAAGCAACAGAGATACTTATATTAGAAATCTGTATGTCCACTGGCCTGCATTCATTTTACAAGTGTTGAAGTTGCTTGTGTTTACAATTTCATCACTGCTTCAGCTTTTAACGTAGATAAGAACCACAGCATTAGGACATAAAATATTCTGAAAAAGTATTTCCCCCTAATAGTATTTTTTCTGCTATTTCCTTTTTTTATTACTTAAATACAGTGTTTCAGATCAGCAAACAGACTGTAATTTAAAAAACTGATAATGGGAGTTTATACAAAAAGTAATTTTCAAATTATACTTTAATTGATTAAGGGCTAACGAAACCAGCCACCGTTTGTGGCAACATGCAACAAATCATGAAGTTTGTCTAATAAGTGATGGAATTTGGGTTTTATAACTCTTAGATCGATTGTGGTTAAGCCACAATGAAAGTATTCAAGGTTTTGCAAGCAGTAGCTCAGTTGGATTTAAATTTGAAATTTGATTAGGTTACTCCACAAATTTTAATCTATTTTTCTGAGCCATGACTTGGGTTGGAATTATTTTCCTGACACATCGCACTTGAGATTTAGACCAAGAACTGTCGGTTGAACATTTACCTTCAGGATTTTCTGGTAGCGAACAGAAATTATGTTTGATCAATTACTGCTATTTCTCCAGTTCTTGAAACAGCTAATTTGCATTAAGTCATCATACTAATGCCTCTATGTTCATGAGAATGTATTTTCTATTTATGTGTTTTTTGGCATTAAGTTACAAATGTTATGCTTTATTTACTATAAATAATGGATATGTCACTAATCAAATGTATTGTTTCTTTTTCTTTGTCCCAAACCCATAAAACAAGCAAAGTAAGCAGGGGGTCCTCTAAAAATATTGGGACCACTCATCCCTTCACCCATGCCCCCATTTATTATCAATTTTCATTTTCTCCCTTTCTACCTCCATAGCATACCTTTTAGCAAATCATGTTTTACCCATGTATTAAAACCATTGCATGTTATCATATTTCTTTTGTATATTAGCATAACTGTAGAAACAATTATAAAAAAAAATTAATTCAATGCGCAATTTGATTTAATGGCAAATTATCTTTTAAGGCTTGATTTATTGGACCACAACCACTAATTGTGGTTGTAATTTCCATATAGTTAGTTCACTAAAATGAAATAGTTAAAATCATATTTAAACCTAAAAATCCCTGGGGTATAACCTTCAGATAGATATTGTTTATTTGAGTCACATAACTTTGCAAAAACATGTGAAGGGATTTTGTAAAAAAATAAATAAATAAAATGGTAAGAGTGAAATCACCGGTCTTCATTTTAAAAACTAGATCATTTCTGTTTTTTAATTTTAGGAAAGATTTTGTTGCTGTAGACAAACTAAGTCTTTTAGAGGATGAAAAAAAGGCTGTTTAGATATGTAGAGGTTGCTGACCTCTTAACAGGGCAGAATTTACACGTATTGGTCAATAAACTCTTCCACTTAAATGTTTCATGTCATGATAAAAAATATAATGTTGATTTGGAGAAGAAAGTCCGTGTCCAAATCAGTTTTATTTGGAACTGTAAACCGATATTAAACCTGTAGCTTATCTAATATGTCAATCTTTAAATAGGTTATAAACAACGACTGTCAAATCAAATACAACTTCACTCCACCACAAAGAATTTTTTTCTAATCGAATGTTTGTTGTTATTAGGCAGTTGATAAAGCTGGGATATCATTACCCCATTCTGTGGAAGTTATTATGAACCGATGGATCCTACAAATGGGCTTCCCAGTGGTTACCATTAACACTCAGACTGGAAAAATCACACAGGATCATTTTCTGTTGGATCCAGATTCCGTTGTGGACATCCCATCAGAGTTCAAGTAGGATTGTCTTATAGTTGATTTGAACATACCTAACAATGTGGGAATCAAAATCCATTTGCTATAAATGGTCTCTATTAATTTGTAAATATATCTCCATTTATTTGGTTCAAGTTATGAGTGGTTTGTCCCTCTTACCTGGATCAAGACTGGTGGTTCTGAACAACATTCCTGGCTTCTTCACAAAGAAGGTAAAATTCATTTTAAGTCAGTGGATGTCATTAACCATCCAAATTATTCTGATTCTTGTTCTTTTTCTCATCATCTAGACACACAACCAGAGATGGTTCTGGGTGCTGCTGATTGGTTGGTGGCCAATATTAACATGACAGGTTTCTATAGAGTCAATTACGATGAGGACAACTGGGAGCGTCTTATTGCCAAACTAAGTTCGAACCATCAGGTACAACATTTGCAGCACCTCTGCTTTGTTAGTGTGATAAATGTGTAAAAACGATACTTATAGTTGTTTCTTTGTATTCAGGAAATTCCTGTTATCAACAGGGTGCAGATTATTGATGATGCCTTTAATCTTGCAAAGTGAGGTTATACTTTTGCAAAACATTTCAGTTTTATTGCTGTAAAAAAATACTCAGGTGTCTAATTTCTTTTTATTTTCAGGGCAAAGATAGTAAATATTACTCTGGCTCTGAGGACAACTACATTCCTAAATAAAGAAGTTGAATTTATGCCCTGGGAGACGGCAAGGCGAAACTTGAATTATTTCTTTCTTATGTTTGACCGTAGTGAGGTGTATGGACCCATACAGGTTTGTTCAATAAGTGATTATTACAGTATTGCGGAAAAAAAAAAAAATACAATTTACTGGGAATTTTTATGTAAATTTGTCAATGTCTCATATCATAGAACAAAATGACCACAAATGTGATGTTTTTTCTTCGACTCTCAGGGCTATATAAGAAAACAAGTCACCCCTTTGTTTCATTACTTCAGAGAGCTCACTGTAAACTGGACAAAGATCCCAGAAAAGCATACAGATCAGTAAGGATATTTTGACTTATTAAAAAAAAAAGTTTTCTTACCACAAAGACCTTGTTTTTTTCATGTATTTTCATGTTTTGAAGATGTGCAAAAAGCTTAACACAAAGTTATCTTACTTGCAAAAGCTAAATCTCACAATAAAATATTTAAATTCCTTTAAACATTAATTTAAATGCATTTATTTCAGCAAGAAATGAATCCCAGGTTGCGACAATTGTTTATTTACAAGGTTATTAGTTCCACAGTTAGCGTTATTCTTTTAAAGTTCATGTAAAATAGCTGTAACCAAAGCAGATTAAGCAGAGTCTCAAATGATGTTCCTTTCACAACCCTTGACCTCCTGTTTCTCTGAGTTACAAAAATCTTAGGGACATATTTCTTTTAGAGAAGCAAAAGAAATATCCAGAGTGATGAATGCCCACAACAAACCTTAGATGCTATCTTCATGCTTACTGGTTCCGGTGGAAACATGTCAAGAAACAATATGTTCTATGCTAACATCACAAACGTAACTCTGTGGAGATTAATGAGACCAAGATTGAAAGATGTAGTAACAAAGCGGAGTATGACATGAAATGCAGGATAAGGAAAGTGGAAGATTAATGTTGCTGTCTGAATGTTTCTTTTCCAAAGCCATGGACAATCTTGTGAGAGAGCATAGCATAATTTGCTTCTTGAATGAGAAGGATGCACTGTCAGAAAATTTAATTTGGGCCATCATTTGGTCTTTTTATTTATTAATGGTCCAAAACATGCAGCAAAATCTTCAGAGAAATGTTTCACAATTTTAACTTCTCTAGTGAACAGCAAGTCCAAGGCCTAAATCCTATTGATAACCTGTGGAATGAGAGGAAGAGGAGAGTTAATAAGAGAGCACCCATGGTTCCAGAGTATCTAGAGGTTATGCCCAATGGTCCTCAAGACTGTTTTAAATTGTTCCCCATCGCCACAAACTGGATTCAAATTAATGAGTCATTAACAGACTTCGACAGAACTCGATAGAAAGCTGAGTGTGAGCTTAAAGGTTGACTTCATTTTAAGTTTTTACACATCTTTTCCAGGAGTGGCAATAGGTGTTGAGGGTTCTGCATTTGCTGCAAAAAAAACCAAAAAATCCAAAAACTTTTTTTTTATTTAGTCAGGAAATAGCATTCTTAAATGGGCTTGTGCATTTCATTTGGCAAAAGTCCTGGTTCTTTTTCTGTAATTGCAGGATTTGTTTCCTTTTATTAGACCACTCTGTAATTTATGGCCTTCTTGTGGTTTCCCATGGTGTCTCTTTTCAGATACAACCAGATCAATGCGATCTCCTTGGCCTGCAGCACAGGAGTGGAAGGTTGCAGAGAACTGACATCTGGCTGGTTTAAAGAGTGGATGGACAACTCTGCTGTAAACAAGTAAAGTCTTGCATTAAAAGTGTAACTCTTATGATAGTTAAAGCCTTTTTTTGTCCCCTCTATTACTTTGAATTCTTGGTATTTAATTTTGGAGCTTCCTTACTGATAATTTTAAAAGTTTTTTCTGTTTTTTTTGTGTGTTTTTTTTTTGTTTTTTGTTAACAAACCTCACAGCATCGAAGCCAATTTGAAGTCCACAGTGTACTGCAATGCAATCGCTGCAGGAGGTCAAGCAGAGTGGGACTTTGCATGGCAAATGTATCAAAATGCTACCATTGCATCAGAGGCAGAAAAACTTATGCATGCTCTCTCCTGCACAAAAGAGCCCTGGCTGTTAAACAGGTCTGTCTGTCTGTCTGTCTGTCTGTCTGTCACTTACACGGCTGATGCTTACTGTCCGATTGATTTCTTTTTTCCTTTTCTCTGTCTTTATCAGACTTGCATGTTTTTTGTTCGACTCTTATGTCAAAACTATTTCCTACATTTCAGGTATCTACAGTATTGCCTGGATCCAGAGAAGATCCGGAAGCAGGACGTATCTTATGTTTTTGTTTACATTGCACGTAACCCTATTGGGCAACCTCTGGCTTGGAACTTTATCAGAGCCAACTGGTACTACTTGATAAATGAGTGAGTTTCTCTGTATTTAAATATTCAACAAGTTATTTGTGCGGCCTAAAAAGTTAAGAAGTCTATTAAACAGTTTTGTTTGCAAACTTTTGCCCAATATATTCAGTCCCTCTGTTTCTGTTTTTTGCTTTCTTTAGTTATGGTCAAGGATCTATTTCTATTGGACGTATTATTAATGGATTGACTGAACGATTTTCTTCTGAGTATGAATACAAACAGGTATGGATTTAATTATTAAACTTTTCAGTTCCAATAACAATAACACTGATTCGCTAATGTTAAAAAGAGATGATTTTTGCTTTTCACAACATTTCTTCTGTAGGTGGAGCTTTTCAAAGAAGAAGTTGAAGCACAGCTTGGCCCAGCAGCTGCTGCGTTTTTTGATTCGATGCTAGAAAGAATCAAGGCCAACATGAACTGGGTGGCCCTAAACAAGAAACCAGTGTCGGAATGGTTGATCAGTCAAACATCTGAAATTAAGTGATCAAAGCCAATCGATGCACAGAGGATGAACCATGCAACAGAGTGTTATACAAACTTCATTTGCCAGAAATTAAAAATATTTTTTAACTCTGTGGAAGTTTTTTGATGAAATATTTTTAAGGAAGTATTTTGGTTAAGAAAAATATTTTAAGAACTAAATATATGTGTGTGATATTTATTTGGGGGGGTCTAATCTGGTTAAGATAATGAGGTGTCCTCTACAAGATTTGTTTCTTTCTACATTTTATCTGAAATGTTTGAACTCATAACATATCTAGTCCTGAATTTAAGACATTGGAAAACAAATCTTATTTACCTGTTATGCGGTGTAATAGTTCTAATAATCTGTGGTTTAAAGTTTCAAAGATACTGACAACAAGTTAAACCCTAGAACGAAAAAAAAAACCTCATTCAGACATATTTGCAAACAATGTTATAGTAACATTTATCTAAATAAACAATAAAACAAAAAATTTGTAAAAATATATAAAAATGTAATATAGAAAAGAACATTTCTGACGAGGAACACTGAGGAAAAGAAAATCTGTTGAGCAGTGATCCACAGCTCAAATGGAAGAATCTTAAATATGACCTTTATCAAAGGTTTGCAAAAATGAAAGTCAATCACAAGTCATGCGGAGGACATACTAGACATATGGAAGAAGGACCTCCAACCAGTTTAGAAAAACATTTAGTTTTAAGCTGTGACAGTATAAAAGTGTATATCATCCTGAACATACCATGCTCCATAGTCAAACATGGTAGAGAGGGGAAAACTGGTCAGGCCTCATGTGAACATGGATTGTGATACAAAAAGGATAATTCTATCAGAAAAACTGCATAAAGACAACATAGGCTTGGGACTGGAGGTTTTACATTTACAGCCAGAGCTAGATTGGAATGGTTTGAATCAAAGCTTTCACTGGTTTCAGAATGGCCTAGCCAGTGGTGAGATCTTCATAGATGCTCCCCAATAAAACCAACTAAATTTGACTTATTTTGCAAAGAAGAATCATCAAACATTTATGTTCTATGTGTGCAAAGCTGATGAACACATACCCCTAAAAGAATTGGAAGAGCAAATGTAGTTGATGGTAGTTCTAGAAAGTATTGACTCTGGGGAGGGGGACTGAAAAACAACTCTTGCATAACTCTTGAGTTTCTTTTATTTTGAAAAACATTCTAAAACTATGTGTTTATCATAACATCCATGGAAATATGTGGTTGTGAAATTACTAAATCTGATAAAGAGTACTGTAAAGGTACTGTACTAACTTCAGCTCATGGATGCACAAATTAAGTCATGATTTATTACAGTAATCAAAATGAGGGAAGAGCATTGAATGAAGGTTTATGTGCTTCTCTGTCATGTGACAAACTATATATACATATTTGGCTATATATATATTTTTGGTAAAGTGCAATATCTACCTAGCAAATACCAGGGCTGCAGTACACTGACCTTATTTTTTTTTAAAGCACCCTTCACCTTCATGTAGGATGAGTAACATGGCTGTTAACAGGTTCCAGATCAGCTGTCACCTCTCTCAGTGGGAGTCTTTCCCGTAGAGCTTTAGACAGGAAGTGCTACCTGTTTAACACATCCTACAGACAGCTGCTAGGCTTGTATGAATCAGAGACCAAACTGGGTGTGAAGGCTAACATTTGTGCTAGAGTAAATTAACCAACAGAGTTTTATCATAAATAATGTTTATTCTCTTCACAGTGTGAAAACGTAATAAATACACATTTCTATGTACAAAAGTAAGAAAAAAAAAACAAACAATAGAAAATTTTTTCGTTCAAAAATAACAAGCTTGAGAAGTCTAGTCCATATATAAGTTTAGCTTTCGACAAAGCTCATTGAGTAAATTGGTTCACACATCGTTCAGTACTGTCCAGTGATTGTGAAAGGTTTTGAGTGATCATGGTGATTCCAGGACTGCTCGCTGGTGAAGTAACCTTCACTTATATCCTGAAAAGAAACCAAAAAAATTTACTTAGTTAGAAAAACATATTTACTTATAAATATTTCAAAAAAACGTAACTATACCTGATATGAATGCTGTAGAGAGGACAGCTGCTCTGTGTTAATGGTTGTTGGTTGATCCAGGAACTGGTGGAGGGTTTGGAACTGCTCAGCAAAGCCTGATGATCTCCTCTGCTCCAGCACCTCCTGGCTGAGCCCCAACTGCTCTGACAGGTAAGAGATGTACCGAATGGTGAGGCGAAGTATCTCGATCTTGGTTAAGGCCTGTCCAGCCGGCGCAACAGAGTGAGGAAGGTATGTCCTGAGCTGATGCAATGCTTTGGTAAGGTCCCTCATCCTCAGTTTCTCCCTCTCGCTCGCAGTTTGCCGCTTTTTACTTGGATACCTGGACCTGGACATCTTCATTGGGCCGATAGCTAAAGACGAAGCTTTTGAGCTGTGGACGGTCTCCTTTTGTCGGGGTGGTTGAGGCTCCATTGAGCTGCCAAAGAAGTAACAGTTCAAGGCATCTTGCTCATTTCCTAAGGCCTGGAGGGAGGCCGGGGAAAAGCAAAAGGAGTCCACAGAGGAGGTAGGAGAAAGGCTGCTGCCTGCACTGACATAACCAGGATCTGAGGATGGATCACAAGCTGGAGGTTTTTCTAGAAGAAGATCATAATCAAAGGACAAGGTGTTCTCCTGTAGCTGGAGAGGAGAATGGTAGGACATTTCCATAGTCGCTGCTGAAATATCGCTTGACTGCAGTGTTGGGCTATCAGTGAGTTTCTGTAGAAGGATGCACTGGAAAATGAGAAGAATAGAGAAGGCTGCTCAATATATGTGGTGAAGGGTGTGAAGTGTCACCTCCTGATAGCCACCTCTACTCCTGAGAAGCTCTGGGAGCAGGGATGACACCGGGGCCAGGGGGTCCCATGGGAAACTGGCATGCTCCTATGCAAGGTGTGATGTGACTCTTCTAGTGTGGGCCTCATGCTTCTGCAAGTGTTTGAAAATTACACTTTGAAGAAAGGGCCACATGCCTCGCAGTAAACCAAAGAGTCTCTTTCTCAGCAAATCTTTGAAGCCCTGGAATGATCTGCAACGAAAAAGTCTAAATATGCTTTTTTTATATAAAAAAAACCCTCTATCACTGTACGTTAAGTAAATGCTTCTCTGAATGAAATCATAAGGACTCAGACCCATTATTATCTACATATGAATGCTGCTTTCATAAGTGAGGACAAGTTGGATTTATGTTAATTGAATGCTTTGGTCTTGGTCCTTCCTGTCATTTCACTCCTTTCAAGACCAAGTTAGAATAAGTGTGCCGTGTCAGCTGGGAGGTGTGAATGAGTAGCACTTTTAGCTGTTTGGACAGCAGCTGGCCTCAGGCCTCAGAAACTCGATGGAAAGGATGTAATGAGTTTTCAGAAAATCTTCAATTTAACACCTCAATCTGCACAATAGGCATTGGTTAAT
Organism: Apricaphanius iberus; assembly: GCA_028564705.1. NCBI lineage: Eukaryota > Metazoa > Chordata > Actinopteri > Cyprinodontiformes > Aphaniidae > Apricaphanius > Apricaphanius iberus. The sequence goes on along the minus strand of JAPXFQ010000473.1, from coordinate 1,170,987 downwards.
CTCAGGTATTTTGTTGTGTAATAGCTGCTAAACATCAAAAAAAGGATAAAATACCAGACTACAAAATAATTGATGTAAACTATATGCAGTCCGCACATTGTGAATCTTTGTCTAACTCTCAAAATGGCCAAGCTTCACAATCCTCTCGAGGCTGTTGCTTATGTAACTTTTCATATACCACTTTTTCCTTTAACTCAATTTTCTAATAATATGTTTTGAACAAACAACATTTTCAACAATGACCTTAATGTGACTTGTGCTGTTAGAGGAGGATGTCAATTATTATCTTTTGGATAAGTGTCAGGCCACTAATGTAATTAGGATTATATTGCCCTGAAACTAAATCTTCTGTAATAACCCCCTCCCCCGATTACTCAAAAGTAAGTTCATGTAACTTTGTGAGCTATGATCATCTAAATTAATTCAGTCTCTTTAATTAATCTATGGCTTATTAGTTTCACTTTTTGAATAAATTAGAAAACAAACAACCAGGAAACTGATAAGGGGGGCTATTAAATATATATATATATATATATATATATATATATATATATATATATATATATATATTCAAATTGTAAAAACATGTGCTTCAGTAAATATAGGAAAATATTAGAAGATGGGTTTCACAAATGCTCATTACACATTTTGTGTCCAGTGAGGCCCTTTTGGGATTTGTTTTCACTCCTTCTGTGGAGGTAAGTCCCAAGTTGCTTTCCCACAAACTGCAGTGTTACATTTGTCTCCTTGTAAGAGGTGTGAACTGGTTCTACAGTACACAGCTTTACACCAACACACTAATGCAAGAAAAACAGACACTTAAATGCAAATGAACACTTGAAGAAAAAACAGGAATCCTCCAAAGAAATATATTAATAAAATGTATCATTCAGGAATCTTGGTTAGTTTGTGCTTTTTTTTCCAGAAACTATATAATTACACCAAATTCAACAGATGAATCAACGCTGGTTAAATAACCTTTAATTACCTAATCTGATCCCCCTAAACAAAACCTAGTGTAACCAGTTGCCTTGAGAAGTCTCTATTATTAACTGAAGTGCCAAATTTAATCATGTGCAGCCTTTCAAGCAAGGATTAGGTCATAAAACAATATCAGAAGCTTTTAATATCTCACAGAGCTTTGCTCAATCCTGGATACCAAAAAATGGAAATAAAATGACATAAATGCACACCACACTTTTTGTGTGCCTGTAATGTAATAAAATGTGAAAAAGATCAAAGGGTACAAAAACTTTTGTGAGGGGACTCTCAGTGTTATTATCAGTTTATCATTCGAACCTGTGCCACCGTACTGCTTTGTAGCCCTTTTAATACAAGAATTGAAAAACACACTAAATCAATTTTGAACTTCAGCACAATTCCAACTATCTTTCTTTCTTCTCAGACAGAGGATTCCTTCTCTCTTAATCTACATTATCCCTGACAGTGTTTACTAACATGTAATGATTGAGTTTTCGGCATTACTGCGCTGAGCTCTTTCATCCCAGTCCCCTTCAGAGCAGAGAGTTTATCAGCTTCACTGAGATGAAAGACTTAAGTGTGTATAGCAGTCTTTGAGTTGGTCGCTTGCAAATCAAATGAGCTATGTGCATGTGGCAAACCAAACGCCTGATAATTCTCCCAGGCTGTTATGCAAATCCATTCTCCTTAATGAATATTGAGGCAGGAGGTCAGCGAAAGGGGGGAGAGAGCAGAGTGGAATTGCAGTCTAGACTTAGCGGAGCCAAGGATTTTGAGGTTTGAAATGTGCCATTAACAAACAAACTCTAAATAAGCTAGATAAACTCTAACAGGATTCAGTCTTCTTTTCATTACCTTTAGAATTAGAAAGATACCAGACCTGCGTAAAGATAAATATAGACACTAATCTTGCATTTCTAAATCTCCAAACCGTGCTACAGGAAAAAAAATTCAAAAATGTGTAATATAATGAGAGAGTAATATGTACTTAATGAGTGATGTGTGTTTTACAATTTTATTGTTTTTAGTTTTGATGTTTGTGAGCTGACTGGTGACATGTCCAGGGTGTATCTTGCCTTTCGCCCGATGACAGTGGGAGATATACAACCTTTTGAGGATGGATGGATGTTTCTGAGTTTCAGCTGATAAAAAAAAGTCTATTTCAGAAATTACAATAAATTAAACCGTTAAATAATATACCAATGGATAGACAATGATTTTAAAGACGGAACTGTTATATAGTGACATGTTTCCCATGTTGTGTTACACACAATCATAGGGAAAGACTGTTGGCTTGACAGTAGTCTCCACAAATCTTCACAGAGAATGTATCCAAACATATTATGTTAAAATTGGGTGGAAGGAGTGAAAGTTTCAAAGGAAAATGCACATATAACAATGATAACAGACTTGAAATAATTTTGTTTATTTTTTAAGTTAATACCCAAAGGAATAAATCATAGACCTGTAAATGCTGACTTATGAATCCTTCAGACATAAAAGTGGATCATAAACTTGAGGGATGAACAGACAACTTGGTAAAAGACCTGCCTAAAAGGAAGGTTAGATTATTATTATTTTTTTTACTTGGACCTTATGTATAGCATGCATTTTGTTCATTTACTCACCCAAACAATTTTGGTTCCACTTGAAGTCTTTCAGTAGATGTGTAGATCCATTCACGTTTATCATTTATCCACACACTTTATCCTTCACAAAACTCCTTAATCTCACCAGCGTTTTGTTATGAATCACTAACACTATTTTCCTGTGGGTTTGGAGCTTCTTAGAGGTGCACCATTGTAGTCGTCTGGGGTGTTTTACTGGCTTTTATTCCAACTACTACCAACGCACGTTTTCAATGAGATCACTACCGTGCACCATCCCAGTCGTGCAGGGCTTTCACTGTGTGCTTCATGATGGTGGTCAGCTAGATAGAACTTGCTACTGCAAACAGCGACATGGTTTGTGTTTGCGTGTTTCCAAAATGGACAAACAAAATGACCAAGTGAACTATCTTTAGCATCCACAAACTCCCTTTCCACAACCTGCTCAGTCGGCTCGGCAGTCGGGAGCATTGTCACTGAACTAGCTGTTTGTTTTAAGTTGGAATCAACTCACAGGATAATAGTGCTAGAGATTCATGACAAAACATTGGTGAATGTATGGATCTACCTCTGCTGCAGTGGCGCGCCTTCAGCTGGTGCAAAATGCGGCCGCCCGCCTCTTAACTGGCACTAGACGAAGAGAGCATATTACTCCCGTCCTGGCCCACCTGCACTCCCAGTGCGTTACCGGATACAATTTAAGATTTTACTTTTTGTTTTTAAATCACTTTACTTGTATGTGCCCCCTTACTTGTCTGACATGGTTCAGCCCTACATACCGGGTCGGACCCTTCGGTCAGCAGACCACCGCCTCTTGCAGGTGCGAGGGGTTCGGGTGAGGAGACGTGGAGAACGTGCATTCTCGCTCTGTGCCCCTCATCTCTGGAACCAGCTTCCTTTGGTAGTGAGGATGGCCCCCTCTCTCTCTGTTTTTAAATCATGCCTGAAGGCTCACTTTTATTCTTTGGCTTTTAATTTGACCTAGTCTGCTATATCCCTGTTTATTTTATTTTGTTATTTTATGGTATTCACTGTGCTATTTTAATATTTCTTTCGCGTGTTTGGTTGCATATGTTTTTAATACTGTACAGCACTTTGGTCGGCCTCGGCTGTGTAGAAATGTGCTCTATAAATAAATTGGTATGGTTGGTATGGTAATGAAGGAATTTTGTGGCAGATAATGCCTTATTTAGAGGCTCAACTTTGGGTGTCCCAGCAACTGCTGTTATATGGATAAAGGCTGACCGCGAATGGATCTAAATATCTCCTGAAGGACCTCAAGTGGCTCCAAACTTGTCTGGGTGAGTAAATAAATGCAATGCATGCTATACAATAAGGTCCAGGTTTAAAATAATTGAAATATCCGTTTAAGTTAGGTTTATAACTACTTTAATCCTCAAAGATGCAATTATCTCTTTGTATCAGTTCTTCACATTTTTCCTTGAGGGGACAGAAAAGGGTAGGCTAATATGGATAACGACACAAAAATAAACACTGTAAAAATAAATTCCATAATATGTTTTAGGAAAATGTGCATGCTTCTATGAAAATACATTTGTTTATTCATTACGTTTTTGTTTTTTTTGTTATTTCAAGACACCATTGGACATGGACAGAAGATCACACATTTAAACACATTTTATGAAAAAAACATTTTAACAGAACAAAAAACCCATTTTTTAAATAATATTTAGCTCCTATGGCATGCAAAACATATTTCTGCCATAAAATTCAGAGACAAAATAACATTTTAGGAATGAAATGTGCAACACTTCACATTCACTTTGACCTTCAACTACCATCTAGTGGCCAACTGAAGGAGAAACACTCAATCGTCTTGATCTGTGGCCTCCAAAGAGAAATTATCAGACTTATTTTTTTATGCACATACATAGTATAGGTTTTTGAAAATAATAATTGTGATTCACATAAATGCATCAGCATACTCCAGGAAAGATTTCAAAGAGTTTCTTTTTGAGTAGATTTTAGAAGTTTTTCTATTCTTCTATGATCTGGGTACTCCAGGTCTGCTGCTCAGTCACTTTTTCTTTAACCTCTACTTTCTTGTCTAAATAACAGAAATTCCATAAAAAAGTATCTAGATATATTATCAGTAACATAGCATATGATAAAATGCGTTTTTAGTGTAACTACCTCTTTTCAGTTCTAAAATGATAATTTAACCACTGTAAAATCAGAGTTAAATGGATTAGATTTATAAAGCACATTTCTATTCATACTGACTACTCAAAGCATTTCCCACCAGAGCCACCTAACCCCATTTGCACTTAAAATGTGCACAAATTCATACAAGGATGCAGAGGTCAGTAGGCAATTTGGGATTAAGGGCGCTTTCACATGGTACGGGAGTCCGTACTCGGGTACGGTATTTGGTCAAAATCCACTTATTTCGTACCATGTGAACACAGACTGTACCGTGCCAGGATACGGCCAGAGAGACCTGCCTTGGAGGTAGTATCCGAGTCCAGGTACGGGCGGCCACGTATCATGTGAACACAACCCGTACTCTGGCCGTACTCAAGACAATAGACGCGCTCCACGCGGAAATGACGACACCGCCGGCCGAAATTACAGAATCACCTCGCGACCATACAAATACCAAAACAACGCGATTCAAGCATCCCACAGCAACACAGCAGGTTACAAAACGGCGGGTTTACTACAACACTCACCCTGTAGATGGGTTCAGGTAGCAGCTGACCAGTAGACCAGTTTGTTTACATTCTAGGCTGTCGCTCGTTTTATGACGTCGGTACTTCTCACTCCCTTGTTTGTTGGAGAACTAAGACTTATTTGTATACCGCCACCTGCTGTTTATTTGTAGTAAAACACTGGATCCCAATACGGGCAGAGATCCATGACATGTGAACAGAAAAAATTAGCATTTTCTCTGGCCGTTTTCTGGTACGGCCACACATGTGAAAACGGCCTAAGTGCCTTTCTTTAGGGACACATCGAAATGTGGAAGCTGGAATTGAACCTGCTACTGCAAGGCAAATACTCTAGCTACTCAGCCTCATCAAGTTGTTACTAATCACTTAAAAAACTTTTTTTTATTTATTGCTGATATATTGATTAATTCATTCATTCATTATTCATTATCATGAATGATTATGAACAGGCTTAAAGTATCTTGATATTCCACAATTTAATAATGCAAATATACAAACAGAAGTAAAATAAAAAACTAGAATTTATTATTACTGAAGTAACTTTTTAATTCAATTCAACTGAAATCCTCAAAAATGTGCCAAACTATTCATAAAGCCTAACAGTAAACTAATCACACAAGTACAAGCAAACGTCAGGTTTTTTTTGAAAACTTATAAAAAGTTATAGTACAATGAAAACAGATTTATGAACATTCGCATTTTTGTTGCTATGTGGGTGGAAATTAATACTGATAACCTTTTGTTCACTGGTATGTTAATGTTCCTATACTTGTCTGTGACCTTTAGAGAGAGTTGGTACGGATCTTTGGGAGGAAATCCTTATTTAAAACACTGTTTGGTTTGAGTTCCTCCCACTACCTTAAAACCTGCATGCTAGCTTATTTTACAGCTCTGAATGGCTGTATGTGTAGATGTGTGTGTCCTGTTTGTATCTGTGTTTGCACAGTGACGGACTGGCAGCTTGTAAGTAATATTTATACACCACTTTTCACAGAAAGAATCACAACTTGCCTCACAACGAATATGAAGCACAAAGTGCTTCAAACTTGTTCTTATCCTAAAGATGTTCCTTTTTTTCCTGTGTTTCTCTGCTCTCTCTTTTCAAACTCCCAGACTGTCGAGGCAGATGGCCGCTCTTACTGAGCCAGGTTCTGCTGGATGTTTTTTTTTCTGTTAAAGGGGAGTTTTTCATCTCCATTGTTGCTACATGCTTGCTTTGTATGCTGTGGTTGGAGTCTGCATGTACAGGGCACAACCTTACGTCAGTGACTTGATGCAATCTGGTGGGTTCCTTTAATAGAATAATCTTTAACTAACTGGAATGTCTCCATAATTGTATGAAACTAAGTCTTCTTGCAAAGTGCCTTGAGTTGACATCTATTGAGAATTTGGGCTATATAAATAAACTGAATTTAATTAAATTGATTTGATTGGACAAGCTGACCCATTCCTAACGTATACGACCCTAAACTGGATAATGGACAAATGATTTAGGTTCTATATTCAGAAAAAAATGCACCCACAGTGTCATGCAAAATTTTTCAACTTTTTGTACTTTGTCCTATTTCTGTCATATTGAAACCACAAGATGTATATGAAAATACCTCGAAAAAGTAGCTCGCTTTGAACTGGAAGGATTTTTTTTCATATTAAAATCTATGAAGTGTTTACATGAATGTAACCTCCATTACTCAACTGCCCTTACATATAATATAATGCAAGCAATTTCCTCCTAAAAAATTAGGTGTTAACAAATTCAAGAAAGAAATTCAACAAAACCTTATTTATGAATTAGTCCACATTTATGTAATTTAATTATGCTGCTCTGTGAAGGCCTCAGAACTTTAGAGAACAAATTTGATGAAGGGCAAGAAACACACTAGAAAGTTTTTGCAAAAAGTTATTGAGATAGGTAGAACAGGGTTATATTTTAGAAGATTATTTTAAAACACCCTGCCTCTCGCCCGTTGACAGCTGGAGATAGGCACCAGCCCCCCCGCGACCCCTTGAGGAATAAGCGGTTCAGAAAATTGATGGATGGATCTCACAGGGGACTGTAAAATCCATCAGCTCAAAATAGAAATCTCCTTCTGCAAAGATACTGACTCATGGTGCTCCATCCAAAGTGACGGGTCGGGCAAGGAGATCATTGATTGAAGAAGCAGCCAGACGGCCTATGGTGGCTCTGGAGGAGGAGCAGAGCTGTACAGCTTAGGTTCAAGAAGCTGTTGACAACTTTGGCATTTCACAAATCTGACCTTCACAGGGGAGTGGATGAGACAAATGTCATGGTTGAAGGAAAAATGAAAGAGGTCCTGGATGTGGTTAATCCAATTCTATAAGACACTCTTTGGAATCTATAAAAGACTTGCAGCTTATCGGTAGCTACAGTTGAACTTTGAAATGGTCCCTGCGTAGGCATTCTTGAATCAAATAAATAGGTCGTTAGCAGGAATTTGATTGCATGCTGAGGATTCAATTCAATTCAATTCAGTTTATTTATATAGCGCCGTTTCACAACAGATGTCATCTCAAGGCACTTTACAAGAAGAGTTATTACAATACAGTGTTTAGGATGAGCCGTTTGATTCAGGTGTGCAAAACATTAAAAAGTCGCAGGTCCTTTGGCTCCTAATGATTAGAGTTTGAGTTTAGATCAACGCATATATCAGAATGGCCCAAAGTTCAGATTTTTTTTTGAATTAGTCTGCTATTTGCTGGTAGTTGATTCAAATAAATAATATAAATAATAAGCACTGATTCACAACAAACCCGATCAAAAACCCCTGAGTCAAATCAATGCCTACAGGTCTCATTCAGACCTGAATGACTGAATGCTGAATTTGGATACACAAACATGCAGTTGCATGTCATATTAAAAGGATTGAAAAAATAACACTGTCTCATCAATTAATGTGCCGGTTTTCTTATGTTTTATAATCAAATACTTTATATCAGCTTTTGGAGGGTTTTACATGAAAATATACATTTATTTACACATAATGACCACCAGAGAGGTCTTACCTCCTTTATAACTGTCACAGTAAGTGAGACATGCAACCATATTTAAGGCATAGGATTTATGAGGCTAAAAACTATCAAGAATAGGACAAATTGAGGCTCAGAGCAGAGGTGATTGAGAGATAATGTAATGAGTTTTTTTTGTAAAATTAGAACCAAATTATAAGAGATAAAAATGGTACAACACAAGATTTTTATCTTACAATGCACAGACATTAGCTTTCTTTTTAATTGAATTGATATGACCACATTTATGTAGTTTCTTTTTCTCTGAAGAAGGGGTTTTCAGAGAAAGAGTAACTAAATCCTGGTCTTGTGTTTAGAATAGATTTTCTCAATTGATTCCAAAATAATATACAAACTGAACGCCTTCCTATTAAAGAGGCCAACATGCAAACCTCTTTTTCAGGTTTTTGCTTCACATTGAACTACATATCCCTTTTCAAAAAACTTGGACTACTTTGTTTAAAAAAAATACATATATATATTACATCACATTCCCGGAACTATGGAGTTTGTACAGTATCTCAATTTAACGACGCAAAGTTTTCTCTTCAGTCCAGTCTGTACACTTTAAATTCAGAAGACGACATTTCAATTCAACGGTTTATTATAAATAGAGTCACAAGGAAATATCAAAAAAATATCTGTTAGTAAAATATTTACATTGTATATTTATTGGGACAAAATAAATAAAAGGTAGAAAAGAATATATTTAAAATAAGTTACTGAATTCACAAAGAAGCATTGAAATCACTGTAGGAGTTTGTGTCTTTTGGCAGTCAGCGACTGAGATATCAGCCCCAGTAGTCTCTTGGTACAAGTGGGATGCAAAAGTCTTTACCACACATCTGTTCAAAAAAGAGAGAGAGTAGATGTGTTAGGATGGACAAGATATGTTGTTGCACAAAGAAAAAATGTCATGTGAATAAGTAACTGCTTACGAACCTGACAAGAGGGCTGGGTTGCTGGTGGTGACTGCAGAACTCCATCCATGCTCAAGTCTTCCTGAGGGCCTTCAGTGTACTGCATTCTTGACTGATTCACTCCAAAACTACAATGCCCAGAATGCACTGGTCTGTTCTGGCTGTAACAGAGGCCTGGGTACAGATTCTGAACCTGCATATGTTCTCCAGCAGAGGCATTTTGGAAGTAGCTAATAAAATCAGGAGAGGAATTGTCACTGGCAGAGGTGTCCACTTGTTCCTTCCTCTGAAACAGTACCTCCTCACTGAGGCCCAGCTGAGCTGACAGGTAGGAGATGTAGCGGATGGCGAGACGGAGAGTCTCTATCTTTGTCAGAGTCTGTCCGACAGGTGCTACTGAAGGCGGAAGGTAGGACCTGAGGTGGTGCAGAGCTTTGGTCAGGTCCCTCATCCTCAGTTTCTCCTTCTCACTGGCACTCTCCCTCTGCTTACTGCGAATCCTGGTGGTCCGACCCGTCTTCCGGCCACGTCCAGAACGGGAGCATTGTGAGGACATGGGGCACTTGGCTGTTTTGGGAGTGGACTGTGGAGGCTGCTGGTAGGATGGGGAGAAGCTGGAGTCCATGGACAGGACAGGCGAAAGCGTCTCTGGTGACGAAAGGCTGGAGAAGTCAGTGTCAGACGACCACTGGTACTGCAGGTTGTAGTCGAGCAGAGAGACGGAGGAGGTATCCATGTTGTTAAAGTAGCTCAGTGGTCTGACTGGAATAACTGGGAAACTGTGAGTGCTGCTCAGCTCTCTTCCAATGGTTTATAAGTCCAGGCCAGGCCGCAGAGGTGTGAAGTGACACCTCTGCAGATTCTGACTACAAGCTGTCTAACGCAGAGGCCACTGCCCCTCATCATACACACACACACAGGCTCCAGGGGTGGGACCCTCTCCCAGTGCTTCGCCTTCGGCTCCAGTCTCTCTCTCTGCTCTGGGAAAGTCCAGCTCCAGGAGTGGAAGTGTGAATTTTGACTCCTGCTCAAAACAACAAACATTTTTCCTTTTTCTGGATTTCGTCTCACCAGGAAGCAAGATGCATTTTGCACATGTTTAGGGGCTTGTTTTTGAGTAATTTTCTCCTTTGTTAATTTTGGAACAGTTAAGGTCAAAAGTAGTAAACCATAGCATTTTTCTTTTTTCCTGAGCACATGCAGTACCTCGCAATATAATTGCTATCTCTCTGAATTTTTGTTAACAGCTTGTGAACCCCTAGTTGAGAGTAATTAATTAGACAATCCTAAAGTAGTTTGTGATTCTAATGTGAAAAAGAATACATGGTTTTAAATTCTTTTTACAAATCTGCGGTGTTGATTCTACTTTTATTTTTTGTTCCTTTACTCTTTGATGCATAACTCCACCAGCGTTACGCGTCTAGAGATTGACTTGTGACCAGTCTTCTTAGTGAAACAGCTTATGCTAGGTCAAACTGAAAACCAGTTTTCAAGTTTTGTCACAAATCCTCGCTTCAACAGTGACTTTCCTCATACCAGTCTTCAATTAATATTAAATTTGATCAGCATTCGACTAATAAACGCCTTCTTGGGGTGCCGCGTGGCGTAGTAATTAGTGCGAGCGCCCCATGTGCGAAGGCCTCAGCCCTCGACGCAGTTGTCCTGAGTTCAAGTCACTTTCTCCCCGACTTTTGCCGCATGTCTTCCCCCACCACTCTCCTGTTCTATGCTATCCCCTTTCAAATAAAGGCCACAAAACTTTATTTTTATTTTTATTGCCCTGTCAATATCCACCTGGGCAAAATATATTTACAGCTCCTCCAGGTTACCACAGGGTTTTCTCATGTTGTGGTAGGTTTGGGGTTGTCTTGTCCTATACTTTACCATTGACAGATCTTGCCATGAACAGAGCTCTGTGAGATATTGAAAGCTGTGGATGCCGTTTTAACCTTCTCCACTACTTTAACCTCGACCTGCCTGATTTGTTCCTGAATCTTTAGGATTCTGTTTGTTCACTGATGTTCCCTATCAAATCCTTGTGTTTTTCTCTAAAGTGGTGCTGACAAAAAATTATACTCATGTGAATCTGTTTACTAACAAGGGGAGGATTTTATTTTGTGGTATCAGGGCAAAGGGAGTTGCTTACATTGTTCAACATTTTTACCTGTGATAAGACATTATAATATATTACAATCCAAAAAACTACGGAAAAGTTCAAGGGGTATGATGTCTTTTGCAAGGCACTTGTACAAAATTAGATGAGAAAAACTTAAGAGTAGTTCAGTAATTGTAAATAGCCTGAATGCAGGAAAAATAAGCGAGATGAAATTTTGTTGCATGTTGATATTAGACCCACTCAGAAAGATTTGCAGTTTTCTAAAAAAAAGTAAACAAAACAAAACTGTTGGTCTGAGGTAAGACTGGTGGCACAACCAAAATGCCATTTGGTTTCTGATGTTAAAATGTTTCCATACAAAAACTTAGGCTAGAAGAAAATAAATTGGACACACCATGGAGCTACATAAACATTTTTGTTTTACAAAAGGTTTGTGGCATTATTTGTTCTGGACAGATGCTGTTTAAAGGACCCAGGAGTTGGAACACAATTAAACCAAAATAATGATGCATGTGCAGAGTTTACTTATTATAAAAGTTAACCAGATTGTAAGCCCTTTTATTCTATCCTCAATTCTTGTGCTTTGACCGACGCTTGTAGCTACTAAATAGAGTCCGTGCTATTTTAACAGGTAAAACAATGCAATCAAAATCTCTACTGTGGAGAGATTGAAATTTCCCTGCCTTTGACCCTGTTTTCACTCTCAACATTGAACCTGGCACAATCTCCTCAATCTAATGATCTTGCACAGTTTAATTCTTACCATTTCCTACCAGCAAGACCAATCAGAGCAAGTCAGACATGCGCTATGATCTTGCTCAAATATGAAAGTGAAACTGGCACTTCAGCTCCTCCTTGTTTGTGCTCATTGGGTTTAAATATATGCAGTAAGTGATTAACAATGTAAATACAAATATGATGAGGGTTAATGAAGCCTGATATCTAATTAAAGCAGAGGCGTGAGGGTTTCACACTGCTGAGAACTGATGAGTCTGGAGTTCACACCTTAGTGGTGAGAAGCAAGAGACCTGGAACGGTAAACCCACTCTGTCCCCGTTTCCCTCCTCATTTACTGAAAAAAGGTAGCTGTAAGATCTGACTTTTTGAAAAAACAAAACAAAAAAAAACACATGCCATTGTTTACTTTAAGCTAGACTTGTTGCAGTAGTTGTGGTGGAGCATGGTAGACGCAAAACCAAGAGTGTTTTTTCACCAGAAAAATTTGCAGACAAATTGGATTTTACGAAGCTTCATTTCTGAAAAACAGTCTACTTTCACTTGATATGTTTAAAGTGTCCCTTCTCATAGTAATTTTGCCTACTTTTATTCGTCTAGTAATTTTCTGAGACTTGAAGATTTGGTGTGGATTCATTTGGATAAAGAGATGTCAGTTTTTCTTTTTTTTTGTTATCAGGGGGATCTCCAAATATGACAATTAAAAAGAATGCTGGGAGGTTTACTACCATACTATATACAATAACAGATTTAGAGTTGTATGTACACTGTGTCACACTGAGGTGAGTGAGAGTGAACCAGAGCTGAACCCGAAGCTCGACCCTCTCAGGCATCCTGACCGAGGTGAGGCTATGGGAGCCTGTCTGGGAGTTTGGCACCTCGGGGTGGACGCCCACCCACAGCAGCCTCGCAGGCTGGGCTACACGCCACCTGTCTGGGCCCCCGCTGTACCGTCAACCCCACTGTGACCTCTAAGGCACTCCCTGCGCTGGCAGAAATCAACTGAAATATTATTATTTTTATTTTTTTCAATTAATGCTATGTTATAATGTAAAGTGGGGAAAAGGTTTTCTTATAATTTAAACCGTTTTCTTCTCTTGAAAGTAAAGGAGCATACATACCAACTGTGTATAATACTTGATTATTTGATAAAGTGAAGTAATTTTTTTAATCATCGGACATAAAAAGCGAGTCTGCATCAAACTGACCTCTCAGAAATATTGTAATAATTAATCCCTCAATACAGCTCAACCGCTCACCATCAAAACTCACTCGAGTGTAACTAACTTAAAAATGTTGTAAAATAATAAGTAGCTGAAGTCCTTTTTAAACATGCAATACATTATGGTTTTGGCAATATGTGTCTAAATGAAGCATGGTAGTTATTACATCAATCATACCTGCCCAGACAAAGAAACATGTTTTAATTCCTGTCTTTCAATACTGACAATGCATAAAATTGTTGAAGTCACATTAACATATACAGTGCATTTTGAAAGAATTCATCCCAGGTAAATATTTTCACATCTTTTTATGTTTTTATTTGGATCTTAAACAATAGACCAACACTCAGCTTTTTATTTTGCAGCATTTACAGCCATGGATTTCTGGGTTGTTTCTTGGCTGACTTTGTGAATATATAGAGACAAAAATGTTTGCTCATTTTTTGAAATAAAATAAAATAAAAAAATAAATAAAATAAATAAAAGTCGGGTGTGAAGAGAAAGTCAGTCAATATCAGTGTTCAAGTCCTGCAACACATTCCCTAATGGGCCTTTATGAACACACCATACAGGTCAATAATGAAGCTTTAGACAAATTTATAGCAGGGTCGGTTACAGAGCAACAATCGCTTTACCACCCAAACAAATAGAGTGTGGCACAACAGCAATTCTACCAAGACATGAACATCCGACTAAACTGACAGATGTTCTAAATGAAAATTCAATGAGAAAGAAAATAAAACATTTACAATATTCCAAAGACTGTCAACTTGTTGAGAGAAGTTCCCTTTGTAGTTTATCACATCTGTGAAGGAGGCAACATTCATGTGAAAGAAGATGCTCTGGTCAGACAAAGCCAGAATTTATGTGTTCTTTTGCAAACCTGTGTCTGGATGAAAAAAACAAACAAAAAACACAGCATATAACCCTATCACACCATTCCCTGATTGAAACATTGCAGCAAGAACCTGCTAGGTGGATGTCTTTCTTCAGTAGAGACAGGGAAGAGGGACAGCTACTCAGAACATTGATGGAGGCCACAAACTATACAAAGCAATGCTGGAAAAGCTGCATAATAATAATAATAATAAAAAAAATAATAATAGTAGTAGTAGTAGTCTTTTCAAGACCGTCAAAGCATTTTACAATTCCATTATTCATTCACTCTCACAGTCACACACTAGGGCCAGTTGTGGAGGTTTACAAACTGAAAGGAGTCTGACTCTAAACATGCAATTAGAGCTTCAATGAAATGATGTAGGATGCAACGTATAAAGCTTGTAGAGAAACACACCAATCAAACCAAAAAAAACAAAACAAAAAAAAAAAAAAAAACAAACCAAAAAAAAACAACACCATAATAACCTGGCATCATCCAGATCTGTGTGTAGCCACGCCCCGTGTCGAACCTACACATTCCGATTCTCCAGACTTGGGAAAACTCCAAATCTCACGAGAATCCATCTTGCAGAGCAAGGTTACCAATATACTGTTCTGTGACAAAATGGTAAAAATTTAAAGTTGTGTGAATAATTTTGATGGTAGCATGTAGGCAAGTAGAATGTGGCCGTGTTTTCGTGTCAAAGATTGAATGAGACAAAAAAAACAACCAGCTAAAACTGAAAGATGGAAAATGAACAGAAACATTTCGTAATAGTCCAGAAATACTCTATAGAACACCTTTACTTTTCAAATTTTACAAAAACCAAGGCTGACTTTATTTGTTGTTTGGAAGAAATTCTCTGGCCCAAAATCGGATGATTTCTTAAGCGTCAGGACCTTTTAGAATAAATCTTTTAAAAATATATAGAAAAATAATATAAAAGAACAGTCTAATGATTGGCTATATGATGCTTTTGTTATTCTAGCTCGATCTTCCACACTATTTATTATGAGGCCTTAGAGCTGATAAAGAGGTTCCACTATTAGCAGCACAGTAATGATAATTAAAGTCTTATGTTGCATTTACATTTAAGTGAGGCCTGAGCAACTTAAAAGTTATCACAAAATAGCCCAAACTAGAATAGGGTTAGGGTATTTCTGTCAGCTTCATGGTGTTGTAGCTGTTTTTGTGTGTGTGTACATATTTCAGTGGGTGGGGAGGCAGGTCTGGGGGGGGGGGGGACACATTTTGCACCCTTGGTGTGAAACATTGCTGACACTGGAAGGGTCAGCCAGGGGTGGACTAAGTTTCAAACCTGTGTAAAATTGCAAGATTTAAGAAAATACAAAAAGCTAGACAAATAACTCCAACTATACAGAAACGTTTACTCAGAGTATCAAGCCAAATATGATTTTAGTAAAATAATGATTATCATTCACGATAAATGTTACTTGATATTCAAATGTGAGAAAGTGACTTCCAAAACTCTTTTAAACCTAATGTCCAATTTGCTTGCTGGACAGAGGAGTTGGGTGTTTTTCACACCTCAGGCAAAGTAAACATATCTTCCTACTACCGATCCTTGCTCACACTTTTGTGCTGCAATGTTTTTACAAGTCGTCCTGTCACACAGCTGCCTCCGACATGAGAATGAACATGTTCTGCTCCCTGTAATACATACCAAAACAGATTAAATTATTCATATATTTTTTTAAGAGTTTCTGCAAGAATTAAGTTGAGGCAGCCATAAGTACAGTCGGTTTCAAGATAGTTTGTGTTTTCAGCTCATTTTCTTCCACATTATTACACGCATGTCCTCATGACTAGACACTTTCTATGTTCTTTTCTATACTCCAAATAAAAACATACAACTCAGACAGTAAAAACAAGGCATACATTTAAATAAGACGTATAATCAATACAAAAAAAAAGCACATTATGTCTGAAAGACAATGTGATCTCCTAAGGCTTGTTACAATGTTGAACAAAAATTAAGATAAAAATAACAGTAAAACAATTTAAATTGACATTCACAATATTTTCTTTGGTTTTTCTTTGTGTTACACTTGAAGAGCATCTGGCTGTGAAGGTGAAACTTTGACCTTATTCGTGATACACTCAATGAAATAAGTGTATTCAAACAAAAACTACCACGGTCATTTGAAGTTTCAGTTAAACAAAAAAAGTTATTCAAGTTTAAGGATGGGATTAGGAACATCAGAAAGAGAAGAATCTACTGAATCTAGTCAACACAAAACCAAATTGCAGTATCTGCTTTAGATCAAATGCGAGCTCACACTTGAAAAAAATCTCCATGCCCCTGCATAATCAAGATGAGTATTAAGTGGGGGCCGCCACAGAGCCCTTCTTCTCGCTGAAGAAGCTCTTTAAAAGCATCACTTGGCCGACCCCGATGACGAACAATAGAATAGTTTCTCCGATTGACCAGTATGTCACCCGCTCATACAGGTTCTCTGCGTTTGTGCGATCCTGGGCTTCTCTTAGCCTGTACCATTTCTGTGACTCAGCTACCACCTTCAAGACTTCATGAATGGCAACACAGGAAGACTCCAACTGAAAGCAAGACAAGAAAATAAAGTTCAGGGGAAAAAAAATATATACATTCACAATTGGCAAGGGACCAGACAGCAACAATAATGCAATTTTAAGTTGAAAACTCTTTAGCCATGTATAGTTCCTGCAATGCAAAAAAAAAAAAAAGTGACCCTGACAGAAGATATGGATAGAATTTCTAATATAGATATGAGCAACTACATGTAAATTTAAGTCAACAGGCCTTCAAAAATTACTCCTAATCACTTCAAAATTTGATACCGGACATAATCTCCCAAAATAAAGAAGTTATAATTGTGGTCCAAAAGATAATATTAGTGTGTTTTCGTGTACTTTTATTGTTAAATGATAATGCTCAAGTCTTTATGAAACCTGTAATGATTTGATACTCAGTGTCGTGTAAAACTACTCCGTTTCAACTAATATGTTTGAGTGTTTTGAGAGGAAAGGAAAGCACGCTACACAAAAGAAACCAATTTAATAGTACTGTACCATCATATAAACTAAGAAACTAAAATACAACTTTAAGAAACATATCAAAACAACTCTGTCTCCACATAGTGGACATGCAGAACCCAATCTAACAACATTGTAACACTTCTGCTGCATAACCATCAACTCAGCAGTGTATCACAGTGTTTTGAGTACCGTTTTCAACATACCTATGAAAGCATTTTGCTAAATAAGAACTGCAAACTTTAAATTATATCATTGCTTTATTTGATCAATAAGAAGTAGTCCTTCATCGCTGAAGAAAAGAATGCTCAGGTTTCACTTAAAAGAAAAAAAGTGTGGCAAGCATGTATCTTCAGATCATTTTATTCTGTTATCCCTAAGTAAATAAAAAAGTTATGTTTTTAACAAGGCAAACGTGAAGAAAATGTTCTGGTCAGATAAGGCCAAAAAAACTTTGGATGACATGCAAAACACTTTCTGAAGGAGAAGTAACACTGCACATTTCCCTGGACATATCATCCCTGCTGTGATGCATGATGGTAGTAGCATCATGCTAGGGAAATATGTTTTTCCAATATTTTAAAAACACTAATGCTGAAAGATGCTTTCCAACCAATCCAACTGAGTTTGAGTGATTTTGCAAAGAAGAATGGGTAAACAACTCTACACAAAAAGGCTTGGCGTTATAATTGTAGCAAAAGGTAATTCTAAATGAAACGGACTCAGTTGGACTGAACAAAGGATGGCATGGGACACTTAAAAAAACCCCCAAATTTTACTAATTTAAATATAATGCCAAAGCCATGCTAAAGCAAGTTATCCTTTCCATTAACATTAGAATTATGAGTTGGTCAATCACAAACATTCCATTTAATATATATTGAAGTTTGTTGCTTTAATATGAAAACATTTGAAAAAGTTTAATGCACCTTGCATACTTTATGCAATGTGCTGCTAATAAAACAATGTTTATTCATCTAGTTTTTGCTGTGATTATTTTTTTTCCCTTTTCACCACAGTTTAATTAAAAAAGGTAAATATTAGTCTTCTGAGGGTTGTTAAAGGACACCAAGTTTTCCCAGGCCTACCTGAGTCAGTGCTGTACTCCTGCTCATGTTCTCGAGAAGAGGTTCCTCATCTCCGTGCCGGAAGTCCATGTACACGGTTTTGTGTGTAAAGGTGGAAAACTCATTGCTGAAGCAGACCTTGTAGACGCCAGTCATGGCTGTGGTGTGAGAGAAGCTGTCATACTGCTTCTTCCTTTCATTGTACAGAACGTTGTTTTGGGGATCAGTGACGAAGCAGTCCACATCATAGTGTCCCCCTGAAATGACCTGAAGAATATGTACATATTGGTTTAAAAAAAAAACTACCAATGATAAGATACTGACAATGCTGTCAAACCCAGCTCACTTGGGCATATACACCAGAATGGTTACATGCTCCAGCAAACATTTAGCCTTCCATATTCCTGTGGAAAGCTGCAATGGTTAAGTAACAAACTGACTAAAGCAGAGTTGTCCAATCACAGTTATAATATAGAGCTAGTGTTTTCTATGTTTAGATTTAGCTCTTCTCCAAAACAGACCTTCTGTCCCAGAGACGCCTCTTACTGTTAATGTTTGTAATACTTAGCTATAATTTAAGCAGTGCAGACAGGATTTGTAGCATTTCCGCGAAAAACACTTTCCATGAAGACGGTAAGTTCGGGAGGTAACTCACTTGGAAGTCTAGGTCAAACCTCACGTCTTTCTCCAACTCCTCGTAGAAGCACTGCTTTTCGTTGTCAGGAAGCTCAAACGTGAGCTCCGTCCCGAACACCACGAATACATGCAGCAGAAAGCAGTTAACTCCCAGCTGGAGCATAGCGAAAAGGAAAATTAAATTGAAGCGCAGAAAGTTGCAGAAACAGAGTGCAGCTGATGAGGACAGCTGAGGAAGCTCTGACGTGGCGCAACCTCGAAGAACTTCCGGAACTGGTTTGTTATTTTTTTAAAATAAAATTAAAGTTTGACTGCACTTCGAGGTCCAGGTTTCAAAATAAGAGCAGTCTCCCAAGTCAATAAGGCGTTATTTGCTATATTTCAGAACAAACTCACTGTCAAAGCGAAAAAAAAGAAGCTTAAATTAAATGTTCTAACTATCTGTACGCTTTAGTTCACCACTACGTAATACCATGAAAGACATGAGCGAGTTTAAAAAAAAGAAAACTAAATAACTCACAAAACAACTTATTTGCTTCAAAACTACCTCAGATGTACGCTTTTCAGCAGCGTATTTCTGTCAATCTATGTTTATTTTTTAAGGTTGGGGGGGACTACATGGGACCAACATTTTTGAGTAGTTGTGTAGTAGTTGTGAACTAGTGAAGAAATAGCGCCATCTACAGTCACGGTAGGCTATACATCTTTGATAGGCATCCAGGTCACTGCTTGCTCTGGTAGCTGGATTATTTAATCTGAGATTGTCTATAGAAAAGAAAGAAACAAAAAAAGTTATCTAATTTTTGATTCAAAATACAAAATTTGAACTTCATGTGAGCCATCCATCATTTTGAGCAATTATTGGTTTTGTTGCCAAAAATTGACAAGAGAATGTTATATGTGGTTTATTTTTGTATTAATTTCTGATGTAGGCTATTAAAATTTAAAGATTTGCTTGAAGAAATGAAAAATGTACAAGCTTTACATAGTTCTAATTGTTATAATGGTCTACAAAGCGTTGTTTGTTCTACACAGCTTGACTTGCCTCCAACAGGAGTGCGGTGCAGATTTAGAGCAGGTTTGTTTGAATGGGCTAAATGCAGAGCAAAGAGTTTATTAGTGCACTGTGTCAAGAAACACAACCCATGATGTCTACAAAAGTCTGTATGGAAAACAACTTGATGAGCAAGTTGTTTATTTTTGTTTACTAATATAAAAAAAACTAACTTAGAATCAAATACAATCATAATATGAATTTCTTTACTGCGTATTCTCACAATACTGACTGAACTGACACAATACTGACACAAAACTGAACCTGTTCTGGTGAAACATAAATGATTTGGACTGTAAAGTTCAAGGTGTCAGCATGTTGGAGTAGCTCTTTTACATTTATTGAGATTTATTCTGTTTTGAAGCTTTATTTTCTTCTTTTTCAGGCTAAAACATTACTTTTATGGACAATTATTCTCTTTGGTACTGCATGCTGTGCAGCTGGAAAGATTTTTGCTTATACTTTTTTTCTTTTGGACAGTTCTTATGATGCGCAACAATAGTGCCCATTGGTTAAATTCTGTTTCAATTCAATTTATAGCACCAATTCACAACAGATGTCATTTCGAGGCAGTTTACAAGAAAAAATAATTTCAATGCAATTATACAAACATTCCAATCAGTTAAAAAGTTTTCTATGTAATGAATCCCAGCAGATTGCGTTGAGTCATTGCCGTGAGTTTGTGACCGGAACATGCAGACTCCAACCTTAGCAATCCCTCCTTGATGTGTGAGTGTGTGTGTTTTTTACAATCTGGAAAAGATGATTAACATCTCAAACCCTCAAATAATACTTAAATTGCACTCCAAAATGGCAGACTAAATGTAAAGGCGACACTGGATGAGGAGCAGGAGAAGAGAGAGAAGGAGGAAACTCAACCACGTCTCCCGGTGGTCATATTTCACTGAAACGTGACTGTGGGTAAGGCAATTCTAGGTGCTTTACATAAATAAGAGCTAGAATAAAAGCAGCAATAAAACAACAATAAAAACAGAAAACACATAATCACAAACATAAAGAACAGTAAAACATACTGCTCTTATAACAATCCAGTTATTATTAATAAATTAATCAAAGGCAATAGGATCTTGTCCCCAATTTCTCTCTCTGAACTTTTTGATCATTGGAGCAGTACCAAAAGCAGAAGAGTTGGATTAACAGTGCTTGTCAATAACATATGGTGTAATCCAAAAATAATTACTATGAAATATTGTCTTTACAGCTTGAATATTGAATTGCTACTTTCATATTTTACTTGGTGTTATTTTGGCTGCCTCATACATTCCATCACTACTAGTAATGTCATCAGCTCAAATCTTACTCAGTAACAGACACAACAACAATGAATTGTGGCATTAGGTACTTCATTCACACCTTACTTTCTCTTAAACTTCCAATGTTTTAACAGTTTTTTTCAACTGCTTTGATAGACGAAACAGTGCATTATGTGTTTTATGCAAATGTTGAGGATCCATACATCTCCAGCATCTGGGCAAATCATCTGGGCAAATCAAATGACAGTCTTGTTTTGTACAAACCTGAGCTTGCTCTTTACAAGACAGTTATACATCAACAGACTGTCTTCAGTCAGAGGCGTTTTCAGTACAAGTATAATGCTGACTCCTACTCACACCAATCAGCTTTTACAATTGAGCTCTTTAAAGAAAATTGTTTAATATGGGTTACAACAACATTTAATTTGTCTATCTGATTTATAAAGTATTGTTGAATCTGAATTAAATTGAATTTATGGTTAATGTGTAAATATAGTTTAAAAAAATCAACACGAGGGCAGAAGATTTTGGTCTTTTTAGATACTGTATTAGGCCAGTGGATTAGATTTTCTTGTATTTCTTTTTCTGGGCACAGTTAGGATGCTTTACACAATTCATATGGTACATTCCTTGTGAGTGCCTCTGTATCTATACTTGATGGTCGCAGAATTAGGTATATGCTAAGAGAACTATGAAAATGTGCTTCTCTTCTTTGTTATAAATGTTCTCATTTTAGTACCACAACTATGAAAAAAAGATCGCCATGTGCCCAAACTAATAGCGGTTAACATTTTAATATAAAAAAAAAATCTATAATGAATAAATAAATAAATAAATATTTTTTTTATTCCAATCTCACGTTCCTGATGAGTACATCCAACGCAGAATTTGCGGCAAATATTTTTTTTTCTCTATCTTTGCCAGGGTTTGATTTGTACTGTTGGAAAAAATTGTAAAATGTATAAAATTAACATGTTGCTCATCAGGTTTTGACCACAATAGGAGCTCATATTACATCTATTTTTAATATATTTTTACATTATCTAGCCTACTAGTTTCCGATGTGAACATCTAATTAACAAAACCTTGATCACCAGTCAGTTATGAAAAAAGTCACAATCATTTAAAAAAAATGCTTGGAATGCACACGCAGTACATTATGTGTAAAATGTATAAACGCGGCCACAGTTTTGTTAATCCTGAAATTTGAGTCTTATTCTGAAATGTCCATCCAACGCACGGAGCGCAGCCTTTTCCCTGTTTGTCAATAATCGTTACGTACTGTTAATGCGAAGTAAGAATAGGGTGATAAAGACAGGAAACTAATTTTCTAATGGTTCTATCATAATTAGCTTTATAATTTGAAGGGGGGGAAAGTCACTGTAAACGGAACATTTATTTTAAGTTCAAGGCTGCATCAACTTTAATGATTTTAATTTCCTGCAGGTTCTTAAAATATGCAGAACTACGCAGATGTTCTGAAAGACTTCGCAGAGAGGCATGCCACCGGCCTTACAGTTGCTGCTGTTGCTGGTAAGTCTTTTCTCAATCGAAATAATGTGTCATTTAGGACGTGCTTTGAAGCGTTTGCAGTTTTCCGGAACATTTTCAAAAAGGGAAAGGGCATCTGTGGTTAATGACCACTAGGAGGTTAAATGTCAAAATGTTGTACTTTGAACCCACAATAGTTCATGGCCCTGTATTTTATAATGACAGAGTGCAATCGGTATCATCTTATTGTAGTTGTTATCAAAGGAGTGAAATATCTACTAGAATGAGTGCAGTAGAGTCAACTGTTGTATTCAATACAGAATAATGCATTACTAATTGAAATATAACAAATAGTAATGCACACTTAAGTTGCTGTCTTTTGTTAACATTTTCTTTCCCCCACGTTAGGGATAGGGATTCTAGGTTTGCGAAGATGGATGGCAGGGGGTGTGTGCCGGAGCAAGGCCAGGCTGGATGGCAAAACAGTCCTGATTACAGGAGCTAACACTGGCATTGGGAAGGTGACGGCAATGGATATGGCTCAGAGAGGTGAGACCTTCTTCAGATGGTATGGTTAATTTATTTTATCTAACCACACACACACACACCAAAATGTAAATTAAATTAAACATATTTTTTGGCAGACTTATGGAGCTAGTTAATATTTTACAGTAGATTATTTATTTACTTGATTTTGTATAATTTCAGTTTAGCTGGACCCAAACTGAAAATCAGAGAGGGTCCAAGAGGGGCTTGAAAGAAGCAGACATCTACCATCTATTAAGTACTCCAGTCTCTAAAACATCATATATTATTAGAATGCTATTGTACGAACCTTTAAGCCATTGTCACGTAGGTATTGGATATGCATTTGCATACACGGCCTATTTACGCAGGAAAGGAAGGTTAAACATGGTCCACCGTCACTGATCTTCCTGTACAAAGCACATACTCAGAAAATAACATGTCACAGTCAGAGTAGCTGACACAAAAGCAAAGCTTCATAAAAGCAAAATATGTTTACAGTGTCATAGCTTTCTGTTAGATGTAAATGAATAGCAGCATCTCCTTCCTCCATGAATGTAAACCGATCATCATTTGCTCTGTAATTAAACATTTTATGCTAATGCATTTATGGTTTAAAGCAGGGGTTTCCCACTCCAGCCTTGGAAAGTCCTGGAACCTTGAAATTTTCCCCTTCTAAATCAAAAGGATGAATATCTTCTCAGAATGTAATCAATTTCTGCAGCGGTCTAGTAATAACTCATTTACATGATTCAAGTTCAGCTTCACAGTTTTAACAGAAAGTAAGGTTGTTGGGTTTTTTTGCAATCGGAATGTGCTATATGTTGTTCTTGAGTGTGAAAAAACAAACAGACCTATGGCTGGTGTAAAATACATTTTACTATATGTTTTTGTACCAAGGTGCCAGGGTGATCATGGCCTGCAGAGACCTCCCCAAAGCCTACAGTGCAGCTGATGAGATTCGTCAGAAGACTGGGAACGGTAACATTTTGGTAAAGAAATTGGACCTCGCCTCTCTGAAGTCTGTGAGGGACCTGGCTAAGGATGTCCAGGAGAATGAGAAACGCTTGGACATCCTTATTAACAATGCAGGTCTGTGGAACTTCTGATTTTTTCCTCCATCTGCAGACTCTTTAGAAGGCAGAATAAATCGTTTTAAAAGAAGTACTGTTACATTACTCTTATTGTTGTTTTTTCATTGGCAAGGCATTATGATGTGTCCAAAGTGGACGACTGAAGATGGGTTTGAAATGCAGTTTGGTGTCAACCACTTGGGACATTTTCTCCTCACCAACTCTCTTCTTGACCTGCTGAAGAAGTCAGCTCCAAGCCGTGTTGTTGTTGTTGCAAGCATTGCACATGTGACAGGTAAAATGTTATCTCCATTTTGTTTTTATCTACATTTATTATAATTTACTGAGCCTAAGAACTGGTGTCTTGCAGGTCGCATTCATTTTGATGACATTAACCTTGACAAAAACTATGATAATTTGGTAAGTTATCGGCAAAGCAAGTTGGCAAACATTCTCTTTGCAAGGGAATTGGCTGCAAAACTGCAAGGTAATCCCCAGTCCATGGTTGTTTCATGTGGCATTGTGAAAACACACTAGAATGTTCCATATGTTGTAACTAACATTTGTTTATGATGTATTCTTTTTAGGTACTGGTGTGACAGTGTACAGCCTTCACCCTGGATTCATTCGCACAGAGTTAGGTCGCCATCTGTTCCCCCATTGGGCTTGGTGGAAGAGGATGATAGCCTCCGTCCTGATGATGATTGTCAAAACTCCCTGGGAAGGGGCCCAAACCACCATTTACTGTGCTGTGGAGGAGAGTCTGGCAAACGAGAGTGGCCTCTATTACAGGCAAGTACAAGTGAACATGGATTGTCAATGTCATTTTAGTTTACGTGATTTTTGCACCTAGAAATGATGGAGAGTTATGAAGAATCCATCAACAATAGGTGAAAAAATTTGTTGACAATTTTTTGATATTTTTTTCTTTTGTTTGTTCCCTTGTACAGCGACTGTGCTCGTAAAAAGCCTGCGGCTCCAGCTCTAGATGACGCCGCTGCTAAGAAGTTGTGGAACCTCAGTTCCTCCATGGTTGGTGTTTCTTAAAACATTGCCTCTTCACTTCGGTGACACTTCCATCCAGCGCAGTTGGTAATCCCGTTTACATGGCAGAACAAAGTGCTTCATATTATTTGAGAATCACTAAGGCTATTTCATTTATTAAGATTTTCACATGCTTGTATATTGAAACACAATTATTGTGCCATTTGCTTTTATCCCTATTAACTCACGTGTTATATACATTTTTTTTATATCATAAACAATTTGTATAAACATGATTTTTAAATTTTATTTCAATTGCACTGGGGGTGTAAGAGTACCTTTATTTCAGCCAAATAGTATAAGAAAATTAAGAAACTAATCTTCTGTTTTTTTGCTTTCAGTTTGTCTTCTTTTTCTCCCTCTTGCCTTTTTCCTTTAGGGGTCGCCATAACTGAATATTTGAATTAAGTTTGTATAACTTCAGCATCTCAGGTATTCATAGGTTGTTCTCCTAACTACTCAGAACTTACATTTACAAAGTTGGCCTAGCACCCATGTGCGTGAACAAAATTATACAACTGAACAAATTGACTCAGGAGTTTAACCAGTATTATCTGGTACAATTAAATGCACGGCTCCCCTCTTTACAAAATAAAAACGTATTGTTTATTTCTTGACATAATACGATAACTCCTAAATCTGTTACCAGAGATTCAAAATATTGTATTTAGTGTAACAAAATTGTATGTCTGCTAATTTTACTGTAGAAAGCGGGAAACATTCCTATGAAGTAATAGGAAGACCTATTAATATGTTGCTGTGGAGCCCTGAAGATATGCTCCATATACTAGCTGTAGAATAAAAAAAAAAGTTTTTTATACTCTAATTATATTTAGGGCATAAAAACTGATCAAGTGTGTGCTTTAGAGTGTATATGCCTATTTCAATAAAAAACATCCCAAGTGTAAAAAAACAAACAACAAATATCAACCTCTAGTTTTACATGTTGTTGTGACATCCTTCAAAAGTGGGGTTTTCAGGCTCTGAATTGTTATTCTTTGGTGTCCTCCTTACATGTTTACTATGACATGCATACTATGAAATGTGTCCTTTCGCAGCAACAAAGCAAAGCTCAATTAGGTTTTTTTATTCAACAAACGTAAAGTGACAAGTCCATTTCCCTCATCTGTTTCAGTAATATTACCATATCTAATAAAAGGGGATCATTACTCACATTACGGTTGTTTAATTAACAAAATATGGGTAGTTGAAGAAAGAAGGCTAATATAATAATAAAAAAGGTAAACATTTTAAATAGGCAGGAGCTTTGAGATTTATTAGCATAATCAAAAATGCTTCTGGGCTTTTTTTTTTTTTTTTTTTATTAAAGAGCAACAGTAAACAGCAACTGGTAGATTTATGGAAAGCCGAACAGCCATTTATTGATGCATATTCAAATGACAGGTGGAGTTTAATAAAAGTTGTTAAATTATCTTAGCATAAAAGGGTATTTCTTGTAGTGACTCAAAAGCACAAAAATGGATCACAGTCATTGCATAGGTAGATTCACATTAGCATAAATATTGTTCTAACAAATAAAATAAACCTGCTATCAGAAATACCTCCTTAGCCCACCAAGTGCATGAAATATTAGAAACTATGGTGCTACAGTGAATTATATTTCAAAATCTTAATTTTTTTTATATGTGTGTAGTTATGCCCCAAAAAACATTGATTATGCTTTATCCTATTGTGTGCTATTACACCCCTAATTATGACTTAAATATTCTACTTAATTTACTTGTTGGGTGATTTTGAGTAATTTTATGAAGCAATGTTTTAATATTTAAATGCATGACAAAAATACTTTTTATATATTCTAAACATTACACAAGAGACGTTCAAAGCTTTAAAACCTTTTTAGTTGTATTTAAAAATATAACAAGTAAATTAAAGACAACTTTTAGTTTTCATATTTCATTCTATTTCATCTTAATCATGTAAAAAGAAAAAGCAGAGCAAGAGGTTTTCTGTAAAGGAAGTGGCTCTTGGCCCGTGACGACAGCACTTGGATTGTTGCACTTCAGAGGAGATGAGATCCTGAGAATGTAAACGCCCCTGGGGCGCAGAGCTGATTGAAAGAAAAGATGCAAATAAGAGAATTTAGAAGCTCAGCCTTGCATGAAATAATGTTTGAGATGCTATGATAAGGCGGTTCTCCCCCCCCCCCCCTTTAAGATGAAGATTACATGTGTGTGATGATGCCAACTGAGTTCAGAAGGGGCTAAGGGTACAAATGAAGCCACTAGCAGTGTAATATTCTCACTAATAAAAGTCCAAAGAAAAGAGACCTTTTTGTTTCAGTTTGTAGATAACAAAAACAAAGACATTCTCAGTTTTTTTTTTTGTCAAAATCACATATTTGAATCAAACTATTATTATGCTTTAAATTCGTTTAAATGAAATCCTAGATTACCTCCTATCTTTGGTCAATTAAATGAAGAAAAAGAATATGTTGAAATATTCAGTCGAATACAGGAAAAAAAGTCACAGGTAAACGTTTTTCTGACGCAAAACAGATTAACATAATCGCATATTTCAATGTTTCTACATACTGTATGTAACAGAAAATAAATTACCTTACATAAGACTATTTGTGCATAAATTCTTTATTTATGTATTTGTTTTTATTCAATTGGCATGTTAGTGTCAGTGCAACAATGCAGGGCAATTACTCACCTAATCATGCATTCCACTTACCGTTGGAGTTAGCCAACGCAAAGAGTTAGTGGGTTGTGTCGGCCATGCTGTATCATGTCAGGATGTTAGCTTTGTGGTTTGCAAATTTTATGCTCAGAAATCTATCGGCTCAGCCCCAAACACGAAATCATTTCAAAAACTTTATCAAAGACGGACGGAAACACAAAGGGTTTAAATGTGTACAAATTTGCGTTTGTAACAGGAAAAGTTAGCATGTGAATTAGCTTTTATTTTTTACCTAGCAGTTTTAAATAATAGCATTGAACAGGTAATGGTAAATTTCTGCCATGAACAAAAACAAAAAAAAATGGGTGCAGAAGCTAAGTCGGCTCTCCAGAACCAACCTGAAGTGAATGTCAAGCACATGCCCTTATCAGTTCTCCGTCCAACAGATACAGAATATATAGCTGGGCTGGAAAAGTGATAAGGAGATGTGAGTGACCACAGCATAACAACAGCATCTGGTTACTCTCTGTTATTGTGGCATTAAGCACCTGTTGTCTAAAAGATGAAAGCAGTTTTCGATAGTCAAGCCACTGGATTTCAAATTCCACTTTCCCTGTTTCCGAGACCCGGCCTTGAGAGGACAATTTCTTTCAAAGTAGATGTGAGATGATGCGTCGCGTCCACATTTCAGCCGTTCCACCGCATAATGAAGGATTAGCTGATCTCTAACCAGTCACAGTTGGTTCCAACAGCAGCACTCCTGTGTTTGCCTGCTGACAAACTTTGGAGACACACCCCATTGATGAGTTTTATTTCACCAGAGCCCCGCCTGGCTCCCAGACATCTCTCTGCTGTCATTGGTTCCCGGTCAGAACTCACCATACCTGCCCCCCGGCATTCGAGCACATGAGCTAAAATGTTCTCAGGGCTGTCAGTCACAGGGCAGAGCAGCCAGTGGGATGTGAGAAACCAGGTTTGGAGGGTGTGTTCCCCACAGGTGTGGCTGAAAAGCACATTCCAGTATGAACATACCTGTTAGCTCAGCTGGTCTTCATCTGCTCCTAGAAAGTAAGGCTTACTGCTGAATGATGCTCTGCTCATTCCCTGTTCTTGGGTCCTACACAGAGGGAGGAGGAAATTACTCCCATTTCACTTGCACATATAAGCATTTTTCTCCCCGTGTCTTTTCGGTTCCCATGTGGTAACCTTTTTTTTTTATTGTCATAAAGTGTTAGCTGTTGGAAATAAAAAGGAAACCATACTATAAAGCTGGTGTCTCATAGTAAGCAAATTTTTTGGTAGTTGGTGATAAGGACAAGGCAATATAAGTGCAATATGGTGAGTATAGGCAGCTTAAGGTTTTCTAGGAAACCCCGTTGAATCTGAGCATACACCTTGACATCTGGTGTCAGTTAACACAGGTGCAAGCGCGGGAATATACTCCCTCCTGCCCCACTACAACGGAGGACTTCACATTATCTTCCCCTGCTTTCTGCCTCTGGAGCTCGTAAAGCCTTACAGAGAATGCGTATGAAGTGAAGATTTGTTTTTTGTCTGCCCCTCTGGTATGCAGGTGTTCGTCTTGACCTCCCTAATCCGGCACATTTTTTGCTCTCTCTCGCTCTACCTTATCGCCGCTCCGTGTCTGAGTTTGTCTCTTTTTCGGACCAAGTACAGACGTGAACATCGTATGCCTCAGGCAGGTGTGGGTATGCAGGTTTTCTGCCTTCGTTGAATCTAAAAAGGAACAGAGCGTATGAGGCCAATGCTGTGACTACCTGTGGACGAGTCTGTGCCTGCACTGAGCTGAGTTAGAGGAACCAGAGTGACGAAGGTGCACTCAGTCTACAGCCATTCGCTCAATACAGTTGTACCTTTTAATATTATCTATCAGCACATGTGAAAAGTACATAGCTTTTTTGTCCTACTTTAATGTTTTATTTTTATCAAAGCATTTTAATACCAGACAAAATTAACTTGACTTGAATCCAAATTTTCAAATCATATTGTAACTGCCCCCTAGACATAATAACAGGCTTCTCCCCATTCAGTCATCAAACTGCCATCAACCCTTTTTTAACTGTAAAATTAGACTTTCGCTGTGGATGAATTTTGCTCCCCTCTTCCTTGCACAATTGTTTTTGTTTTAGCCACATTGGAGTGTTTTCTGGCATGAAAGGCCTATTTAAGGTCATACAACAGCAGCAAAATCAAATCTAAGCCCAGTATTTATAGATTCCTCAAAAACATATATATTTTTTCTAATTTTTAAATTTATTCACTGGATCACTGTCTTGCTGCTAACCTAAGGGCATTTGTGCTCAAGGTCAGAAACTAATGGTCAAATGTTCTTCTAGTTTTTTTAAGTAGAAAAAAATAACAAATGGTTCCATCAGTGTCAGCAAGTTTTCCAGGGCCTGAAGCAGCAAAGCCACCCCAGACCATCTCACTACAGCCTTTGTGTTTTACAGTCAGTATACACTAATGCTGTTTATCTGATTTGCTGTGTTAACTTTATGTAATATGTGACAGGATGCATTCTTCCAAAAAAGTTCCTCTCAAGTCATTTCACTCCACATTTGTTTCCTAACATTATTGGGGAACGTCAAGATATTTTTGAGACATAGCTATTTGTTCTTACAGCTCATCATTGGGTTTTAACCTTATAATTCTTCTATGGATACAATTTTTCCACTCTATATCTTTTTTTATGCTTAATGAGGATCACAGTAATTGAAATGTTATTTTGGTTTCTCTTGATACTTTTGGAGTAATTTTCATAGGTTGATCATGTCTGAGAGGGTTTCTCGCTGTTCCATATTTTCTCCACTTGTAGGAAATGTCTCTCTCTGTGGTTTAATGCACTTCCAAAGCCTTAGAAATCGCTTTGCAACCCTTTCTAGACTGATGGATGTCAACGATTCTCCGAGCTGTTCTTAAATTTTGTTAGATTTGGGCATACTGTGTTGTTTTTTGTAATGTTGTAATGTTATAACATCTTTCAAGTTTGAAAAATTGTATTGTAAACTAATAGATATTTTTTGTTCCATTTATTTTGACATAGTCGTTAAACAAGCTCCCCTCTGATTGGCTGAGCAAGGTATTCTGATGTCTCCGTCGATTAAAATCATCGATGTCAGCAAGCTAGGCTCTGAATCAGAAAGAAGTAGCACTAGTTGGGGTGAATACTTTGTAAATGTATATAGTTACAGAATACTGAATTCCTGTCTTAAAATGTATTTTGTAAAGTATTCTGTTACTTTGCTGAATCCTGGTACTGTATTCTAAATACTTGGAATACTTTCCCTCAAAAAAAGCATTTAAGTCTATTAAATGTCACAAAATATGCTGATAGCTACTCCCACAGGAAAACATAGGGCATATTATTTCTAAACATTAGGTAATGACTGGGAAAAAAAAAAATTATTTTATTATTTTTGGCACAACACTGTTACCTCTCAGTGACCAAAAAGCAAACAAACAAAAAAAACAAGCAAACAGGTTTTTAGCAGTAATATCTCTTAATTTTTTTATTATATTTTATATTTTGTCATTTGAAATAAAGTTTAGCTGTTTATCAGCCACAGCCAATTAGGTTATTTGTGACTTTCTGTTGTAAATATGCAAAGTATTGTAAACTTACATTCATTGCAATCCATATACAAAGCTTTTATCCTTGTAGCCAATTTTTGTGAAACCCATCACAACAACATATAATCAAGCTAACGTCATGTTAGATAGGAAACCAACACCAACACTCTAACTGTGAGAAATGACCTAACTAACACAATACAGGCCCTGTCAAATAATGGACAAAAAACAGTGGTAGAGGATTCTGTTTTGTTTTTGTACATGGTTGCAGTGTCTTTTAATTTTTTTGTGACTTTCACATACCTTGAAAGGCTGGCCAGCCGGATGCTTTATGTTTCTAGTTTGCTGTTGACATTGTCGATGTGCGGCAGTGTAGCTTGTGACCCACCAGCAAAAGTTTACACAAAAATGTGAGAATTTTCTCACCTGGATCATCACTAACCTTTGCAAAAAATATTTTAGGTGGCAATACGAATAGGCTGCTTCATTCATTGCTACCGAATTACAGCTGCTCCAGCAATAACTGCAGTTTGCCTGCATACTCCGTAGTTTGACACCAAAAGCATAAGACTAGTGTTCCCAGATTTGATCTTTTCCCCCGTTTTAACCACCATGGCTTTAGGTGGGCTTTTGTCAGGAATGCTTGAATGAAATCTAGCATCATTTGAAAAAAATGAATTGCGAGAGAGCGCCATTAAATGCATAATTTCCTTTACTGCTTTTAGGTTTATTTGGCTGCGGTTGTGGCTCCAACCCCCCCCAGCTCCGGGTCTGAATCCATACCTGGCAACTCACGTTAATCTTGGTGCGTTCAGGTCGGGAGTGTTTCGGCCATAGGATATCTATGGTTTCTGCAGCATGTTGTTTATAAGTATTAAAGGATAGTCTACACAACGCAGAGACACACATTTATCAAAACGTATATCTTCATCTTTCAGGTGGAAAATTAAATAAACACAAGTATTCCAATGGTATTACGAAAGTAACTGTATTCTGAATACCATGTTTAGAAATAGTAACTGTAACGGAATACAGTTACTCATAATTAGTATTCTAAATACGTACCGCCGGTACAGGTATTCCGTTACTACCCAACAATGAGAACTAGCCAGTATAGCCATTTGAAAATTATCAGTCAATATTGTTGTAAAGTCTCTGCAAAATTTTTGTCCCCCCCAACAGACACTTTAAGACACACTTCATAACTTAGCAGAAATTTGTCCTCTGTCTTAGAAGGCGACTTCTAATGGCTTGCGGCGTAACGTCAATTTCGTAAAAAACAAATCTCTATGGATTGCATCTGAAGAAGTGCACTGATGGTTTTACAAGCTCACCAGGCAAAGCAACAAAACATCAAACGTGTGTCAGTTGATAAACCATCAAAAAAAAATGTCTCTGCACCATATCACATCACCATGCCCAAATAACCCCAGAGTAAGCATTTATTACTTACCAATCCAGAAGCAACATGTCTAGTTCTGCATCCATACATATTGCTGTATCTCTAATATGTCTCTTACAGCGGCTGACCACCCAAAACTGAAAAGTCGTAACACTGGGTTTTAGGAGCTAATCCTACTTTGACCTAAACTGAGTAACCGTTTGACAAATAAAGATTTTTCACAGCAATGTAGGGAAGGAAATGTTCTCTGACCTGTGTCTTCTCCCAGTGTTCTGCTTTATGAGCAAACAGGCAGAAGGAACTGCGGGAGGTGCGCCATAATCAAGGATGACGCAACAGGGAAACAGCCTGTTCATGAGCTGCAGCATCCAGCTCTGCGGCTCTGCATACTGCAACTTTCCTTACCCCTTATTCACAACCCCGCAGAACCAATGCGCCCCGGTATTATTCATCATAATGAGCCTTCTTCAGCAGTGAAGCTCCGGCAGCTTTCAGTTCTTGCAGTCCAGTTCCCTTCCCAAACTTCTTTTGCTGGCATCTTCTTTGGTTTCTTTGGTGGATCTGCAATGGTTCAAGTCTCGATACCACGGGTTTGTTTATATCATTAGGTAGTGCGTAGCACACTGCTGCAAAGTAACACTCAGTCACATAAATGTTTGGAAACATGTTTTTATGGTGTAAAAGGTATTAAGTGGGGATTTAGTAGTCTGTGTCATTTAGTAACAGTAGCAGAAATCCATAGGGATGAAGGTAAGGATGTGAATAATTTAGTTTCTATTGACATTTTTTGAAATATTTTTTACAGAAGTACAAAAGCCCCACTTCGGGCATCTCTTCTCTCCCATCTAACATGTTGTTTCTCCCTGCTTGTGCGAGCTTCCAGAGCTTAATATCCGATATATTCGCTCTACTTTACAGATGTACAGTAACAATAAGAAGAGTAGTCCTTCAGTTAAACTATTGTAGGTGAAACTTCAATAAGTCTTCTTCAACTTCAGTCTCTTCATTGAGTCCCAAAAATTATGCTATAAGAAATAAACACGGGGCCCTTTTTTCTAGTTCCATTAGTGCAGTTCAGGTATTGAAGGCTGACCAATCAAAGGTGGATTTGAGATGCTGAGGTCATCTATCAACCCCCCCCCAAATCCTACCGTTTGCTCTGTGTTATGACAACCTGTCCAGGATGTACCGGAGATCTCTCCCAAGCCCACTAGAAATTTGCACCTGACCCATTACAACCTTGCAAGGACAAGTGGGGACAGACTATGGATTAATGGCACTTTAGTTGAAATAAATGTATCTTTGATTTAGTCTATATTTCATATATCTGAAAAAAGTTATAATAAAAAATTCCAAACCTTCTTTGAATTACGAATTCCACCTTAGGTTTGATTGTGAAAATATGAGACTGATTTATTATGATTGTGTATAAAATTGATTAATTTCTTACTTTTGTGTAGCATGAAGTAACTTTCTCAATCTACAAATAAAATCACATCGAATTGACCGTGCTGAACAAAAGCATCCAAATTGTCACTCTATTGTCAGCACAAAGGAAATATTAGCAGTAAACACATGACATTTGTGGATATGCAAAATGCATAATAAGTGCACTGTGTCAAAAGCTATGTAATGGTCAATGAAAAGGGCTGAGCTTTGCCGCCTCTTATCTACTCTCAATAAAATCTCAATAAAATTAAATATTACATTTAAATTTGATGTAGTTGTACTCTTCCCTTTCCCAAAAAGCAGACTGGCATTTGATAAGAAAAGTCTGATACTCATTTCTGGACTAAAAAGCCTAATAACAAGGTAAACTATTTTGTGTATGGGTTTGTTGTCAAATCTGCAGGGTCACATCTTAAAATAAAGGCTGAACAAAATATAATCTCCATTCAAAAGTAGCTTTTTCTATTTACGTAAAGACTTAAAAGGTGTCAGAGGTGAGTCATAAACTATGGTTTCACTTGGCTCCAAGTTCACTGGGCCAGCAGGTTTTGACTTGGATTTTTTTGATATTCTAACTGAAAGAGCTTGTCACAGAAAAATCCAGAGTTAGAGTTCACATCCTGTTCAATAAAGAAATTAATTATCATGGAGCAATAAAGCACTGTTTAAAGCAACCAAGCATTACAACAAACAATGAGAAATTTTCATTTGTCTTTAACAATGCAAAGAATGAAGGCTTTGTTAATTCAAGTCAGTTTATTGTATAGTGCTAATTGACAACATATGTCATCTCAAGGCACTTTAAAAGAAGTCATTTCAATACAGTTATACAAACATTTCAATCAGCTAAAAGTTTTCTAATTAAGAAACCCCAGCAGACCACATCAAGTTATTGACATGAGGTTGTGCCCTATGCATGCAGACTACAACCACATCAATCCCTCAATAATCCCTCATTCTAAGCAAGCATGTAGTGACAGTGAAGAGGAAAAACTCCCCTTTAACGGGAAGAAACATCCAGCAGAACCTTGCTCAATACAAGCGGTCATCTGCCACGACCGTCTGGGGGTTTGAGAAGTTAGAGCAGAGACACATAAAGAAAAAAATGAACTGATGTAAGAGTACTTTCTATCTTAAAGAAAGTAAAATGTTGATAAAAGGACATGGACGATGATCGGTCACTGAGAGCATCATTTGAATTGTTGCCCCCCCATCCAACAGAGCAGATCAAACTGATACAAACAGTGCTAAAGCTTCATCACAAACAGTATTCTCACAAATAATTTGAAAAGCCCAGTGTACCACATTGAAACTCTGTTATATTAAGGGCTCAGAATTTTGGTTTATTTGATTTTTTTGGGTTAAAAATGGAGTCAATAAAGCCTATTTCATTTGCAAAATCTCAAGGCTTTAGACAGAGCCCAGACCAACACAGCTGCGTCCACTGAGCAAATCTTTCCAGTCCAGTATATAAAAATATCGTGGGTGTTGTTTGCACCCGTTTACTGTACATTCTGAGATGCTACAGATTAATTACTTAACCACACAATGCTGTTATAAGATTACATAAGCAGCTTGATAAATGACTAACCTACATTAGCATGTAGCCACTTACTTCTCTGTCCATCAGGCGTCTTTGTTGTTTGATCCAGCTGCTGTTCTTTAGGAATGTAGAATAAAATCCTGTAATCCATGCAATCAAACAGGTGTTTTCACAGATAAAGTAAAAAATCCAACAAAAAAGTGTTTTAAGCTGGCAAAAACCAAAGCAGCGATTACCTGTGAGAAGGAGGAGGGTGTGCTTGAAAATCTAACAGGGGTAAGCCGCTCTGCCTGCAGGGGCGGTGCAGACACCTCTAGCACTCAACTTTCAACCAGTGATGTCACTAGTTGAACACTAAGTCAATTTCTAGGAGAGGGAGGGGCAGTTGCTCACAGGGCAGACTTCAGGAGGATTACACAGACATATTTGAATTAAGCCAAAAACCACTCTGGTGGGGGTTTTTATGAGAAAAAATTTCACTACCTTGTGGTTGAAAACTTGATTTTGCATGATATAGCCCCTTTAAGTTTAGTTTTAAAAGTAGATAAGGTGTCTGCCTCACAGACTAAAACTGGGAGCTGGTTCCACAGGAGAGGAGCCTGATAACAAAAGATCTCCCTCCTATTCTACTTTTAGAAATCATAGGAACTACCATTAAACTTGTAGTCTGAGAGTGAAGTGCTCTGTTAGGAAAATATTGAACAGTCAGATCTCTGATGTATGATGGAGCTTGATTATTAACGGCTTTATATGTACTGTATGTAAGGCGGATCTTAAACACCATTCTGGAATTTACAGGGATCCAATGAAGAAAAGCTAAAACAGGAGAAATGTGATCTTTCTTTTTAATATTCATCAAAACTGTTCTTACTATCTACATTACTTTGTACATTATTCAAGAATTATATTAATTATAATTAATTATATTTATTTTAGGCTATAGCCCATATCACATCAAATGTCTATAAAACAGTGTTTTATTTTAAAACAAGTCTTCAAAAAAATGTCTCAATTTCCTAAGATCAGCAAGTCTTGAAGCTTGAATGTTGTGAAATTACATCATATAATTTTCAGATTCTGAGGCTATTATCTTTTTCATTTCAGATTTGCTATATTGTCTTTTTATCAATTTCGATTTATAGTACAAAAACCTTTCCCATATATTTTTTGTCTTTTATTTGTAGTTCAGTCTATAATCTTTACATATTTATTAATTTGGAATCACATTTGAATTAGATTATTTATGACCAAACCCTTTTTAAGTCATAAGTAATTTTAGATCATAACTCTCCAACAGAACCCCAATCCAATCAGATGTTTGACTCTAATGAATTTGGTCGTATTTTTTTTTAGCAATTTTCAAGTAGAAGGGAAAAAGGAGCTGAATAATCAGGATCAGGAGTGTATAATAGAAATTTAAGGCCAGGGTTGGGCAGAGATTTATTGGAGGACCCTGAGGCTGTGTTTCTGTCAGGGGCAATAACGCCATTGCTGAGTGAGCATATACAAAGCAAGGGACGTGTTAAGTCAGCTGTCTCCCTGGTTTAGCACATGCTGTGCTGCTCTGGACGTTTTGACACGCAGTTCCCAGGATTTTGCGCATTCATAAACATAAAAAAACGTTATTATAATTTTGCAATATAGCTTAAAAACTACAACAGGAAATGCCTAACTTCAAAATAAAACTGAAGCAAGGAATTGATAGTAAAGATCAAGGATATTAAAAGGCCAAAAAAAAAAAAAAAAATCTTCGATTTTAGGAAATGGCAAAAAAAAATAAATACTGAGGTAAATGTTTTTAAAATGTATGAAACCTTTTCCCAGCAGTACTATTCCACTGGATGAAGTAAATACCTTTTTTCTGCATGGTTTGACAGTCTGCCATTGATACTTTGTGATGTCTTAACATACCACTGTGCACGGAAAGGCCTAAATCAATCTCTGCTGGCATTGTCAATTATTTAGTTGAGTTCCTCCCATCAGCGTGAAAGTCTGGAGCAAAGCAAACAGCCGTCAGCTTCTCTTTTTTTTGTTCTAGGGTTACATGGGAACATTGGACACCAGGGTTGCTCATGTGGACCAAAGGAGATCTGCTAAAACATCTTCCTTCCTTTACTGGGATTAGTATAGACACATTCCTGGCCCCTCTGCTCTAATGCTACCACCAGTCAGCACCACATTGTTCACACTTGCACTTATGTGCAATACATGAATAACACAATAATTTAGAACACATGGGGGGGATTGAAAGGAGCAGTGATTTTTTATTCCAAAAATCCTCTTCTTCCATATAAATGTTTTGTCAGTGTCAGAGCAAAAAATGTTATCTATGCTTCACATACAATGTTTGTTGTAGCCTTGCTGTGGGGGAAAACATACCCCACGGAGCTTCAAATCCTCCACTGGATGGACTCCAGTGGAATGTGTTCACATGCTTCCTTTGGCGGAAGGTTTCCCACCTGTGAACATTCCTGTGGCACACCTTATTGATCCTGTAATTTCATTAACTATTACACTGTTCCTGTAAACATTGTGTGGGAAGAAATGTCTCAAGTTAGTTTCCCTATAAGGTACAGCTTCTTGGATGGGGCACATTGTGCAACCCTATGAATCAGACCTTGTTTAGTGTCAACACTTTGCCTTGTCATACCAAGAATACACCGACTTCCAGTTAGTTGTACTGCGCTTTGTGCTTACTGGTTCACAAATGTACACCCATTTGGAATGGGAACTTACAATTTCAGCTGTGGGAATTAGATTTCAGGGTTGAAAGTTGTAAAAATCCTACCAAAAGGAGCTAACAATGTGCTGTGTGTTGAACACCCACAACAGTAAGAAAGTTAACTGAGGTTATTAAAGTCATTAAATATAACACTACTTACGTGATGAGCTGAAATGAACCCCAGCATTTGGATTCAGTTCAATTCACTAACTTGTATTCATACAAAATTACAAATTTTCAAGTCAGAATATACATTTTCAATTTGATTTAGGTCTGCACTTTGACTAAAGCATTAAAACCTATGAGTAGGCTATACTTTGACCAGAACCATTCCACTGAATGCTTATCTGCATGTTCATAGCTATTGTCCTGCTGGAAGGTAAAACCTCTATCTCTGTCTCATCTCTCCAGTTCCTTCTAAAACTTTTTTTTTCAGCGTTGCCTGTGTTTAGTTCTATCTTGAAATCTACTCTGATTGTTTTCCTGTTGCTGCTAAAAAAGACATGCCCACAGCATGCTGCTGCCACCCCTATATGGTCCTAGGTGATGCAGATAGGGAATTTTAGCACTGTGCATTGTACCCAAGAAGTTACATTTCACTCTGATCTGACCCCAGCATCTTCTGTCTCACTTAGGCCATGTCCACACGTAGCCGGGTTTTAGAAAAAGATTTTCCTCCGCTCCTTGAAAAAAAAACAAATCTCCACAAACACGTAACCGGATAAATGCGTTTTTCAGCACATTTATAGACATGGCAAACCTACAGGGGGCAGTAGTTCTCCCAAATCCTATCCGCTCAGAGTAACTTTTTATCATCTAGGTTCAGCACGCAGCAGTCATACAGTTTGTAAAAGCAACCAAAAAAACCGCGCCTTAACAATGGATGATACCAACACAGCTCTGAGGGCATAAACACTGTTTTTGAGATTAAACACGGGTCACACAAGTGATGTTGGAGCATTTTTTGTCGCGGATAGTGACGTTACGGCTCTTAAAACTCAGTTTTCAACCATCCACACGCAGATACTGAAAACGGAGAAAATGCAAATCTCCACTTTGGCCGGAGTTTTAAAAGAGATTTGTTTTTGGTGCAGAAAATCTGCGTTTACGTGTGGATGACAGCCCGAACCCTAGAAAAATATCTCAGTTTATTGAGACAAGGGCAGATTTTTTGTGTGAAAACAATGTAATAGTTCTACTCTTCCATGAGTTTTTGCAGTTCCTCTAATTGCCAAAAGCCTCCTGGCTGCTAATTTGGCTCTTCTTGCTCACCCTATCATTTAAGGTAGGCAACTATTTGTTGGTGGATTTAAGCTTTATCAGAAATAAAGTTGTGGAGATGTTTGTCTGGTGAGTTCCATGGTTTCACAAAGCTATCTTTTCATTCATCTTTTCTAACAGGTTTCTGATGCCTAACGGCCAGATTTGTATGAACTACTGGAGAGCTGGGTCGGACTCTCTGGTACTTAGGTTTCAGTGGCTGTGTGCTGGTTGGGTGTGCTGTGTTTTCTCCCCACCTTTCTCTGCAGTGTATGGCTGGCAGGTGTAGCAACAGGTGTTACCCATCAAGTCTCATCAGCTCAACGCTTAAATAGGGAGTGGTTTATGGAGGCTGATTTAATTTTTTTGTTGTTGTTTATTTGTTGTTGAAACAAATAGATGTAAGCGTCTAATCCTCCATTGAATCTCCACACCCTGAACAGTTGGTAGCGGTAATACACCAAACTGGCATGTAAACCGCCAATACATCTAAAGAAGAAGAAGAAGAAAGCTGGAGCCGGCCGGTGTTGGATGCACATGCGTGAGAATGGAAGGGGTTGTTGGCCAGTTTTTGGAAAAGTGGATGGTGAAAAGATTGCAATCAACAAAGAATAAGTAGGATAGGCACTGCTGTGTAGTGGATGGGAAAGAGTGGGGAGATATAGAAGAATATTGGAGTGAGGATACCATGGAGATGAGTTTTGGACAAGAATCAGTGAGGGAAAAAAGAGGTAATACTTTTGATGTAGATAAAATTAGAAAACAGAAAGATGATGTCAAGTGAAATCGCAGAAGAAGGAGAAAACTGCTTCAAAGTCATGATGTATTTGAGATTGTAGGGCAGGAATTTGGGAAAGCACTGTTTGCTGATGATGGAGCATTGCGGAAAGAGGAATAAATTTACAACATACACAAAATAAAATGGGAGAAGCAATTATACAGTGATAGAGAACTGATCTTATGAATGGGGATTCAAATTTTCAATAGAAAAACAAAAGTATGGCACTTTACAAGAAAAAATGTAGTGTTTTAAAATTATTTGGAGAACAACTGTAAGCGTAAACAGCTTTCAATATTTGGGAGATATATTTGACACAAAATTAACGTGGAATGAGAATATCAATAAAATCGAAGAAAGATATAAAAAAGTAATTAATATAATGAGATGTTTAAAAGGTGAGTGGGGAGCTAGTGCCCAGTCTTTAAAAAAACTTTACACTGGGAGAAATAATTATTTGACCCCTGGCTGAGTCCAATGACAAAGAAATGAAAAGTCTCAGAACAGCATCATTTTAATGGTAGGTTTATTTCAACAGTGACGGATTGCACATCAAAATAAAAA
Organism: Apricaphanius iberus; assembly: GCA_028564705.1. Classification (NCBI taxonomy): domain Eukaryota; kingdom Metazoa; phylum Chordata; class Actinopteri; order Cyprinodontiformes; family Aphaniidae; genus Apricaphanius; species Apricaphanius iberus. Next base: position 1,129,653 of record JAPXFQ010000473.1, on the reverse strand, counting down.
TTGAAAAAATAACTATAAATAAAATATAGAAACTGATTTTAATTTCATTGAGAGAAATATGTATTTGAACCCCTACCCACCATTAAGAGTTCTACCTCCCACAGAGTGGTTAGACACTCCTACTCAATTAGTCACCCTCATTAAAGACAAATATCTTAACTAGTCACCTGTATAAAAAGCTGTGCACCTGAAGAGACTTTACACTGACCTCTACTGTTTTCTGCTTGAAATGGACTATCCTGAAGACAAATGTATTATAAATACATTTCAATACTATAAATTATTTCTCCTCCAACTTACTGGACCCTCACATATATGTTAATGTCGTACGTTTGCCTTCTTGATCTTGTTGAAGCTTAAAGACAAACATTTCAAGTATTAGGAGACATTGGTGATGTACTGACCACATTCAACTTTTTAAAAGGTGAAATTTAAGTTGACACTGCATTCAAAGATAAACTAAAAAGCTTTGTGTACTGTACACATGCGGGTCTCTTGGCCACTTCTAACACAAAGTTAATATATCATTGTATAGTCAGGAACATATTTTTAATCATATAAGTGAAGTCAACTTTAAAAATAAGTTGACTTTGTTCATTAATGGGGGTATTCTGCTTCTTCAACCCCCTTCTGTGACATTCAGGAAAACCCAAAAGTGATTTTTTTTTTCAAAAAACAAGAGACAAAAGTGATATAAAAAGAAATTTACAATTATAATTACCATAATTCTGGTAAATGGGTGAGGAATTAGTATTTACTGAAATCATGTACAAGTGTCTTTTGAACATGTGGTCCATCTATTTTTATAAACCCTGGACTTTCAGCAGAATGGAGACTAACAAGAAACTGTGTCTGCCATCAAACAAGCAGTAACACACACACAAAATACACATTAAAATCTGATTTGTGAAAACACCTGGGAATTTAGTAAGTACATGTAAGTTTCATATGAAGCTTTTTAAAGTAATAATAATTTTTAACATAATTGTTTACAGCAAAAAAAAATTTTTGCTTAAAATTATTTAATTCATTGATAAAATCTTTGCATCTCTGAAGCGAACAAAGTTTAACTACATAATCATCATTTGTGATTTATGTAAATTATATAATTGAAAATTAAGTTTGCAGCCACTTAACACACAATACTTGTGACAGGATGAGACTCCAGAGGCCAGTCTTTAATTTTATTTACACACTGACCACTTACATAACTGTCTAGATTAGATGAGTTGGCTGAATAAACTGTCTGCTACATTAAAAAAAGAAAAACACTGTGTGTAATCTAACCCATTTTATGAAGGTCCCAAAGGTTTGTTTGAGAAGTTTAGTGTACAAATATAAATATATAGACCAAAGACAAAACAGACAATTCAGGGATAACATTCGGAAGTTTAAAATAGTTAGATTCTGAATAAATGTCCCACACAATTAAAGTCTCACAGAACACTAATTAATCCATCGTCTGAAAATACAAAGTGAATGAGACAACTGCAAACCTACCATGACATGGTCAACCACCTAAACTGACATAACCAGCAAAGAAAAGATCATTCAAAGAAGTAGCCACGAAGTAACTCTGGAAGAGCTAGAAAGATGAAAGACATTGTGAAAGCCGAAAGAAGACCTGCTATCAGATTGCAACAAGTCTCGCAGTACATTCCCTAAAACGTTTAAGACAAACATTAAACAATTGAAACACTGTGTTTGGATAGAAACTATCATTCAAACCCCCCTCCGCACACCATTCCCATTGCAGAGCCCGCATTATGCTATTGAGCAACCTTTCTTCAGCAGAGACAAGGAAACTGGTTGGAGTTGTTGAGAAGACTAATAACAATAAAAGTTCCTTGAATCCTTGAATCCTTGAACTACAGGTGTTATGATTTTACTCTGTCTTCGTCTGCATCACTCCTTGTTTGTGTCTCCCTAATCCTCTTCATCTGTGTCAGTCCCAGTTTCACTGTCAGCCATTTCTTGTTCCCCTGCTGTTCTTTGTTTTCCAGTCATCCTTCCCAGTATTTGTTTCTCTCTTCCCTCATATCTCCGCTGGTTTGTTGTCGTTGATGTCCCCTGAGTTCGTCACGCCTTTCCTACGTTTTGTCAGCAACTATTGTTTTTTTTTCTTTGACTATTAATAAAATGGGCCGTAAAGGTTTGCATTTTGGTCCTCCTTCAACTTACTCATGACAACAGGGCCAATACTTGAAAATATCCTTGTAAAGGCTGCACCATAGAGTGATGCTTCATCCTCTAGCTGGGCAGCTATCATAAACACACAAAACTACTAATTTCAGATTCAGACTAACGTATTCTAAATCACTGGCTGGCATTAACTTGTGTAATCAAACACATTCTCAACTTCTGAAATACATCAAAATAACTTTTAAACCTTTAAACACAAGGTTTTAACACAATTTAAATGAGTTAACAATGTTCAAATGTATTTCCTTTCATATTTATAAGTAAACCTGTTTATCTTATCCTATTTATTTTACTCACACTATCACATATACATTTCACGTAAGCATCTGAACTTCCCAACTTCGGATTGCAGCTTTACAAGGCAAGGCATCGTGGCTTGGACTTAAACAGGTTTTTCACTAGCTAGGACCATGCTATGGATGGATTAACTATTCACAAGTAAGACCAATGCTATAGATTCTGAATTTTAACACTTTATTGAAACGTGAAGGATCGAATGGTCTGGGGAGAGATATCGTCGGTGACCCGGAGGAAGACTCAGTGTGGGGGCGCAGTCTTCAGGAAATTTGTCTCTCAGAGCCTGCTCAGAACCCCCCGGTCGGAACCTAGAAGAGAGAAATGTTAGAAGAGGTGGTACAGGAATGAACGAGAGCACAGAACGGGGATGCTGCGTACAATTGATGCTGTGAAAAAGAAAGGGTAGGGGTTGAAAGGGGCGGGTCGGCGGGACCCGGAGAAGGAGAGGCGGGTCGGCGGGACCCAGAGAAGGAGAGGCGGGTCGGCGAGACCCTGAGAAGGAGAGGCGGGTCGGCGGGACCCAGAGAAGGAGAGGCGGGTCGGCGGGACTCAGAGAAGGAGAGGCGATCAACCTATAGGGATGGGAAGGGAGGGGCGAAAACGAATGAGACAGAAGAGAAATGATAGGTAGGCAGGGTTTATATGTGTGTCGCAATGTGATTAGAAGCGCAAGGGAGGCCGGTGATGCCAGGTGCGACAAGTTTAGGCTGATTAGGTCGAACGAAGCAAGTTTAAAGCGTGGCCTTGCTCCTGAACTTAAGTTAACTTTGTTAACTACATATTATTTTGTCAGAGTCCACTTTGTCTGCAAGCTCTTTTTCGAACATGAGCAATAAGATGCTATTAAGTCTCTCATTGAGCATTGTAGCTCTGCTGCTGGTTTTAATCCTGTTCACCACTGAAAAAAAGACGCTCCTCTGAGCAACTGGTAACAGGCAGTGAAATTATCATCTTTTGGAAAACATCATCTTGGTGGGGGGGATGCCTATCTACAGCAATCGTCTGACGAGTTAATACCTATTCAGTAGTATCTGTTAAATTGTTTTCAATCAAAACCGTGCATAGAGTTGAAAAAACAAAACAAACAGCGCATCACATAAAGCGATCAGAGGGAGGCAGCACACCCAAAAACTGAATGCATGTATTATATATATGCATTCAGTTTTTGGGTGTGCCAGCTGACTCTGTGGGTGGCACACCCGTGGCTACGCTAATGCTGCATTGAGACCCACCTTTCAATCCTGCGTTGCATTCAGAGGTGTATCTACAAAGTATTCCTTCAGGATTATATTTGTAAAAAATAAACAAGAAAAATAAAAAACATGTATAACTTCTCTTCCATTTTACAATGATCCAGCACTTTTTGGTGTTGGTCTATCCTAATGAAATACTTTACAGTTTTTGCGGTTGCAGTGTGACAAAAATGAATCAGAGAGTGGGGTATGAATTCCTAAAGGCCCTTTACCACACAATGGTTGTAAGTGTTTAGTGTTTCTTATCAAACTCTTAATAAAGATGCACAAAATGCAAGTTTTCACCCAGACGCAGACGAATTGACGGAGACATTTTCAGTTTATAGTTCTCCGTTGGTTTTTCAGTGTTGTAAAACAATTCCCCACCAGGACACCAGAGGCGAATTGAGTATCTTGATTAATTTATGCGATACAGAATGTCAAACTGGAAAGATATTGAGAAAAGACTAATAGAGGGGATCCCATTACAAGCTAACACAGAGGTCTCACTTGAAACTATAAATAAACCCATTGGATGGGGGTATCAGTTAAAATTTGAATGGAAATTGAGAAGAAATATAAATAAGACACTGCAGATTTCTGAGGTGGATTATTTATGATAAAGACTTTGCACCTAATAAGATAGACACCACTTTTTTATTGTGTAAAAGCTGCCCAAAAATGCATTGCAATATTATAAATAATCAAGCAGCAATGAGCTTTCAGAAAATGAAGGGTGTTTATGGCCTCCAGAACCATGACTATCACAGATACTCACAGTTATTCACTATTTTAAATAATCTTTTTAAAAAGATGAACTAGACTCAACATGGCCAGAGGTCATTATAATTATGACAGAAGCATATAGAACGCAGAAAGAATGGAAAGCTATTTCCAAACTGTATAGGTCTAGGAGGACTTAAAAGCAGACGATACAGAATATATAAAAGAATGATGGGAGAGGGAGGCAGTGGTGTCAGGAGAGGATTTGTTGGAAATAATTTAATATCAATGGATAAAGACAAACTCATTATTTTGGAGGGAATTTGGCTGGAAGAATATACACAGATTTTTTTTTTTTATCCCCACGCAGACAAAACATGGAAACACCAAATGTTGGGGATTTTATGGTGAAACTCAAGCAAGTCACTTCCATATCTTCTGTGAAAGTCCCCTCACCCAATATTGGATTGAATTAATTGATGGCGCGGTAGAAATTATAATCCCAACCAATTTTGAAATGATGTACCTTGAGGACGTCCCTCTAGGATGTGGAGATCAGGGGATGACCGGGTGAATGTCCCTTGATTGGGTGGAGATCAGGGCCACAACTATATGGACGTCCCCTGAGGACCTGGCAATGAGGAAGGAGCTCAGTTGGTCTGACCTTACATTGTTTGCCATTGCGTCCGGCTCTAGCGGCAGAGATGGGTCACCTCTGATCCTCTCTGGAGGACCTGATGGTGGCGGAAGGATCTCCGGCAACAGTGATGGAGGAAGCTGCTCATCTTTGAGCAGCCCCAAGAGCTATGGAGACAAGGACAGCTTATTCTAGAGAAGCTCCTGGGAGCTTTGGAGAGAGAAGAAGCAGTGGCAGCAGAAGCTCAGACTGAGTAAGTAACGGCGGTAGTAGCAGCAGCAGACACCCAGACATTAACGGCAGTAGCAGAAGCCTAGATGGCGGTGGCGGCAGAAGCACTGATGGTGATGGTAGTAGGAGAAGCTCTGGTGCTGCTGTTGGCGGCAAACAAAGCTCTAGAGCCAGTGGTGACAGATGGTGATAGAATGCCCCCGGGAGCCCAGGCTCTAGGAACCAGGCAGCCTGGATAACTGCTGCCTTAAGCCTGAAGACTTGGCTGACGATCAGGCAGGAGCAGGAGGAGCTGGTGAGCAGGCAGGGGAGGCTGGTAGAAGAAATTAAGCAAAGGTCTGCAGAACAGGTGAGCTGAGTGGAACAGGAACAGAGCTGAATGAAGTAGGAACTGAGGTGGCAAGAACTTGGCTTACAGGATCGGAGCAAAATGGAATGAGAGCAGAGTCTGTGCTGAATGGGATGCAGCCGGCTGGAGTGGATGATGAGATGACAGGAGAGCGGATTGAAGCAGAGGTGGGAGTGACTGGTGTGTAGGCAGAAGCGGAGAGAAGAGGTGGCTAGCAGACAGCTCAATCCTCAACCCCAAGAGTAGGCCATCTTTGAAAGCGCCGTCGTCTGTGATGTCGTGGTGGAGGACACTCATGTCGGCACGGACCTTGACCCGGAGTGCAGTAGGCCTGCCTTGTGCCCATGCTGCTCCAGGAGCTCCTCGAGACTAGCCGAGAGATGATTAGGGAATGTTGTAGGTGGGCTAATATGAGTCCGTTTCCTCGTCTTCCTCTAGCTCCAACCAGTCTGAGAGAGGTTCACACAGCGCAGCCAGAGATGGACATAGAATCTGCTATGAAAGCCGCTGCGCTTGCTATAGGAAGAGTGAACTGCCTCTTATCCAATGACATCTTCTCCCTGGCCGCCTGGTGTGTCTTCTCTGCTTCCGCTGTCAGAACAGCCAGATCCAATCGGTCAAGGATCAGATGCAGCAGAGACAGAAGCTGGCAGAGCTTGTCGATCTCCGCCAGATGCAGAGAGGAGTGATGGCAGAGGTGGCATGCAGCCAGTCCCAGACGAGCTTGAGGAGGATATATGCTGAAGAACAGGCTGCTGTAGGAGTAGCACGCCTCCTAGCACAGGTTAATTGCTCCCAGGCACCCTGGTCAGCAGCCTCTACTTCTCCTACAGATCCTAGGGTGAAGGATCGGCCACAGGAGAAGGAGCTGACGGAGCACCTTGATCTCATCCAGGCGAGTCCAGGGGGATGGGAGACTGTGTCCTGCTTGTCCCAAACGAGCCCAGCACCAATGATTGCAGTTTTTTCTGCTGAGTCAATATTAAGAGTCAGATCATTCCGTCCAAGTTCAGTTATTAGATGAATGAAGGACCCAGACACAGACATAGATTTAAATGTGCAATAAGGAGATTTATTGAACAGACGTGATAACAAGGACTGAAAACAACACAATAATCTGACCAACAAGGATCATATGAGTCAAATGAGGCATGCAAGTGCAAGCAATAGTCAATAATTAAGGGCAAAGCCCTGAAGACTCTGACAGCATAAGGAAGAGCGGACAAGATAATAAATTTTATCACGCTATTGACTTTCATTCTTTTTTTTCAGCCAGGAGACCCACAGGCCGACCGGAAAGGGCAGAAACTTAGGCTCGTCATAAAGCTTGGTGAACAGCTTTTCCAAAATCACCTATCGTACCTTTAACTGACTGAAAGTAACACAGTAAAACCTTCAGAGCTACTGTTGCTGTGCTACACCCCTGTTGCTCACTGGAGGTTGAAATGTAATCATGGAGAGCTGCCAGCGCACATCAGGACCTGGCAGCTGAAACTGCAATCCATCGACTCTCTATCACTGTTAAGCTCTGACCACCAGAGGGCGAAATTGTCATTCAGTTGTGTAATAATGTGGGTGGCACAAAACTACTTGTATATACCACATAAAAACTAAATGCATACAATAAGTTGAGTAAACATTTTTTAAATGTTCTCATATTAATCTTTCATTCCCAGAAAACAGGACTGCTTATTTTAAAGTGCATAAACAAATTTACTGTGTAGCTTAGTTTACTGGGGGAAATATTTCAAGTTACTTACTTTAAACACTTGTGGTCCCCATACAGAGGGTAAATATTTAAAAACAGAAAGGGTGCTTCCAAACGCACACTTGGAGAAAAAAAAGGCAAGTTTACTGGAAATCAAATAAGGCAAATGTCCAGCCCCCCCCCCCCCCCCCCCCCCCCCAAAAAAAAAAAAAAACAGAAAAAGAAAAGAAAAAAACACAAGTGGTCGTAAAAGAAACAAACCTAGTTTGGCTGCACATTCTGTGTTGCAAAGCCAATTGTAAACAATAATTAAGTAATCTGCTGTGATTTACTTTTTTATTATAGAAAGAATATCTCGTAGATACCATTGCAGCACCATACATTTTTAACATTCATGTGGTATTTTACATATGTTAAGGTTTTTTCTTGTCCACATGGTAATTTTTCTTTGACTTTTTACTTTCTTTACTGTAAGGACATTTATCAATTGCTGTTTTTCATAGATGTATGATTTACTTGGAGAAAAAAGACAACTTGTGACCTGTCTGTGCATATGACATGTAAGACATAAACAAAAATAAAGCACAATCCAATACTTTCTAAATCTTGAACTTGAAGGGAGTTTACACTGTCCTTTATAATTATAACCCTAATATGGATTGAGTTTATATTTGCGTAGAGCTGAAATCTTTGTGTGATCTGGGACCTCTAGTGGTTGTGCACGGATAGTCTCATTGTGAATTTAGGACAAACTATCAAATCATTCAAACTGTCTAAAGGAAATAAAATCTGGTTCAAGACTTTTTAAATTTGTTTTAGATGATACTAGAGCTTTTATTTAAATTTTTCTGTTATTCCAAATTGTGCTTCAAATATGCGCAATTGTGGTTTGTTTTTCACCTTATTCATGTTATGCAACATGTCTGGTGAAAAGGCACATTATGTGATGCTCTTTGAAAACTAGCACTTAAATATACAATATAAATCAAAAATAACACAGAGAAAAGTTATATGAAACATTTTCATGGCGTATTCAAATCCGTACATATATTCATAGCCCCTGGTACATTTAGGTTTCGAAGTAATCTGTCGCGAATATGGTTTGTTGATGTGTGGTGGTTATGCTGCCCATCCTCAGTGTCCTCCCTAGATGGCACTGTGGAGGCATCTACCTGTCAGTTCTCCCTCAGTGGGCGATTCAACAGGTGTGCACGAAAAAACAAACAAAAACACAACTGTAAAATATATTTTTTATTAAACTAAGAAGTGTCTTCTGACTTCAAATATTGACTTTTTTTTTTGTCCAGTCAGAGTCCTGATTTGAGCCTGATGGAGAATCTGTGGAAGGACCTAAAGTTTAGGTTGACCGTATATAAGCCTTCCAACCTCAAAGTCTTGGAGCTTGTCACCAACAAATACGGTTAATTTACCAGTAAAATCATATTGCTCAGCAGTTCTAACGGTTGGATTGCTGTAATCTCACTTAAGAGTTCTCTAGTGCTTATGGGAAATGTGTAAAATTTGGATACACTGTTTTACAATTAAAATATGAAAACTTTAGAAAAAATGATACCCATTTTAAAAGTAGAGGTCTATGCATTATTGAAAAAAAGAGATTAAATCCTATTCTACTGTATTTGGGTTCTGTGCTGTTATAGTGGGCCATAATAATCTGCTGTTGACACTGTTCCGTAACTTTCATTTGATTAAAAGTATAAATTATCCTTATTTTGTTGACATGTTAACTAACAAGACAGCATAAGAATGGAAGGTCTACAAAAATCTTAAATAGATATTATTATGACCAAAAATATGAAAATCCGCAGATGCTTCTTCACTGACTACATTACAATAATGAACATGTCTTCATGAGTCAGCCTCTGTCACCCACAGCTAGGACTGTGCATGTATTAATACAATACTGGAGAAGGTATGTAAGTACTTGTTTTTTAACATATTTCTTCTACATGCTTGTGTCCTCTGATCCATGTGTTCTGCAATAGGTTGCATGTGCTTTGTCTCCAATGATGTACTGTTCACTGACCCCTGCTAACATTGAGGATGAGGCAGCGAGCCTGTCAAGGACTAAGAGCTCCCCTGTCTGATTATGATTCGTTGTTTCTCATTAATATGCCTCACCGTCAGAGCTGCAATATGGCATTTGCATTCTATTAGCATATGTCTGTGAAGGAACCATTTGTTGCTGCAGTGTGGTAAGGATGATACCTGTTAGAAACCAGGGGCCTCTCTGGTGGAGTTTTGGTGAGGCTCAGGGTGTAACAGATGATGGGGAGTCCTCAGCTCACATAGTCACTACATCACCTGCATTGGTGTGGCCAAATCAAATCTTTTTCATATTAATATGAGAGTTACATTGTATAGCTCCACTTTTTTTGTGTAATGTTTTAATATTCTCAGAATGAAAAAGGTTTGAGTTCAGTTTTCTTTGTTAAGTGCTACATAAAATAGTGAGGAATTATGTATGGGTTGATGATAACACAAAACCTGCTTTTATTAAAAAAAACAACAACAACATCTATCTATTGATATATTAATTTCCTACCCACTATTCCCAGTTTGGGTTGTGAAGTGCTGGAGGATATAATGTATAATTTCAAATTTGTTTCAGTATGTTGGATTATTATTCAAAATGTACTTTCTTTTTCCACCAATTTGTTAAGGGTACAACAATATTGTACTATGACTTAGACATATATTGGCCTTTAACTTAATTAGATGCAATCCTTCTGGAGCCAGAACAACTCTGTCCGAGGTCAAAATGAAAAACAAAAAGATTTTCCAAAAAGGTAAGATAGAAATCAAATATTTACTAAAGAGATGTAAGCCTATTAAATATTTTTTGTGCATTCCTCATATAAAGGACCTGATCAAAAGAAGGCTGAGGTCCGTCTAACTGGTGGGGGGGCCACCCCCATCTCCCCTCACCCAGTTGAGGAGGTGGTTCTGTCCTTTAATAAAGACAGACCAGTGGTTGATGGTGCTCCTGGGGGCACTACATCATCTTTCTTCCAGTGACTTTGTTAAATGAAAGGTTACAACACTAATATATTTCAATTTAACAACTATCATTGCTACCACTTAAAGGCTTTTTTAATGCACTAAGCAGTATTCATTGTTTCACAATGCAGGATTATTTCATTCAGCTGCGTATAATGGGTTCTGTATTCTTATTTTAAAAATAAAAACCTACCAAAAAACATAAAATCTCCAAAAACCTACCAGTCAGTCACAGTTGTAAATGATTGTCAGGTAAAAATATAGTATAATCTGTGCTTCCACGTCCACAAAATCATAAATTAAAAGTACATGCCATGCTCAGAACCTCTCTGGAACAAACTTAGCCAGAACATAACCTGGTTCGGAGCAGGTTATGTTCAGAGATTAAGTTGCCATGGTTATTAACATACCTTGAAAGATATCTCAGTTTTTTGGAACCAAAAGTTGAGGTTTTCCACAAACTTATGTGGTTATATCACATAACCTGCTTTCTGGGATGGATCTTTGAAACACTTAAAACTGCCAAACAAAGACTTCAAGCCTTGGCCAGCCACCTACAGAGGTACATGAAAAACAATAAACCCAGACAAATAAACAGACTGTTCGCAACCCAACCTGCGAAGGTGTACGCTCAGTGGCAGGGCAATAAATAGCCGCAGAGTAGATCCACCAAGGCTGGATGGTGAAAGATAATGGAAGAACATATGAGAAAAGAAGGTAGCACATCACAGCAGTGCTCAATGGCTGGTGTCTCTGAGAGAGGAACACAGCAACCTCCCTGAACAAAAAAAGAACAGTAACCTTCACAGTGGGAAACATCCAAGAAAGAATCCCAGGTATGAAAAACTGGACAACAACTGGCCCTGAGATGATCCATGCCTACTGGCTAAATAAACGTCATGAGCGCCTGGCAGCACAAATGAACCAGCTGTTAAGAGATGGGACTCACCTAGATTGGCTAACCGAAGGGCAAACAATCCTGATCCTGAAGGATCCCACCAACGGTGCAATCTCATCCAACTATCGGCCAATAATCTGTCTCTCGACAACATGGAATCTCATGTCAGGCATTATTACGGCTAAGATAAGCAGGCACATGGATCAATACATGAGCAAAGCTCAGAAGGGCATTGGGAGAGATATAAAAGGAGCGAAACACAAGCTCTTGCTTGTCCCAAAATCCTAACCTGTGCATAGCCTGGAAAGATTACAAGAAAGCCTACAACTCGATGCCCCACTCATGGATCAATGAATGTTTGAGGCTGTACAACATCAGCACGACTCCTAGAGCGTTATTAGCTAACTCAATGAGGGTGTGGAGAACCACCCTTAAGGCTAATAGCATGTGTTCATCAAATGTGGCATATACCAAGGTAGTGCTCTGTCCCCACTGCTGTTCTACATAGGTCTGCACCCCCCCCCCCTCATCCACACCAGGGTCAACAGCAATAACAAGGGGATGTTATTTGGGCTTGACAAATGTAGTAGGATGGTCACATAGCAAGGCAAGGGAGTCCACACTGAAGGGGTCTCACTCCCTGAGGGAACAATAGCAGACATTGAGGACAGTTACAAGTACCTGGGAATACCGCAGGGAAATGGCAACCTCTAACAGGCATCGATGGAAGCAGCAATAGTCAAATATCTCCAACGAGTGAGGCAAGTCCTAAGAAGCAGTTCAATGGAAAGAACAAGTCCAAGGCAACAAACAGCTCCACCTTGCTAGTGATTAGATACCCTGCAGGAGTAATATGATGGACAAAGGATGAGATACAGACCACATATTTTAAGACACGAAAGCTCCTTACCATGCATGGTGGGTTTCATCCCAAATCCAGCACCCTGAAACTGTATGCAAGCCATAAGGAAGGAGGACCGATGAGCGTGAGAACCACTGTCCAGGATGAAACATCCAAGCTCCATCAAGTACAAGGCTTCAACAGATGACATATTCAGTGAATGCCTGTGACAATGGCAAGATGAGGAGGTTCTGAAGAAGAACCATTATTGGAGGACAAACCCCTACATGGGATGTACCACAAAATAACTGAAGTGCCTGATCTCAAGAAATCCTACCAATGGCTAGAGAGGGCTGGCCTACAGGACACAACAGAGGCACTCATCCTGGCAGCACACAATCAAAAAAAAAGAAACCCATAGTGGTTAATATGGCAATACCAAGTGATGGTAACAGCAAGAAGAAGGAACATGAGAAACTTGAGAAATACCAGGGGCTCAGAGAGGAGCTAGAGAAGGCTTGGAAGGTGAAGGTGATAGTAGCACTCGTGGTAATCGGAGCACTCAGAGCAGTGACCCCCAAACTGGAGGAATGTCTCCAACAGATCCCTGAAAGAACCTCAGACATCTCAGTCCAGAAAAGTGCAGTACCTGGAACAACAAAGATACTGTACAGGACCCTCAAGCTCCCAGGCCTCTGGTAGAGGAAATGAGCTTGGAATGGATGGGAAACCACCCGAGCTAATCCCATATATGCATATGGTTGAACCTCAATCAGCCTGTGCCACTGGCGAGGTGTTACGGAAGACCTGGATGCCTTATTCTTCTGTATTGTTTGCTCTCATGTCTCTCATCTTCTTCTTGTCAGTTATAGATTCTCTAGGAGGTTCAGGTCAGGCCAGTTTGCTGGACAACTGCTGGTCACTGAACCAGGTTTTGGTAGTTTTAGCAGTTTGGGCAGGTGCCAAGTTTCTTGCTGGAAAACAAAGTCAACGTCTCCCTAAAGCTTGTCTGCAGAAGGTAGCATGTAGTGCTCCAAAATGTCCTGGTAGATGGTTGCGTTGACTCTGGACTTAAAAAAGGACAACAGATGACATGGCTTCCCAAATCAGCACAGACTGTGGAAAATTCACAATGGACTTCAAGCATTTTGGATTGTATGCCTGCCCATTCTTCCTCCAGACTCTGAGACCTTAGCTTCCAAATGAGATGCTCTTTTTCTTTAGTCTAGTTAAGAGACTTCTGACGTTTCTTATTTTTTTCATTATTACACAATAATCCCTCTACTGACTTAGTATATCAGTGGCTGGTGTGTCTGGTTTGTAAAATATGTGGTTGTGTTTTTCGCCATGTCTAAAATCCATGCTTCCTATCTGAAATTGTGCTGCAGAGCTGGAGGATGCCGCAGCCAGGTGGTGACCCTGCGTGCAGTACCTGGCACACAGTGTGAGTGTGTAGAGCTGCAGCCAAAGCCCAGAACTGGTGACAAGAATCAGGCTGCCAAAAGGGAGGAAAATTAGCAAAACAAAATATAAATCACAGGATGTACAGTATATTAGAATAAATGCAGTGAAAAAATATGAAGTTTTAGTTTTATGCACCATATATAGAAACACTCTCACTGTCAGACATTGAATCAGACAAAACAATTCATATTTGCTAAATGATGGAGTAATTACCAATGAATCCTTTTTATTTCTTCATTAAAAAAACGTAATTTACTTTTGATTACATTAGCTTATCTTTAAAATTTGAAAAGAGCGCTGGTGATGATGATGATGATGATGATGATGATGATGATGATATGTTTTTTCTCATTTTCAGGTGGGTTCATTTACAATATGTGAGTTACAAAGAGGCATACCTTTGGACAACTCTTCAAAAATGCTTCCTTGCATGGCATCAATGAAAAAACAAAAACAAAAGAAATACACCAAGGTAAAGATAAGATAATTGTGGGCCTCTGGAAACAGAAGTAAAACTTAGCGGAAATTGTGTACAAATTTGTGTATGCCTGAAGCTCCCATGCTCACAAATCAAAATAGATTAAATTATAAACACCATCTAATTGTCCAGGTAAACAAGAAGAAAAGTTTCGTTTTCCCAGAGAATCACATGTTTTGGTCATACTTAGGAAAAGTCTGAAAATGCTGGTTGAAGCTGGTAATAGAGTGAGAGGAAGAGGCCTTCACTGCAAAAAGCTTAATAAAAAGTCAGATTACAATTTGCAAATGCATGTAGTGATACATACCTTAACCCGATGGAGAGACAGTGGCTCTGGAAGTAGGGGTTTTTCATGTAACTGGTTATTTGCTGGTTTTAATCTTTGCTCTGTTCGTCTCAAATATTTTGTCCTTAGGCACAGGCAAGGCAAGTTTATTTGTAGAGCACAATTCATACACAAGGCACTTCAAAGTGCTTCACAGTTTCATAAATTAAGAAAACAGATCAACAGAAAAAAAAACATCAATCTAAAAAATAATTAATTACAATAAAAAAACAAGAGTGTAGATAAAATAGATTTCAATTGTCATATGCACAGGTAAAAAGAACTGTTTTCAGCCTGGATTTAAAAATTGTAAGAGTTGAGGCTTGTCTCACATCCTCATGAAGACTGTTCCAGATTTTAGCTGCCTGAAACTGAAATGCAGCCTCACCGTGTTTATTGTTGACTCTGGGAACCACCAGGAGACCCCTCCCTGAAGTTCTCAGGGCCCGAGATGGTTCATATTTCTCTAACGTGTCAGAGATGTACTTTGGTGCCAAACCATAAAAAGACTTGTACACAAGCAGAGCTGTTTTGAATTCTATTCTCGGAGCGACAGGAAGCCAGTGCAGAGACCGGAGCACTGGACTAATATGGTCGTATTTCCTTATTCTTGTCAGGACTCGAGCACCTGCGTACTGGATGTACTGCAGCTGTCTAACAGCTCGTTTAGAGAGGCCAGTGAGCAGGCCGTTACAGTAGTCTATCCTGCAGGAGACAAATGCATGGATAAGTCTCTCTAAGTCTGGTTTTGACACTATTCCTCTTATCTTAGCAATGTTTTTCAGATGGTAAAAAGCGGATGTTGAGGTGTTGCTGGTTGAATGGGAGCCTCCCTTCTTTCAGTCTACCCGAGGGCAGCTGTGGCCGCAATGTAGCTTACTGCCATCAGCATGTGAATGTATGTATGACTGGGTGAATGACGATTGTAGCATGAAGCGCTTTGGCATTTATGGCCTTGATGTGATGCTATACAACTGCAGGCCATTTACCATTTAAATTTTTGGAGATTTAGTCTCAGGAAAAGACAAATTAAATATTAATCTGACCATAATAACTACGTCAAAGCACAAGGATGGGTAAGTTGTGTAGTACCAGTTATAATTTAATATTGTATGAAAATATCTGCTTTCCAATGCAATTCAACGTTTACACCTAATGTGCACATATTGTGGTATGTATAGTGGTTTGCATTTGTACACTATCAGATATAGTATGAGTTGCAAAACTGCCAAACTGTTCATTCAGAACTTTGGGATCTTCGGGTAAGATATTCAATTGAATATTCTACCATAACAGTCACAAATTTTGTCCAATGATGTCTTTGTTATCTTTAAGACTACCAAACATTTCCCTGTTCAAGCTATACCTGATCCAGCAGATTTTTTCTCACCAGAATATCTGTTGCATTTGTAGGGGTTCAGCATCTTACAAAAAGAGATTTCATCACATGACTTAAAAGGGCCTCCGGCTCAACAGATGGCTGCTCTTATCTGTGCTTGGAGATACGATTGAAGCACAGATGTGTGTCTGAACCCAGACACCTGTTATCAATATGCTTGAAGGGGAAGTGTTTTTTATTTTTTTGACCTCGACCTTATGTTTTTGCATTTATTACATTCCTTTACTTACCCAGACAAGTTGGGGGCCCCGAAGGACTCCATTTGGCCCCCAATTATGATCACCGTATATTCATATAAAGGGAATGGTGGGGGCAGGAGATTTGGCGCCCGTAATAAGGCAATATCGGCCCCAAAACTCCTTAATTTAACCAATGTTTTGTCATTAATAGTTAGCGATATCCCCCTGTGCATTCGGAATGTCTTGGAGGTCCTGCGGTGTAGGCTTCTGGGGTTTGTACAGGTTTTTAATCCAAACGATTCCAATTTACACCAACCAGTTATTTCAATGACGTCGCAGCCACCCGCCATTGAAGCTGTAGTCCTTGTAGGTTGCAGAAAGGGAGCTTGGGAAGTTGAACTTAGTCCAATTGTTCATTTGGTTAGTGCAATTTGGAAACAAGCAAACGCGAAACATGTTGATGTCTGCAGTTCTGTCTTGCTGTCTGCCGTAGAGCACAGAATGAAAGCCCTGCTCAGGCTACAACTAGGATGGAGTGCGGCAGTGACTTAATTGAAATCGCGTGTTAGTGTAGTTGGATTACAATCCTCTAAAACATCCTCTAACAGAACAAAGAAGCACTTCCGAGATATTCTGAACACCGAGGGGAGTAGTGCTAAGGATTAATAACAAAACATTGGTTAAATTAAGGAGTTTTGTGGCAGATAATGCCTTATTACAGAAGGCAAATCTCCTGCCATCAACATTCCCTTTAAATGAATATATGCTGATCGCCACTATAATAAAGTTCTTCTTAAGGACTTCAAGTGGCCCCAAACCTGTCTGGGTGAGTAAATTTACATAATAAATGCTGAAAAATAAGGTCCGGGTTAAAAAAACAAAGAAACAACTTTCCCTTTAAGGGTTTTATGCGTAATACCTGTGGGGAATTCTTTAAATATTCTACTCTGAAGTGACTAAAAATATAATCGCCCAGCTTTAGTTAACAATTCTATTTTTAGCATTCTCCATTAAACCAATTTTTATCCCTTTTTTGTTGATGAAAAAACACTGGCTTGACATACTGAAGCAACCCAGAAACCCAGAAAGGATACCTTAAAACCCTGTTACACAATAGGCCTGAAATCTCCTCTCCCCATCCCTCATGTAGAGACATTCTGATTGGCCACAGTTTTAATGGGTTTGAATCCAAATTGTGACCTTTGCCAAAATGTCATCTCTGTGCCGTCTCGACCATATTCTGTATCACTTTCCATTAATACATAGTCTATAATAGGAAAGCATAAAAATAATCTTTACTATCAGTGCCGGTCATGGAACAAAATCACTAGCTCATTACCACTCTTGTCTGAGGGACTGATTATTGGATGAATGGCAAGGAGCTCTGCAACATTGCTGAGCCTGCGGCATTATGGCAGACTCAGACTTCAATGCCTTTGTGGGGCTAAACTGCAAATCTAATAACTTCTTCACATCCCTTGCACTCTTCGTTGCTCCTGATACCAAAAGAAAGACAAACAAGACACTTTAAAGGGGAGGTTACTCTCTTATTTTAAATGAATAGAGCAGCGACGAGTGTAGTCGAATCTAACTCAATTATACACTGTTACCTCCCTGGATCATTTTAATGATCTCACACAGACTCAGCGCTGTGATCCCACCGTGAAACACCCTGTGATGAAACAAACCATTGTGTGTGTCCTCGCCCCAATATGCTAATCCCGGATTAATTATGGACCAACCCTAATGAGTGTCTCTCTGGCCCTCTTAGATATGTAAATCTACCAGCAGTGGACAGTGCTCAGAGGCTTTTGTTAACTCTCCATGTGGTAGAAAAAAGGGGGATGGATAGGACAAGGACAAAGATACAACAATAATAGATTATTTCATAATATTTCAGTTTAGTTCAAATTAATTTTATTTCGGTTGCAACATATTTTATTTTATTCCATGATACGAAATTATAACGTACAATGAAATTAAATGTGATTCTCATGAATTATGTAGTTTAACACATTTATCTTTAAAGAAGTTTAACGAAGTTGTCTCAGGAATCCAAGTGATAGCATTTTGTTAATGAGCTGTTGTCACATAAGGTATTGATCATTCATGTGAGTAAATCTGACATGATGCTGAGAAGAAGAAGCAGAAGCTCCTACTCAATATTACTTATGAAGCTGATGGAAATGTTAGACAAACATACATTCATTGTGAATAAAGTTATATTTGGTATCAATGTGTCTTTTCTTCTTTTCTTTGTCTCTTAACTGCATTTCTAGTCTCTCAACTATACACACCTTTTGAACTTACTGAAAGTGTTATCAATAAAAACAATCTTCCATTGATTTTATTGGTATTTTATGTGATGGACCAAAGCGAAGACTTGCACCTTCAACAAGTGGGTGGGAAATTATAGTTGTCATATTTTTTTTTTCACATGACACGGATTTATACACAGCCCAAACTTTTGTGAAAGTCTTTTAGGGAATATCTCAACCACCCCTGCACATCTAGAGATTTCCGTTTTTGCCCATTTTTTTCTTTCCTTTACAAACTAGCTCAAGTTATGTCAGCTTGGTAACTTTTAGAGTTTTGCCACATCATCTAAATTAGAGTTAGGTTTGGACTTTAACTGAGCCATTTAGCTCATGATACATCTCTGACTGAATGCTCACTGTTGTCCTGCCGGAGGGTGTATTTCTCCATAGGTTTCAAGTCTCTGGAAGTCTCTAATATATTGTCTACCAGGATTGCCTTTCAATCTCCACTGTATCCTGCAGCCACCACTGTGTTTCACAGTAGGCATAATTTGCTTATAATATGCAGTGTTGGTTTTCCTTCTAATAGCTTTTTGCTTGTAGGCCAATAAATTCAGTTTCATAGCACCTTCTTCGACAACTTCCCTCTGTCCATACTTTGCTGTCTTTGAACACTACCTTTCTTCTACCTCACATGTGTCAAACTCAAAGCCCGCGGGCAAAATCCGGCTCACATTAGCCATTTTTATTGTCCCTCTAAACTCTAGAGACCATATTAAAATAAGTTAAATGTATGTGCACCTACATACTATTTGATCAATTACATTAAATCAGTGCTTATTTGAATAGCTGTAAATCAATCACATCAAAAGATGTTCAGTATCTTTTTATTTTACGAAGTACTTGTCAGTTCCGGAGACAGGTTTTTATGAATATTTGAACTGTTTGTTAAAAATAGTTATATCAATATTTTCTGTCACAACGGTCCTTTAAGGACATACATGATCTTGATGTGGCCCAGCATGATAAAGAGTTTGACACCCCCGTTCTACCTCTTCTTTAAGTACAAATTTAATTGTTCCACTACTGCAGTTTTTCATTTTTCTAGAATCCATCCGTCCATCCATTTTCTGAAACGCTTATTCCTCCAAGGGTGCCGCGGGGGGTGGGGGTGGGGGGTGTTGGGGCTGGTGCCTATCTCCAGCTGTCAACGGGCGAGAGGCGGGGTACACCCTGGACAGGTCGCCAGTCCATCACAGAGTTTTCTAGA
The DNA here is from genome assembly GCA_028564705.1 of Apricaphanius iberus. Classification (NCBI taxonomy): domain Eukaryota; kingdom Metazoa; phylum Chordata; class Actinopteri; order Cyprinodontiformes; family Aphaniidae; genus Apricaphanius; species Apricaphanius iberus. Next base: position 1,110,144 of record JAPXFQ010000473.1, on the reverse strand, counting down.
ATCTTCCACCTTAATTCTGGATCTCCTCAAGTGACATAAATGCTCTTGGCACAGATGAATCTGATGCATCAACAAAAAAGCTCTTTTAAGCTTTGAATGATCACATCAGTTTTTGCTTTCTGATGTTTTGTTGTTGTTTATTTTCTCGCAGTGCGCCAAACTTATCAATTTTGTTTAATCAATGGAAGGAGAACACAGACGGGCTGAACATTCGTAGTTTCTATCCGAGGTGATGAAATCTGCTGCCCCGGGCACGGATCACATGACTGCGCTTCCTCCTGCCTTCTAAGGGCAGCATGCTGCTGAATGTGTGTGTGCGCGCGCTCTATTGCACGCGGGAAGCTCAGTGCCTCATGATGAGAGCTCGGCGGTGCAGCTCTGACACTGTGTCGGCTCCTCCGTAGTATGCCCGCAGCGTGGAGAGCTGCGCGCGGTCTGGATGCGCCTCTGTGACTCTAAGCGCGCATCAATTTCCTTCTTGTACCCTCTCCAGCGCCACTGTCTTTGGAAAACGTGGGATGAGGAAAACTCGGGGTTGGGCTGTAGGTGCCCACCAAGTCTGACTGCGCTTCGGAGGTGCAGAGCCTGAAGAAAGATGTAAGAATCCGCAGGCGAGCCTCTTGGATTCCGAGCCAAAATGCAGAAAGGGATGAGACTCAATGATGGCCACATCACCTATCTGGCCCTTTTGGCGAAGAAGGACGGGACGAGGCGAGGGTTCTTGAGTAAGAAAAGCTCAGAAAACACAAAATGGCACTCGAAGTGGTTCGCTCTGTTGCAAAATATGATGTTTTATTTCGAGAACGATTCCAGTTCACGTCCCTCCGGACTGTACCTGTTGGAGGGATGCGCCTGTGACAGGGCTCCGTCTCCGAAACCGTCTATGTCAGCGAAGGAATGCTTAGAGAAGCAGGTAGGGGACTCATCAGAGGAATAGGAGTTTGGATTACTTTGTTTTTGCTACCTTCAAACTTTCTCAGACAGCTGCAGCAATTCTGTACACTAAGCCACCAACACATTTGTTGTATTTATTATCTTACAAACAGCATCACGCAAGCAACTGCAATTTTGGCTCACTTGACGTGGGTTTACGTAATTGCGTTACCCAGACAGATTGTTTGTGTCAATTCTGCACGAATCTGCTCAACCAGTTATTTGCTTAAACTTAGCAGCGATGACGCAAAGATCCAAGTGAAATAAATCTAGGCTACAAGTATGTATTCCAGTTGCATAGTTATCTCTTGCATAACTTTCCTCTTCAAAATTTTCCAAAAAAACACAATGTTCAGGGAAAGCAGCTCTTTTTTGGGAAAAGAATTTCAGCTGTGTTCAAAGTTTGCATGTCTTGCGGAGGAAAGCTGCTCTGTTTCTAGAAAATTTGCCGTATTGATTTATTTACTCGTCTCGATATTAATAGCATCCTACCTCGGCAACTGTGTCCCCCTACTTTATAGTGGCGGTCCATTTGATAGCTCTCTCAGTAGGTGCTAACGACAGCAGGGAACGACAGCCTCAATGATGTCGCATTAGACTCCCTGTTTGTGTCTCAGTACATCACCACGTTGTCAGAGTTTTTTTTAATTATTATTTGGACAACAGTTTTGAAAGCATTAGTCTTTCTGTCAGTGAAATCTGATTATTAATGGACATTTAAACAATTAACACTGGCATTCAAGTACAGAGAAAGGACAAAACTGTAAACTCTGTCTGCAGTCATCTTCTGAAATCTTTCTTTCCAGCTGCATTCTCTTTAGTTTTCACATAACATAGGAGATAAAGATGTTAAATATCTATCTATCTATCTATCTATCTATCTATCTATCTATCTATCTATCTATCTATCTATCTATCTATCTATCTATCTATCTCTAGTCTTGTAGAAAACAAGGGGAACACAAAATGCTTTACTTGGGATAAAAAAAGACACCGAAAGACAAATGTAAAAGAGAAAACTATTGAGCTAGAGAACACTGCATTTGGGGAAAATAGAAATTCACAGAAATCTCTGATTACCAAAGAAGACTTTGGCTTGAAAGGCTAGGACTATATTTGTGGGCATGTTCATTTACATTTTTGGAGCCCTACTTATTTTGATTTTTGGATCAGTTTCTAAGTTTTTAGGTTGTGTTGAAAGTAAAGAGTTTCTTTGAAATTACTTCTTTTTATCCATTCTAATAATCGCATACAATCATTGTTTTGTCAAATGTAGTCCATTGTATTGTAGTCAGTCAATAAATGAAAGAAAACAGCAAGATCCACCAAAGACAAAGATGGAGGTGTTGAGGAGCTATAAGGTTTGCTGTTGCTCCTATTTCATTAAAATTAAGGATTAGTCTCATGTTTGTGGCATAACATATTTAAATTATTAATATACGGAGGCATTTACTGCCATTGCTTTGGTCCTACAATCGCTGACAAGCTTTTTTTTGTGTCTCTGCTGATTTATTTTGGGAGGAGCTCCCTGCCATCAAAATAATATTTAGCTCCCTCCATAGAGGGACAATAATAAAATGAAATCAATAAACAAAGAAATAAATTAATGCTATCAAACAACAATATACATTTGTAAAAAAAAAAAAAAAACAGGCTTTAACCCATTGATTTTCACCAATTTTATTTTACTTCAAAATCTACAATATAAGGATATATATTTAAAATATTTTTCCAGATTTTCTCAGCACATCCCAAAGTGTTGTACTCAGCACACCCTTCCAGTTTGGTGCATTGTCTTAGTGGAAAAAACAACAACAACATATATTTGAATTTCTGACCAGCAGAACATTGCTCAGGGTTGGACAAGCTTACAGTCTACCTGTTTCTGTCAACAGTTTATTGAAGGATCTCTAAAGGTCAAAAATTACTGCACGTCTTTCATGTGGGAATATGTTTTTGCATCTGTGTAAGTTGTGCAAATCATCTAGTTTTTATTCTGTAAATGTTAACTTGTAGCTGGTTAGTGTAAAAAACAAAGTTTTCTATGTAAATTAGATGTAAAAAAAAAAGAACAACTAAAACCATAGAAGCAAACAAAAAATTTCATATGCAGAAGTTCGTGTTATATTGATGGTTTAGACGTATATGGTTACAGTTTAGGATAGGGATGCAACGAAACCTCTTTTCTCATACCAATAGGATACCAATACTTAGATCAGAGAACTTGCTCATACTGAGTACCAATACTCATACTTCTACCAGAGACAAAAAAATGCAAAGAATTGGAAGGCAGGTTTTATTTTCTTCTGTGCTTTTTACAACAAACGAGGTTGAGTTAGATAAAAAAAATATATATCCATAACAATGACCACAAATCTAAAAATTCAAGTAAAAAATGTAAATTTCCTGTGAAATTATACAGTTTCCAGATTTTAAGTATCGGCTCATGGTATCTGTTAACTTTAACTTATACTATTACCAGTACAATTGATGGTATCAGGGCCGATACCCAATACCAGAATCCGTATGGGTGCAACCCTAGGTTAGGAAATTCCTAAAACCCCTGAACCATTGAATCTGATACAAACGCACCCGAGCATTTGAAAACACAAACAAGCCCAGATACTGAAGGAGTCGTGTCTTTTTGTCTCTGTCCATGGGCATGCACATCACATCACATTTTCATACTCCTTTCTGCTGATTTATGTCAGTTTTGATGTCATAATCCGGATTTGCAGCCTGAAGTTAGAATGCTTAAACTTGTCTGAATTTTTTTAATGGCATTTTGAAGTTATAAATATCTGCACATAAAAACAATTTCTGTCTTTTTGTTGAAATTTTTTTTTGGCCAAGTATGGCCTGTTGTAATGAATAAAATATATCTTGAGAATACATTTGCCGTATTCCTAAAATTGTAATTTTTTGGTTTTCTTTCTGTCGTGTTTTCATATTCAGTATACCCAAATCTGTACATCTTTTAATGAATCATATGATCTGTTATACACATCTTGAAGTCTCTTTGTAGTGCTGCATGCATCATGGCCTGTAATCTGTAATCTGTAAACCAGCGGCTCCATGGAACAGGTGAAACAAGGACGCGAAAGACTAATCGATGCTCCATGTGTGTTTGAGCATACATTTTATTTTTTCCCTTTCCCCCCTCTCAACAGTGAGTGACAGAGGAGTCGATGAGCAGACTGCAGAGGTCATCAGAGGGGACGCTACTGTACCCATCCTGACATTAAACCTGTTACAGATTAAAGCGGGTTTCACTTTTTTTTTCTAGTGAGCCATGTGTGTGTGTGTCAAAGCTGCAGGAGGGATAGCCGGGAGGGTTGCTGGATCTTATCTGTGTGTCAGGGAAAGGGACAATGCAGCAGATAGATGCCAAGCCAACTGCCACTTGCGGGGCTACGAAGCTTTTTATAGCCCAGTTCTCCTCAGAAAAGGCAAAATGATCTCTCCCTCCCTCCCTGCCTACCCGTCTGTCTGTGCGTTCTCATTGTATTCTTTGGAGTGTTCTACTTTTTAAATGTTCTTATTCCTCATTTAGAAGGCGAGCTACGTTTAAGCCCACAGTTACCATGGCAACCCGTATTTGCATCTGAAAAAGTGCATTTGAAGGGGGCCAACAAAATGTGCAACAATATGCCTTAGCATTGTGCTCCTTTTAGCGAGCAAATGAAAAATAAAGATGTGGGTCATCATAGTGGCTCAAATGGTGGATTATCTTGTTTTTTGTTTGTTTTGTTGTTGTTGTTTTTTTACTAATAATAACACTTTTCATCAAAGAATATGCTCCCATGTTAGATGTCTGACTGATGTGTAGGCAACATTAACAAGAAGGGGTCCAAACAATCAAACAATGCAAGTTTAGTTTCTTTTGAAATAGCACAAAAATATGAGCAAATACAAGGATCTGAATTAATTTAATCATATTTTTTTCCTAATATGATTGTAACATTCTGTGAGCATTTCCCATAAATGCTTCCTTCTTACAATGTTGTCTCACTGTACTTCAACTTATTTATCCAAGATCTACAAACAAACAAACAAACAAACAATAATTTAATGATGTATAGCTTAATTTATCCACCTAAAAGGTTTTACGGGAAGCACAATATTGACGAGGGTCTGTTTTGCTGCTCATCAGGAAATATGGAACATTACTCCCCTTCACAAATGAGTGCTCTCTCACATTTTAAAGGGAAAGAAAAAAAAACCCAGACCAAATCCAGTATATTGGATTTGGTTGGGGGTCTGTTTACGATGCATCATTGTTATGTAATTTGATGCGTTTTGTCTACAGATAGCCTGTTTGTAATATTTGTACTATGACCACCACTTTACTTTATCCTATGAGCCTTTTAGAGAACAGTTCAACATAATATACATTAAAATAATTGCTGTAAGTGAACCTATTCATTTGCAAATTGCAGTGACGGAGAATGAGTGTTTATGTCTCTGGCAAATCAATAGAACAAACAAAACAAAATGGCTTAAGCCTGGAGGCTTTTAATTCAGGGGTGAAGTTACACAAACCGAACAAAGACATTTTTACTGTGGACCTCTTGCAGCATATTTCCATAAGGATTTCTACTTTTTGCTCATTCACACAGACATACAGATATATGAAATCTTGTTAACACCAAAATTTGCGTAGAAAGCCTTAAAATAATTTCAAATTTTAATTTTACTCTATGTTGCACATGTTAACTGGATTTTACATTAAAAAGGAAGTCAACGACAAACCAGGTTGTTCTCTTTGTGAAAAGCAGGGTTAGACAAATTAATTGAAACGATCAGACTAAACATTGCAATGTTGTCCTGATTTTTGACTAATGTTTTTGTAAAGTATTTTTTGATTACGGTAAGGAAATAGGAAGGTCCACTTTCTAGTTTGCTAGGTCACATTTATCAGCCTTGACATCTAATGTTGCCAGAAGATGATAAAATATTATCTGGAATATACTTGGGGAAAAATAGTTCTCACACTGATTTCTTTATTTTTTCTTTCTTTTTTAATCCAGTTTTTAATTTCAGTACTGTATTTGAAGTCCTATGTTGGTTTTTAACACAATCTTGTGTGGCTATGTTGTTGATACTAATAACAATATAATTGACACAGATTTAACAGAATTTATTTTTAAATGTATATTATTTATTTTTTAAGTTAATCAGGGGTTTTGGAAATTTTATTTCATAAACAATGACTCTGTTTCCCTTGGGATATACAATTTAGTTTTCACAGAGGGGTAATTCTTTTTGCCACTGACTAGATGAGAATCCACATTTAGTTTACCACAATGGATAATGAGGAAAATGGTAAAAAAGGTAAAAAAAAAAAGTTGTTTGATAGAGAACTGCTGTAAAAAAATATTAATAAAAACAAAATGAAAAAGGATCCTGGTATTACTGTCTCTCAATTAACAACCTGGTACTTTTTACAGACTATAAGCAGTTGTTTTGGAGGAACGGCAGGACAACAAATTAACTTTTCTGTTCTACCATCACAAATGTAAATATGTGGGGTTCCAAACTCTTTAAACTAGTAAGCTTTTCAAAAACAAACACCCCACTTTCATTTAAAAGGAAACTAACAAAGGAATATATGGTAAACACAAATCAAACTTACTGTTAAATATGCTGAAGGATCCTGTGGGCCTGCTTCTTTTCCAAAGAACATGTGAACTCTTTTGGATCCCACAGTAGCATGAGTAAAAACTTGTTATTTAACAATATGAATCTTATTGTGTCAGCTTGGATACTAAACATTGGGCAACACCGTTTTAGTAAGAATAATAATCCAAAACATATGATGAAGCAAAGGTCGAAATTACTTGTTAGACAGAATCAACCTTCTATGGTCATCACTGTCCCTTAAAGACAGTTAGTCTGGTGAGCGTAAGAGAAGAGAGCACCCAGGATGACCTTTTCTATGATTGAGAGGCACTGTCATAGAGGCAAAAAGAGTGATCAAAGATCACCCATGCATCCGTGTGAAATGAGCAGAGAAAAAACTCTATTATATTGTAAAAATTGGCTTTTACAAGTAATTGTGGCACTGGTGATCTTGTTAAAAATGAAGATTTCTTTCACTTGGGTGCTTTACCCTACAAAATAAATGTTTCCATGTTGAAGGTTAACCTTTTCTAAAATGTTGAAAGTGGCATTTTGCTACTCTTTATTTAAGTATGTTTCACTTCAGAATGGTTGAGTGTATCCTCATTTCCTCTTCCTTTTCTGAGCTAATTGGTAACTTTCTGCCATCCATTGTGTTTTCCAGTATTACTTCACTGTCACTTTCAACCATGAGAACCAGAAGCCTTTGGAGCTGCGCACCGAAGATGTCAAGGACTGCGACGAATGGGTGGCTGCCATCACACAGGCCAGGTAAGCTAAACACACAACCTTCTAACTCAATAAGCAACCTTGAATAAAACAACAACAAAACTCAACTAATACAGCGGTGACTATGTTAAGTTTGGGGTCCATTACTACTCTAAACTAAAAAGGGATTATCAGGGCCAGATGTTCATTAGAATCATCCTGATCTCGAACACTAAATCTGTAGACCTCATAGAAATTTTAGGATATGGTATCTTCCAGTTTGGGAGATTTGCCAAGAAGACCTATCAATCAGATCTATTCACAATGAAAGAACTAAAACTTTTAACAGTTCTGCACCTGGTTAATTGTTCAGGGTTTGCACAAACATGCTCAAACCTAAGGTAAGCTAAAGCATAGTTTATGCTTCTCCATCTGCGGAGGTGTGGAGATACACAGCAACATCCTTCAATGCAAGGGCTCTCTGACTGATACGCAACAACAACATAACATCAGCCCCAGATAATTTGGCCAGAACGTTGGTCTATAGTTGATGTAAATAGTAGTCAGTGTAGCTTTTGGGCACTATATGCTTTATATTGCAAGGTTGGTTTATCTTATATGAAGTGCCATTAGTTGTTGGCTGATGGCTGCTGGCTGTAGGGTTATAATATTTTTTAAATTAAAAATTCAAATTTAAATGTTTTTTAAATTGTGTTTTTTTTTTTTTTTACATTTTATATTTCATTTTTTATTGGTTTTATTTTCTATTTAGTTTTGACTCAATACTTTAAATTCTATTTTTAATTAGTTTTTACATGTTTTAGGTAGTTTAGTTTTAGTTTTATGTTATAGTTTTTTTTTTACAAGTTTCAGTTTTAGTTTTAGTCTTTTTGTCAAAAAAAGTTGTGTAGGTTGTGTAAACATGATTAGAATAGTTCAGTATTACAAGTCTGTCACTTTTTTCATGAAAAAAAGGGAATTGGCAGGTCTTTATAATAGTATAATGTTTTGTTAACACTGGAAATGAAGTCATATTTGTTATTATATACAAGTTTTCTGAGTTATCGTGTAGCAAAGTGGTTAGTGCAGGTGCTCTGAAAACAGAAGCCCTTTTCTGAGTTTGAGTCCCAGCCCCTGCTTTTTATTTCTGAGCCTTATAACAACCCACATATGGTAGGTCTACCCAACATGTTTAGTTCACTCAACAAAATTCTTTATTGCTAAATTGACTAAAATCAGTTGGGTGGAAATGATTTACATAATTTTATTATGTTCACCCAGCAACTTTTTTTAGTGTAGTTGTCTTGGCACCTCTGAGAGACTTATATTTTTAAATTTCAGAGAAAAAAAAAAATCAAGATAAATTATCTTCAACACAGCCATGAGGTATAAATATTAATACAATTTCAAATAATTTAGATATACAAAATTATGTATTTATTATGATAGGAATAAATGCATTCATTTGACAAATTCATTTAAAGTTTTAAAATTGTAATGTATAAGTATCAGTTTTTGGACATTTTGATTCAATTGAATTGTGGCTCATCTGGTTTTATGTACCTGCTGAGGTCTAAATTTTCCAGATTTGTGGTGCTGTTTCTTTTAATGAAAGCGACAGAGGTTGCCTGACCCAGAGTGGAGGTAACGACTGAGGCTGCATTGTTTTCTCTCCCAGTCTTAAAGAGAAAGTTTTTTTTTTTCCAACCTGAACCTTATTTTTAGCAAATATTGTGTTTATTTACTTACACAGAGAAGTTTGTAGCCACTTGGAACCATTTGGGAGAAACTACTATCCAGTTGCGATAAGCATATACCCATATAATGAAAGTCAATCAGGCCAGGTGATTTTCCGCCGGTAATAGGGCATTATCTGCCCCTTATTAAGACGATTCATATCTCCTGCCCTAATTTACTCCCATTATATAGATACGTGTTGATTGCGACTGAATACAACCTTCTCCTGAAGGACTCCAAGTGGATCCAAACTGCTTTGCTACAAATACGGTCCAGGTTTCAAAAAACAAAAACATTCCCTTTCAGAGGACCAAGCAGTTTGTAGCTACAGCACTGGAGCAGCCCTAATAAACTCAAAGTCAGAATATTTCTCTGTGTTCAAACCACTTCTTTGATTGCTGAAGCTCTCCACACGACATGGTCCCTATGTAGCATTTTTTATAGAAATACACTCAAGTGTGTTGTTCAGGGAACATGTGGTCAGGAATAAGGTGGGATCGAACTCACCAATTTCCCAAGCCAGCTAGTCTTCCCACTAACCCACAGTCACTCCCATAAATTTATACAATGGGTCAACATTTCATCCCATTTTATTAAGGAGAAGAGAAAATTTAGTGGTTTAGTTCCCAGAGATTCAAGGTTTCATTTGATTATTTTGATTTCATTCCATTAAATTCACTGTTATTTACATAACACCTTTAAAAACATGAATATCACTCAAAATGTGACACAAAATGAAAAATAGTTTACTGCATCTTTAGCATGACAGAAAAAAAACTTGTTTCACTGTGCTTTTTTATGTAATACATGTATGTTTCTATTATTTTTTACCAATGTTTCTTGATGTTTATTGGTATTTCCTATATTTTTGGTCCGTCATTTTACAAAATGTGATTTTGAATCATCTTGTGTTTGTTATGTGGTATGAAATTAAAAGTCTTGCCTTGATATTCATTCTTTCACTGACCACTTGTCTGCTCTTGACAGAAGGAGTATTTGGAAATCCCCCAAAAAAGTGCATTAATGTGTTGGCTTTTACAGTTACAGAAACCTGGCAACAGAGCATGAGACCCTCATGCAGAAGTATCTTCATCTGCTTCAGATAGTGGAGACAGAGAAAACAGTAGCCAAACAACTTCGACAACAGATAGAGGATGGGGAAATCGAGATAGAAAGGCTAAAATCTGAGGTAAGTTGCCTCCTAGTTTCGTTCTTGTTGAATCTATACCCGTATATGTCTGTTTGTCAAATTTTATGATACACAATAGGAAGGGTTAGAGAATCAATGCAGCTAAAAGTAATGAGGCAGAAAGAAAAAAGTGTTCACAGGACAAAGGTCCTGACACTGATTTCAAACGATAGTGTTTTGAATTCATGATGAGTGGTAGCTTGCAGTGCCCCCTAGAGACTCTATTATACAGTTGAATGTTTTGTATCCTCATTATTCAGCCTAAACTAGATCAAATGTGTCTCTCTTTAATGTGCTAATGGAGGTTTCAATTCAATATAGCATTTTCAATATGCATGAGTCAGCTTTTGTTGTTCATGATACTACAGGGTGCACTACAAAATAAAAATCAGCTTTCTCTCTTTTTATGGCAACAGTCTTCAACTGTAATGGATGTTGTTTCTTTTCAGTTCTTTACTAAAAGTTTTCTTATTCATATTCAGATTGTTGAAAGTGTGAATGTAACAAGTGTAAAATACATATAACAAATATCTTACCTTTATGTCCTGTCAATTAGCTATAGGAATGAACAATAGGAATCCAAACACCCTCTTACCAAAAAAACTTTGGCTAACTAAAAATATCCTTTTGGAATTAATAGTTTTATTAAAAAAATTATTATTATTATTATTATTATTATTATTATTATTATTATTATTATTATTATTATTATTATTATTATTATTATTATTATTATTAAGAATTTAATATTTTTTCTTATTTAGCTTTGTTCACACACCTAAATGTTTTATCAGAAAAAATGTAAAATCAGACACACATAAGCAAAATAAAATGAGCAGTTTTCAAATTAGAACTTTTTTTATCAAGGCAAAAATACAATACAAACTAACCTGTAACTATGTGAAAAAGTAATGTCTAATAGACAAACCCCTTCAGTGGAAGTTCTAAACTTGGCAACGACCGCTACCAAGCAAAATAGTTTCTTCTTAATCAAAGATGAAACTGAAAGTCACTTGGATGTTTTTTGATATTTACCACAACACACTGTTCAATATGGAGAACAGTGTTCACAAAAACAGTCCCATCACTCAAATCCTCCCCAACCCTTCTAATGCAAAACATTACATCATGGCAATCGCTGTTTCTGGCTAATTTCAATGATTCTCTTTACAAAAGACAAACTTTTTTAAGATTGAAAAAGAAACTTTTGTCTGTGAGAAGAACATTGTCCATATTAATTATTAAGGAGACAAAATTAACCTTTTTGAATTACTGTTTATGGCTAATTCACATAAACTCAGTATTCTTGTCCCGCTCCTGAAGAGCCTGTCCATACTATTCAAGATTAGATCATTTCCAGTGTCCCCTCAGGCCAGAAAATTGTAAAGATATCTTGCTGCTCTTAATTTCTGCCCCAGCAGTCTGATACCTTGCTATTAAAACATTACAGAAAGAAGATTTTTTTTCTTCAAACATGACCTAATGTCCAAGACACACTAATACTGGGAATAATAAATGAAATCCTAGTTAAACATAAATATTCCCACAACAGTAAAGCTCGTGTTTAATGGTTTTGCTAATCTTTTCACATTGTTAGATGTCATTCATTTCTTTTTTGTCTGTTCTTGAATGGCGTTAGGTGGGTTGCCCTTTCAAACCACTACATATTGTCAGAATATATTTAATTGATTTCTTGATTTTGCAGGTGCAGGGAATAAGCAGACTTAAGTGGGCTTTTCAAAAACAACTGTGATAGACATCCATAATTAATGATTTAGCCATGATATATACTTTTAGTGTATCTATCACATAGAACTAGTTTGGTTTCAATATATTTTTTACTTTAATAAATAAAAACATCAAATAAAAATTAAATCAGAAGACATTTCCTGGGGCATTAGGGATGTAGCCGAGGTTGACCTTCTTAAAAATAAATTAAAGAAATGTCCACAGATTATTATTATTTTTTAAATCTGAGTCCAAAGAGTTAAAGCATTTCAAAGCAGTAAATTAGTGGAGAATTAACCACATTTTCTGAATCAAGTCAGTATACGGTGCAGAACCTAAAACACAGAATGCCTTCCAACTTTTTTACATGAGTTAATGCTTCACTTGAATTTTAGATTGCTGGACTTCTGAAGGATAATGAAAAGATCCAGTCAAATCCAGAGGTGCCCCCCAGTGAGGATGACACAGAGATCAAGAAGATCAAGAAGGTAATACGCATCTGCTCAACTGGGGGTGAAGGGGGAGGACATTTATGGTTAATCAGGTGAAAATAATATGTTAATTCATACAGAAAGATTGGGAAGGGAAAGATTAATTTCACAGGCAATTATGATTTTTTTAATGTCTTCAAATAGCAAAGTTGACCTCATTCTTTATGTCTTCCAAACCATGTCTGACTTTATCATAAATTGTGGGGGGAGTTGGAATGAGTGTGTCAAAATTCCCATGTGAAAAATATTTTTCACAAAGGTGTTTTAATTGAAAACGGGTCGTTTGAACATCCGGCTGATTTAAAATAGTGACCCAAAAATAAGTTTTCTTTCTTTAGATGATTATGTTGTCATGTAAGTCTCAAACTTTATATAATGCTACACACTGTTCAATAGACCTCTTTGAAGCCAGTGCATAACAAAAAATATTGTTTTAAAAGTACCTTTTTTTAATAAATTTTTTTATTTAAAGGACCAAATAATAGCACTACACAGTGGCACAGTTTGCAGCACTGTTGTTTTACAGTGAGACAAAATGGACAAGACAAGCAAGAAGGTTCTTGGTACAAATCCCGGTCCGGGGTCTTTCTTCATGGAGTTTGCAGTCTCCAGACCCCTCATCCACCAGGACGTGTCTGGTTACCAGGAATGAGCATTTCTGTGATTATAAACAGAAGAACTCATAAAATCAAATCCTGGCATTTTGAATTAAACCTCAAAATTACCACCTGTGAGAAGAATTTGAAAACTACTAACAAATCTCTTAAACTGTCCTCATTAAATATCAGATCCTTGTCAGGAAATTAATTTTTAATCAGTGATTTTATTACTGAAAACACGCTCTGTTTTTATCTGAAACATGGTTAGACATAAATAATGAAACATCTACAATGCCAGAAACTACTCCTCCAAACTACAACTTTTTAAGCGAAAGTAGAAAGCAGAACCCACTGAACTTTAAAAAGGTTTTCCTGGGCACATTTGACTAATTTGAAAACCTAGCTACATAGATTAAAGAGCCAAATAAGGTCTTATTCATAAATATGTAAAAACCTCCAAAACATAACTCAAAGTTCTTTAATGATTTCAGCAACCCTCATTCTGTAATATGTATTGATATTGAATATGCTTAACTAATTATTGTGGGAGACATCAACATTCATACTGACAACCCCCAAGATAGACTAGCAAAAACATTAAGGGATACTCTCTATTACTTTGTTCTTATCTAACATGTCAAATAACCAACACGCAATCAATTGCATTTTCTTTGAAAGCAAAATCCCAGCTCAACAATCTAATCAAAGTGAGACTGTTGTGAAAAAAGGCCTTTCCTAAGGGACAGTTCAGGTGAGATCTTTAAACAAATTTACTACTCTGCCTCACCCCCATCCCCTTCATCCTCCAACACAAAATCAGTGAAATAGCTAGTAGATAATGTTCTCTCTAAAGTTTCAGACATCATTGACACCATTGCTCCAAATAAGGTTAAAGTAGTCTTGGGAAGACAGAAGTCTCCATGGAATAGCAATCCACTGCTACTTAGTAAAAAAGTGAGTGTCTCTGAGCAGAGAGAAAATGGAGGAAAACTCGATTCCAGGTTAACTATGGGATCTACAACCACAGGTTAAAAAAATATCATTTAACTTTGAAAGATGCATGAGAATCGTTCTTTCCTAAAAATCATTAACAGAAATATTAATAATGTGCAAACTTTATTCGCAAAAGTTGAAAGACAAAATAATCTTCCAGTGACAGCAGCTCCTGAACTTCACTCCACCAGGGCATGCAAAGAATTTGCCAACTTTTCTACTGGAAAGAATCTGAAAATTATTATTAAACAACTAAGCTCCTCCTCTTGCTGCCTTGATATCCTACCCACAGCTTTTCTAAAGATAGTTTTCCCTGTCATTAACTCAGATTTGATTCAGATAGTTAACTCATCCCTCTTGTTAGGTGTCTTCCCCCAGGCTTTAAAAACAGCAGTTATCAAACCCTTACTAAAGAAGAACAACCTGGACAACGTAATTCCACGCAAAGTTTTATAAATGAGAGGCACGTAACCTAGGTGTAACAATGGACTCAGACCTGAACCTTCAGTTTATAAATCATTGAATGGATTAGCGCCAAAATATGTTTAAGACCTGCTGTCTTTATACCGACCCTCCAGACCACTCAGGTCCTCCAACACCAATCTGTTAATAATCCCTTGAATCAGAAACAAACATGGAGAAGCAGCTTTCAGTTTCTAAGCTCCCCTTATCTGGAACAAAATTCCTGATGACTACAACGCTGCTCAAACACTGAGCTGCTTTACAGCAAAACATAAAACTCATCTGTTTAAAGCTGTCTTTGAGTAAACTATTATAATTGCTCTCTAATATTTTCTTTTATTTATTCCCATGTTTTATGCTTAATTGCTGTTTTTTATTTTCATACCTTTAGCTGTTTTTATTTGTCTTATTCCTAATTGCTGTTTTTAATTTCTATCCTTTTATCATATGTTTGATTTCTTTACCACCAAATCATGTAAAGTACCTTGTATTAAATTGTTTTGAAAGTGTGCTATACAAATAAAATAACCTTACCTTGCCTTTTCTTGAGATGCATGTTCTGCGTACACATGCATATGTGGGTCCCCTCCTGGTAATCCTGGCTTCCTCCCACTGTCAAAAACATGACTGCGAGGTTAATTGGTCTGTTTAAATTGTCTCTTTGTGTAAGTGTGTGTATGCATGAACTGGTGACCTGTCCATGGTGTACCCTGCCTCTTGCTTGCTTGAAATAGGCACCAGCCCCGCTTCACAACCCTTCAATGATAAGCAGCATAGATAATGAATGGATGGAGCAAATTTCAAAATGATTAAGAAGATTTTTTATACTTTCGTAAATCAGGTTGAATTACACTTTTACTGGACTGATTCAGACGGTATGCAAAAAAACAAAAAAAAAATCCCCATAAAACTTTTAAAGTAGGTATTAAACATACTCTTGTTTAACCCTACAGTCCTTTCTTAATTCTTCCTGTTGGTCTGATATGATATTCTGATCTTAAGTGTCGTGTTTGTGTTAGTTGTAAGTGGAAAATCTTCATAATTGCCAGAAATAAAGACAGGAAAACATCAGTCTGTGTGTAATTAATCTTTATATTGTATTACATTCAGAGAATTGAGTTACTGAAATGAAAAATCTTTTAATGAAATTATAATTTATTTTGAAATGTTTGTTCCACAGGTGCAGAGTTTTTTGCGAGGTTGGATTTGCCGCAGGAAGTGGAAAACCATCATTCAGGACTATATACGTTCCCCTCATGCCGAGAGCATGAGAAAGAGAAACCAGGTTGTGTTCAGCATGCTGGAGGCAGAAGCAGAGTATGTTCAGCAGCTCCACATCTTGGTCAACAACTTCCTGCGGCCGCTACGTATGGCAGCGAGCTCTAAGAAACCCCCCATAACCCATGATGATGTCAGCAGCATCTTCCTTAACAGGTTACCCATAACTCTCTGTGGCAGTAATCCTTTACAAAGAGGACAAGAAATGAAGAATTAATTTACATGATCTGATTTTTCTGTTTTTGCCTGTGTGTTTATTAGTGAGACCATCATGTTCCTCCACCAGATCTTCTACCAGGGCCTTAAGGCCAGGATAGCCAGCTGGCCAACACTAGTACTGGGTAAGGCACATAGAGACTCTAAGAACCTTGAGTATTTTACTTTTGATGGATGCAGAGTTAAAAAAAACAAAGAATTTACTTGTAAAGTGGCTTGAATTGTACTTATATCCCATTAACTTTTTAACCTTTTGTCAAGTTACAAAGGAAGCTCATTGTATTTCATATAACAGACCAACATAAAAAAGTGCATTATTGTGAAGTAAAAGTAAAACTGATACATCCATCCATCCATCCATCCATCCATCCATCATCTTCCGCTTATCCGGGGTCGGGTCGCGGGGGCAGTAGCCTAAGCAAAGAGGCCCAGACTTCCCTCTCCCCGGCTACTTGGGCCAGCTCCTCGGGAGGAATCCCGAGGCGTTCCCAGGCCAGCTTGGAGACATAATCCCTCCAGTGGGTCCTGGGTCTTCCCCTGGGTCTCCTCCCGGTGGGAAGTGCCCAGAACACCTCACCAGGGAGGCGCCAGGAGGCATCCTGACCAGATGCCCGAGCCACCTCAACTGGCTCCTCTCGATGTGGAGGAGCAGCGGCTCTACTCTGAGACCGAGCTTCTAACCCTATCTCTAAGGGAGAGCCCAGCCACCCTACGGAGGAAACTCATTTCAGCCGCCTGTATCCGCGATCTGATACATGGCTTTAATTTTTTTTTATCCGTGTATGTAGTGTATGTATTCAGTTTCAAGCTATAAAATGCATTTACAGTATATTTAATTACCTTCCCTGTGTCCGCTGGAGAAAACTACCCTATAGTGTTTTGAATTGCTGCTTCCATGCTTGTATTTTCAGCCGACCTATTTGACATCCTGCTGCCCATGTTGAACATCTATCAGGAGTTTGTGAGGAACCATCAGTACAGTTTGCAGATCCTGGCCCACTGCAAGCAGAACAGAGACTTTGATAAACTTTTGAAGCAGTATGAGTCCAAGCCTGACTGTGAGGAAAGGACCCTGGAAACGTTCCTCACATACCCCATGTTCCAGGTAAAATTCACAAAGTGCAGTGAGGTATCTGAAAACAGATTATGTTTAAACGTTTTAGTAACACATCCAAAGTTGATAGTTTAGACGTGGGCCATCTAGACAAAAGCTATATCAATCAATCAATCAATCAAACTTTAGTTATAAAGCGCTTTTCAAACAAAGTTACTCAAAGTGCTTTACAGATTTAAAATACCCCCCCCCCTTCAAAAATAAAATAATTAACGCAAATACCACCCCCTCCCAACCCAACCCATCAGCCATACTCACACACACACACTTAAAAGCTACAAAAAGCGGGCTGAGTACAGATGAGCCAGGAAATGCCATCATGGGAGCCATCTGCATCAGCAGCAGCAGATCAACAGCAGCAACCAAGGCTCCAACCAAGGGTGCCCAGAGGAGGGAGGGCTGGTACCCCCACCTCCACCAAAGCGCTACCTGGGGGGCACCCAGGCAGCCACAGCCGACCACCGCCCCAGATGCAGGGGGCCCCCCAGAGAGGAAACACTGGCAAGAAAGATTAAAATACATTAAAATATAAAGTTAATAAAATATAAAGTATATAAAGTATAAAACAATAAGTGTAAAACAAATAATAAAAATGCAAAGCAGATTAATAAATAAACAATTAAAAGCTAAACTAAAAATTAAATCAGGTAAAACATGCTGAGCGGTTAAAAATATATTAATAAATAATAATTAGTTAAAGGCTAAGCTAAAAAGGTGAGTCTTGAGCCTTCTTTTAAAACCATGAACATTCTCTGCGGCCCTGAGATCCTCTGGCAGCCTGTTCCGGAGGTGAGGGCCATAATAATGGAAAGACGCCTCACCATGAGTCCGTGTTCTGACTTTGGGGATGATAAGGAGACGGCTGCTAGAGGAGCGCAGAGACCGCGAGGGTTCATACGGTAAAAGCATTTCTGACAGATAAGAAGGCCCAAGACCATTAAGACACTTAAAAACCATTAAAAGAACCTTAAAATCGATCCTAAGACATACGGGGAGCCAATGCAGTGATTCTAAGACCGGTGTAATGTGCTCCCACCTCCTGGTCTTCGTCAAAACACGAGCTGCTGAATTCTGTAAAAGCCGTAAACTTGAGGTAGTCTTTTTGGGAAGACCAGAAAGCAGGGCATTACAATAATCAATTCTACTGGTGATAAAAGCATGCATTAGCGTCTCCGTATTGGCCCGAGAGAGAATGGGGCGGAGTCTGGCGATGTTCTTTAGGTGATAAAAACCCATTTTGGTTATGTTTTTAATGTGAGGGATAAAAGTCAGCTCAGAGTCAAAAATCACACCCAGGTTCTTCACTTGTAGGGAAGGATTAAAAGACAATGATTGTAGTTTTGGTAAAAGTTTCTCTCTCTGAGCCTCAGGACCGATAACTGTTAATCTGTTTTAAACGAGTTAAAAGAATAGTGTGGTCTACTGTATCAAAGGCAGCACTTAGATCCAGAAGAACCAACACTGTCACCTTTTTAGCATCATAGCTTAATCTAAAATCATTTAAAATCTTTAAAAGCGCAGTCTCTGTGCTGTGGTTCATCCTAAAACCAGACTGAAATTTCTCTAGGACATTATGAGCGTTAATAAAATCATTAAGTTGCATAAAAACAACATTTTCTAAAACTTTGCTTAAAAATGTTAAGTTAGATACCGGTCGGTAGTTGTTTAAATCATTAAAATCTAAATTGCTCTTCTTCAGCAGGGGCCTCACTACCGCCGCTTTAAAGGCAGCAGGAAAAACCCCCGTCTGAAGGGAGCAATTCATAAAGTTTAAAATCTCATCTTTAAAAGAACCATAAAATTGCTTAAAAAACCTGGTGGGAATCGGATCCAAAGCGCTTCAGGTGATAGATATATATGGTACCACCCAGTAGCTTACTCAGCAATTAGCAATTTTCCAAGCAGCTAAGGCTAAAAATAGTTAAGGTGGAACAGAAGACTGAAGACAGTGACAGAACAAGGCCTACATGGAATGTGTGTTCTGACCAGTAAGAGGCTGGAATTCTATATGTGGGTTTGTACGTCAAACATATCTAAAGAACCCTGTTGAGAGTTCAGGGAGAGGGGTGAAAGAATTACAATTGGACATGACCCTCCTGATTTGGTCATTGTGATACGTGCTGTTTCTTTGAATAAAATCCTTCGCTGTTCAAACTAAAGCCGTGTCTCCAGAGTTTACTCCCAGTGCATCACACAGGCATCTTGAAGACGATCACCATCGGTAAACTACAGCAGCATGAGGGGAGATATATGGGGGAGGAAGTTGATACAATTTAAAACGTTTTTAGTTCCCTATTCACACATTAAGTTAATTTGGACTCACTAACTTGAACCAGTCAAACATTGTACACCTGTAGGACACTAAACTAATAAACACAGAGGGTGCATTTTTCTGAGATAAATGCTTTTTATTACAGTTCAATCAACCAACACTAAAAAAAACCATGTTTTTCAGTTTTACTCTATAACTGGATGTCAGTCTACTGCATATTTAATATGAGTGACAAGAGGATATTTTGTACCGATCCAAGCAGCTTGCTCTTCTCATTCACTAGCATTATATGATGTATTCAAACTTCATCACAAGAAGATCAATCATTCTGAGACTTGCTTATTTATGTTCTTCATGGCCATTTACTTAAAAATAAAAACAGAAAACAGTCATTGGGACTTGAGTAACCAGCAGAAAAAAATAGAATATTTGCAAGAACTCAGACTAATATGCATCATCTTTCTCTCTTCTTTTCAGATTCCTCGCTACATCTTGACCTTGCATGAGTTACTGGCTCATACTCCTCATGAGCATGTGGAAAGAAACAGTTTAGACTATGCCAAGTCTAAACTGGAGGAACTCTCCAGGTAGAGTTATTTTGTGTCTATCTTCTTTCAAGGAAATCCACAACACAAATAATGACTGACTCTAGGGGTTTGTAAATTTTAAATCCCTCTTTAGTTGTGAGATTCATTAAAACAATTCAAAGCTGTACAGAGCATAGACCCAAGTGCCTGTTTTTTCAGGTTAGTTACAACTCTCTAAATAATTATGTAAAAAAAGAGAAATACATAGATTTAATACCTTGTTTACACAGCATTATATTTCAGTCATATTACTTCTGTCAATTCTGATGATTCTGAATTGCAGCTACAGATATGACAGATAAATTGTAGTAATAATTAATTAATAATAGCAAATAAAAGTTTTGGATAGGGCTTTACATATTATGCTGTTTTTTTTTGTAAATTGACAGTTGTTTATTTATTTATTAGATCTTATTAAGGTTTCAGTGAAATCTATGAGCTGAGACATCTGTATGAGCCTATTAAAGGAATATTCCAACCCTAAGTAAATTTTGTCTATTGCCATGTTCCCCATAGTTAGATTGGTGGAAAAAAAAAAAAAATTTGTAACCATCCCAGTTATTCATAATTTGGCAAAAGTACTTTTGCTTTACCTTAGCATAGACAATGTAAGTGAATGGTAACAGCTTGCATTTCGTGTATAAAAGTAATGAAAGTTACTCAATAATGATCCTGATTATTCCTGCTGACCTCAGTAATCATATCTATATTGAATGAAAATAATAAGTAACACAAAGGAATTACAGGAGCTGATTTAGTTTTGGGACTACATTACAACAAAGATCCGCTGTAAACTGCCGCTGCAAGGCGCAACGACATGACGCAGCACCTCTCTAATTTCTTTTTTTTTCAATGAGATACATCTGTTTTTGTCATTCCTTTCAGAATCATGCATGATGAAGTGAGTGAAACAGAGAACATCAGGAAGAACCTGGCCATTGAGCGCATGATCGTAGAGGGTTGCGAAGTGTTGCTTGACACCAGCCAAACATTTGTAAGACAAGGTAAGGGAGGTTTGGTTGCCATCTTGCAGCATTGATTCTTATTCAATTGTTAATTCAAAAACAGAAAACATTTAAACATACCGCAGTTAACAAAATTTGGCTTGAAATAAAGATGCATGACAGCCTGAATAAGTCAAATAATAATGACTGATATGTATTTAATTTAAAAAAGTTACAAATTACTAGTTAATGTTGCATAATCTGGTGTGGTTTTGTTTGCACAGGTTCTCTAATCCAGGTGCCAATGAGTGAGAAAGGCAAAATCACAAGAGGCCGCCTGGGTTCTCTGTCTCTGAAGAAGGAAGGAGAGAGACAGTGCTTCCTCTTCACCAAGCATCTCATCATTTGTACACGAGGTTCAGGAGGAAAACTTCACATCACAAAGGTAAAACGTGGAATGCACTTAGAAAAAGCTAAAACAAACAAACAACAAACAAAGACAGATTGTTAACTGAGTAGATTATGTGTTAATTTAAAAAAAACTTGGAGTTTTAAGAACAGCTTCTAATGTCTACAGGATGTGTTTAGAGCACATGTAGTACAGATCAAATCTTTAATACTGTTAATGAATTTAGGTTACTTTATTACGGATTTTCAGAAAGGAATTAAAGAATAAAAAAATCCTTTGCCTGTGATGTCTCAATCCTATCATAGAACGGAGTGGTGTCTCTCATAGACTCTACCCTGATGGAAGAGCCTGAGGGGACAGATGATGAGTGTAAGTGAATATTTATGTTTTATCCCAACTAAATATTTTTTACAGAGGTAAATAAACATGATTACCCTATACATGGAAACTAGAAAAGCACTTTATAACTCTATAACTATATGCACTCCATAACTTTTTGAGTGACGTTGCTTACTAGCAAACAAAAACAAGCAAACAAACCCTTGCAAAAACACGACCCCCTTTTCAAAGGTAATAATTCATACCAGATAAAAAGGATTCAGTAACTACAACAATACGTCCGTACATGTAGAAGCATAGCTCCCACACCGACTTCATTAAAATAGAAGTAGATGTACAAGAAAAATAATTTGGATTAGTTCCTTATAACACTCAATGAGGTTCATGCTGAATAATCTGTGTATGATCGTTGCTGGGTCTCAGAAAGTTGGATTCAATGGATTGTCTTAGTTAGTTAATTACAAGTAAAAGAAGATGCAGGATCCATACCTCCTCAACCTTTTTCACATTTTTTCACATCACACCCATAAACCTATACATTAAAACATTTTAATACGATAGACCAACAGAAACTCCTGGCTAAATAGGAATAGGAAGGAAAGAGATAAAGGGTTTTGTGAAGGACACCTGTATTGTTAAAGAACATTACGTGAGCAAAGACACACCAAGTAGACCACGGATAAAGTTGCAGAGAAGTTCAAGGCAGGGTTAGGTTATCAAAAAAATTATCCTCTTTAAACATCTCACAGAGCACTTATTCATCATATAAAAGTAGAAAGAGCATGGCACAACTAACAAAGAGATGTCAATCAATTATGCACTACTTTGTGTTGACTGATCAATTATGATTCCAGTAAAATGTATGGACGTTTGTAGCTTAAATGTGTCAAAAAATTAACATGTTCAAGGAATACTTCTGCAAGACCTTGCAAATCTGTCCTGGCATTAGTTTTAACATTACAGTATCATGTTCATGACAACACTGCAGGTGGTTTTCCAAATTAAAAAACTGTGACGGAGTTCTTATAGATCAAGTGGGTCAAAAAGAGTACAATTCAATAATTATACATTGTTAAGGCCCTCTTAGTTTTGAAACCTTACTGATGAAACCTTTTACAATATTAGTGGGTGTTGCAAGGCTTTTAATTTTGTTTTTGTTGACATTTTGGTTTGAATTTGATTTTAATTGCAGCCAAGGGGGAACGGAGCGGCCAAGATGCAGAGCATTTGGACTTTAAAGTCATGGTGGAGCCCAAGGAAGCCCAACCTTACACTGTCATCCTTGTAGCTTCATCACGACAGGAAAAGTCAGCATGGACAAGTGACATTAGTCAGGTATGTTTTTCCTCAAGGTGTGGCATACATACATTAATCAAATTGGGGGAGTAGATAGGGAGAGAGAACACTTCTGCATATTTGAGAGCATGTTTGATCAGCATTGTAAAAACTCAGAGTTTATGGAGATTTGAAAGTCCAACACAAATATGCAGTCAGGAAAACGAGGACCGTCATAAATCAGAGACTTTGTTGCTCCTGGGATCAAGAGCATTGAAACCTGGGACATCAGATTTGTGTCACTGTCGTTACTACACTTTCCTGTTGACAGACAGCAATTTACTGTCTACTCTGTGTCTTACAGTGCATCGACAACATCCGCTGCAATTGCTTAATGATGAACGCCTTCGAGGAAAACAGTAAAGTCACAGTGCCCCAGATGATTAAGTAAGAATTTGGTCCTGCATAGCACATATATTGCATATGTACAAAGTCATAGACATTGGCAATAGTGTTAGGTGAAGAAAATACTAATATACAATAAATTTATAGCAAGTGTAATGAACAAGATTACGAGAACTGACCAGTATCAAAGGTAGAATGGTAAAAAAAAATGTAAATCACCACGTTTAAAAAAATCTTAACTTACCTGCCTAATGTCAAACACTGAATCAAATACACACATAAGAACATAAATATAAATACAGCATCTTTGTTGCATATGCTAGAATTTGACCTCAATAATACTGCTGATTCTTGGTGGAATAAACAGACAAAATATATATTTTTTCCTCTAAAACCTTTGAAGAAAATATACTGTTTACATTGTGTGCAGCAGAGAAATGTCTTCATGAATCTATCTCTCTTTTTTGGGGAAATTAACAGCTATGAATAAAAATGGAATTTTCCTCTCATCCACGCATGATTCTGAAGCTTTACCAAGAATTTGCTAGCAATTTAATAAATACAACAAAATCAAAGTGAGTAACATTTTTTTCCCTTCAATAATATATAATACTCCCTAGGTCAGACACCAGCTTGTACTGTGATGATGTCGATATTCGCTTCAGCAAGATGATGAACTCATGCAAGGTACTGCAGATCCGCTACGCCAGTGTGGAGCGCCTGTTGGAGAGGCTGATCGACTTACGCTTTCTCTCCATTGACTTCCTCAATACCTTCCTCCACTCATACCGCGTCTTCACCAATGCGGACGTAGTCTTGGACAAGCTCATCACTATCTACAAGAAGCCAATCAGTGCCATCCCTGCACGGTATGTGTGTGCGTTGCAAGCTTTTCAAAATATACAATGCAGTGAAACTTAGCTGTGTGATAATTTATGTTTCATTTAGAAAAATGCTTGTTTGATGTACTTCCATCGTCTAATAATTTGTATAAAATTAACTCTTGCTTAGTAATGGAATGCCCAGTCGCACATTCTATAATACATTTGGGACACACTTAAAGAGTTGTGTTGAATGTATGGACCCCAGATTGTTCCCTCTTAACAATCTCAACACTTCTTTTAAGTTCTTTAACATGGAGAAAACTGAATATTTACACCTTCAACAAAGGGACCTTAGCCAGCCAACTATTAGGCTTTTTTTTAATCTGAGAAGCTAGTCCTGTTGAAACATTTAATGACAATTTTATGTGTTTTCCCCTCCGAGAGATTTAGCATGAAATTATTTGAGTAAAATAAACTACACAATCAGGGTAACTTGTGGAAAGTTTTGTAAGGCGTGTCACACCAATCTGTGGGTGGCAGCAATGAGGTAGGCATAGCCATACCTTGCCAGACCCCACACCACCCCCTACTGTACATAGCTAATATCTTCACAATATTCATTTTTGTCTATCTCATAATCACGGCGCATTAATCATGCTCAAACCTCACCTCACAGTCTTTCTTTATTCTAATTTTTGTATCAGCTGTTGCCTCAAATTTTTGTACAACAGGTGCTTATTTGGTCTAACGTAGCACATTTAGTTCTGATAAAGTGCACATCTTGACTGCATGTAACTGCTGCTTGGTATAATGTTGTAACTGGTAAAACAAAGTTAGAGATTTTTCTTATTCGTCCCACCTGATGTGCAGTAGGAGTGTCGTAGTGCTGCAGTGACGAGGTGGGACTTCCCCAGTGTCTGAGTTACCCTATGCTCTCACACAGACTGTCTGTGAAAAACTTCATCATGCTATCATGCCCAGTCCAGGTGAGGAGGGACCGAGGAGGAGGCAGTGAGAGGTCACACCAGCGCACCTTCACTCACAGTTAATTAGATCCTGTGTCCTCCTGGTTCTTCCCTCTTCTTTCTTCCATTCCTCATCTTACCCTTTGCTGTTCTCTTGCTTTCTTTTTGCGAGTCTGACCATCCCTCTCTCTGCAGCGCTGTCACCATGGCAACCCTTTACTCTGCTGCAG
This sequence comes from Apricaphanius iberus, assembly GCA_028564705.1. NCBI lineage: Eukaryota > Metazoa > Chordata > Actinopteri > Cyprinodontiformes > Aphaniidae > Apricaphanius > Apricaphanius iberus. The sequence continues at coordinate 1,084,824 of JAPXFQ010000473.1, read as the reverse complement.
GACCCCACCCTCTACCCCTCTCTACTGTCTTCCCCATCATCTGCAGCAGCTCCATGGTATTAAATATTGATGTTGGTATTTTGCACCCTGCTCTCTTCTTCTCTTCCTGCATCTTCATTTTTTAATCCTCCCCTCTTGTTTCCTTGTCAAAAGTATTTCATTTTTGCCTCCTGTAGCCTACTTGTTTACACTAATGACTTTCTACTTTTATCTTGTCTTTTTTTTTCTATTCACCTCTACTATTTTTCCTCTACCCTACTTGGTCTCATCATTTCAAATGCTCTAATCTCCTTATTTAAGTTTTTGTTTTTTCGAAAAAGGAGACACGTTATGACTGCAGCTAGCACCATGCAGGGCTGGAGACTTCCCATTCGCCCACACGCAGCCAGCAACCTGCGCTGTGGTGGAATCCATATCAGCTATGTTGCTCCTCTCTGGTGCCCTCCCTCTCTGTATCACTGTTCTCAGCCTGCTTGTCTTGTTGTCTTGTGTTATTACTGAAACCAAGTCGCTTCATCCCTCTTTTTTTTCCGTTTGTGTTTATTTGGCTCCCTCCCTCTCTCTGCTTCTCTATCCCCATGTCTCTGTGGGCCTCCCCTGGGCTGGTTGCTGTTGGCAGCATCCGTGCCTCCCACACTGTCACTTGACATGCTATTTATAGGCCTTCAGAGGGGGTGGCTCTCAGAGCAAGGAGGATGCTGTCTTAAACAAAGTAGCTTAAATAAGAGGTAGGAGCTCCCGAGGAGCCTTGCAGTTCCTCCTCTGCTTTTGACACCCAGTGCAACCCCATCATAGCCATGATTGTTACACTCTCCTATTGAGAATACATTGTGTTAAAGCCAAAGTTTAAAATATCACAATTTACCCTTTGATCTTTGGTCACCTCTCTCTGTCTCTCTCCATTTTCCTGCAGCTCATTGGAGCTCTTCTTCGCCAGCAGCCAGAATAACAAACTCCTTTACGGTGAGCCACCTATGTCGCCACGTGCCAGTCGCAAGTTCTCTTCGCCACCTCCTCTTTCCATCACCAAGAATTCCTCACCGAACCGCAGACGCAAACTTTCACTCAACATCCCCATCATCACTGGGGGGAAGGCCCTGGACCTCGCTGCTCTCAGCTGCTCTCCCAATGGCTATGCAAGCATGCACGGAACTATGTCACCCTTCAGCAAGACCACACTTGACATTAACAAGCTCTACGTGTCCAGCACAATGGCCAGCAAAATCCCTGATGAGGGAGAGCCCAAATCTGAGGGCAAAGCAGAAGAGTCTGTCCCTGGCAAGCAAGGTCAGATCCGCTGTCGGAGACTTGCTGAATGTAGCTTTTCATTGGGCTTTTTAGGTTCAGAGATGATTATTTTTTGGCAAATGTCAACAGAGGTCATTTTAGTGTTATTGTTAGCCGTAATATATGATCCTTATCCAATCTGTCATAAAAACTGTATGGGTATATTTTATTTTTCTCTGTTTCTCAAGTTTTATCTCTCCAATTACATTTTGTGCTCTTCTTTTTTAATGTTCTCTCCTTTGAATTTTGGATCCAGATCGGTCTGTCAGAGAGGAATGCGATGAAGAGCAGAGTCAGAGCGATGAAGCAGAATCAGAAATGTCTCCGCCCAAGTCACCGTCGACACCCAAGAATGTCAAGTCAAAAAACTCAGGTACAGTAGAACTCATCCTATTCTTCTACTTTAGTCTACTCAGCTTCACTTGTGATCTACGTTTAAAGTTAATCAGTTTAAAAAACAGTTCCCCAGTTACAAAAATACCTAAATATCAATCAGATTGGATCAACAGCAAGTCTTGACAGATATTCTGACAATGTTTGTTTCCAGGATAGCCCTAACTTTACCAGTCTTCCCATTAACTCCTGCTAAATAAATAGAAAAGTATCCCCAGAGCATAATGATGCCATTACTATGTTTCACCATTGGAATGATGTGAAGTTTTGCTCTCATTTTATCATTGCATTTTCTTCTACATGTTTGCAGTGTCCCCCACATAGCTTCTCATAATTTTTTTAATTATACTGGAGTGCAAGACTATTATTTTCCCCATCAACAGACTGTTCCATCTAAACTTCTGTGGGCCTTTGCATATCCTCCAGAGTTACTATGGCACTTTTTCCTTCTTCTCTGATTAATAGTCTTGTTGCTCGACTTTATTTTTCTTTCACTTCATCTATCACATTAAAGCCCAATAAAATGCTTTTGAGCTTGAGTTTTTAATGAGAGAAAAGACAACAATTTTCAAGGATATGAATGCTTCTGTAACTGCCATGTGAAACATTAAAAGGTTGAAAATTAACATGGGAAATTTTCAGATGCACTTAATGCCCAAAGCATAAAAACAGTGTAAAAATACCACAAGATTCACATCAGGGTTTGTTTAAATATACAGTATCATAATGCATTTTTCACCATCTAGTGTGATAGGACTAAAACCTTCAAACTCCGCCTTTTCTAGTTGTTAGAAAGTAAACAAAAATTGCTTCTGCAAACTTATTACAAAGTCCTTTCTGTTTTGGAAACAAGAGAAGGACAGATACAGCCAAATAAGGTCTTGATAAAATCCACCCACTGCATCCTGGCCCTCCCCATGTCACATAGCGAGAGAGCATCCACCCCGTAGGTAGTCAAGCACAATCCATCCCCAGTGTGTTCTCTTCCCACGTTACTGGATATAAGGGAAGCCAGTGCCTTGTGTGAGTAGGTGGAAGGAAACCTTGTACCTTAGCAACGATTTGCGTGTTCTTCTATACCGCCCCCGGCTGAACGGAGGAAGGCAGAAGGGGGAAGAAGTGAGTAATGGAGGGAGGCAGAGAGGGAGGCACAGTGGAGCGTTCATCACTGCTATGAGATGCAGGACACACTGTTCTACATGGGTTTTAGCTCGTGTTTGCCCCCCAACGGTCAACAGCTTGATTATACAGTCTGATTCTAAGAAAGAAATATTAAAAGGACCAATGTGGGAAAGTTTCTCTCCTAAGAAGAAATCTTGTTTTGCTGTCATATTTGTTTTTTTATATATATGTAATCATTGAATAAATTTACAGTAGGATATTTTATTGTTCCCCTATTCAGAGTTTTCCCTGTTTTCCTTCAACAATGGAATGGTGGTGTCTTCTTGCCGGGAACTTGAGAATAACCGCAGTGCCCTATCTGCTGCCTCAGCCTTTGCCATTGCCACAGCTGGTGCCAATGAAGGAACGCCGACCAAGGAGAAGTATCGTCGTATGTCCCTCGCCAGCACAGGTCAGTTACATAATTGGCTGGCAGAGATGTTTGTACGAGAGTTTAAGTTTTAAGCAGTTGAATACTGACAATTAGAAGACAATCTTTATTTGCAGAACCAGTATCCAAATTATGCAGTTATGTTTGGATAACATGTCACATTGATACCAGAGCTAAGTACAATAAATTAAAAAGTTTGAGTGTCTTCATTCCAGGGAGTGTTCACTGTTTTCCTCTTCGATCTGACTTTGTTTCTGAAAAGCAAAAAAAAAAAAAACTTCGAAAATTTGTTTCAATATCCATTCCTTTTTATGTCAAAATGAAACAGAACTGACAAATTTAATGCAGACACATTTTGTCCACACAGACATGATTAGATGTTTACATACACTAATAAGGGACATTACTGTCATGTATTTTGGGGCTTTTCATGATTTAAAAGTTCTTTTTGTCAGGTTGAATAGTTAGGCATCAAACAGCCCTAGTAGTTTTTCACTTTTGATCAGCTCCCTGTATAGTTTCAGTATAATGTAATAAAAATTGGGTTTAATCCAGAATCTTAAGATTGTAAGGTATATAGTAGCTCAGTCAAGTTTAACTACCTGTTCAAGTTTCAACTACTTGAGCCCAGCTGTCAAACCTCAGATACAATAAAATTCGATATGACAACAACAAATTTGCTATTAACTAGAAAGTCCTGCAATCTGCTGGGATTCCTTACATAGAAAACGTTTAACTGATTAGAATGTTTGTATTATTGTATTGAAATGACTTTTGTTGTAAACTGCCTTGAGACGACATTTGCTTTGAATTGGCGCTATATAAGTAAAAGTGAATTGAATTGAATTGAATAACAGTGTCGTTGTCCAAAGTGAATTTTCTTTTTACATCATAGTAGACCGCCAGGGTTCTACTTCTAACAACAACCAAGTGAATATGGTTTTGAATTTTTGGGCCTCTTTAAGCAAAAATGCACCATACATTGTAGAAAACCAACCCGTTTCAAGAAACTGCACTAATACTGAGAAGGATGTTCTCAGGAAGATAGAATTATGCCAGCAACATGCAGAATAGCAAACCTGCTAAAAGACATTTGAACAAATTTGATAGGAAAATATCTATATGTTGGAACCTGCATGTATTTTTAATCTGTGCAGATAAAGAAGAGACCAAAGCATACCAATATTTTATTTTATTATTTATTATATTTTTTGCAACTTTTTTGTAATCCACTCATAACAAATGGTTTCAATCCTAAAATACATTTTGAAATTAATGTTGAAGTGGCATGAATGTAAACATTTGAGTACAACGACGAAACTAGATAAATAAATAATGCCGGATTGTTTTGTAATTATTGCAAATTTTCTCATTATTTTGCTTTTAGAGAAGCAATCGCTACATCATCTACTAGTTGTTTTTTACATGTTGGTAACACATTTAAGGTAAACACGTTTTATTTGGCTTAGTAACATTCTTTTGGGGGTTGAAAAGTGTAAACTAAAACGATATTTATATTCCTTTTCATACTACATTTACTACAGTTGCTGCTGAAGCAAATTAGTGAGGCATTAGTGCAGTCACATCTAACTGTATTAACCCGGATTCCAGGTTTTCCTACAGATCAGAGGAATGGAGACAAAGAGTTTGTTATTCGCAGAGCGGCCACAAATAGAGTCCTGAATGTGCTGCGTCACTGGGTGTCCAAACACTCTCAGGTGAACTTTGACCCCTTTTTTTTATTCCTTCTGTTTCTAAAGCTGTATAATATGACCCGTGTAATAACAGTGTGGTTTTTCTTGTGTGTTTCCGCAGGACTTTGAGTTGAACATAGAACTGAAGATGCGAGTAATTGGCTTCCTGGAGGAGGTGATGCATGACCCAGAGCTCCTGACACAGGAAAGAAAAGCAGCTGCCAACATTATCAGGTGGGTTTTCTGTTCTTTACTGAATTATCAGTTACAGTCATTTAAGATGCATATTTGTAAAAAAAAGAATGATGAGAAGAGAAGATTGTTGGAAAAACAGAAACATTCAGTCATAGAATGATTGATCTAGTTTGAAATGGTGGTTAAAATATACCTGGAGAGTGAGAGTGAAGCTACAGAAAGCAGGCAGACCACAATCTTAAACAACTAGACTGTAAACAAACTAGTATGAGTAAAACCAAGTTGGTGTGTGGTCTGACAAAATCTTTTAACATGCAGGGAGGCTGAACAAGCAGTTGGTCTGAAGTTGTGATATAAAAGCTAAATACTCTTTAAAGAAATGGCTGAAATCACTTCTGCATGCAGGACTCTCACTCAGGAGGATCCTGGAGACAGCCAGCCCAGCATTGAGGAAATCACCCAGATGGTAAGAGAGAGAAAACTATTTGAACCGAACAAGTGTTTTTTTTTTAGCTATGATTCCTACTTCAGGATTAATATTCATGTGGTGATTCATCTGTGTATGTGTTCAGGCCATGGAAGAAAGTAAGACTGAACCGTTTGAGAACCACTCTGCCTTGGAGATTGCGGAGCAGCTTACCATGTTGGACCACCTGGTCTTTAAAGTTATCCCATATGAGTGAGTAGCCTACATGCAAACCTTTGAACGGAAACAAAGCCGAGAACTACATTGGCCAAAGAGAGGTTGCAGGAGGCATAGGGATCATTTGATGCTGAAATGCTTGCCACTGGCTGTATTTTTGTGACAGGTGTATTTCTTTCTCCATAGGGAGTTCTTTGGACAAGGCTGGATGAAGAATGACAAAAATGAGAGAACACCATACATAATGAAAACAACCAAGCATTTTAATGATGTATGTGATAACGTTCTAACTATAAACATAAGGTGGATCTCAATATATTAGAATAACATAAACACATTTTTTCATATTATTTGAAGGAAATTTAAAACTAATAATATTTAGTTTACGTTTTTTTTTCACTTCAATTATTACACCACTAAGCATGACATGGAGGCAATCTGCCTATGGCAATGTTGAGGTATTGAGTAAGCCCAGGTTACTTTATTAGCGGTCATCAGCTTGTCTGCATTTCGCATATTGTTTCTCTCACCTTGTTCTAATGATAGGGAAGACATTTTTTAGAAAAGCTGTGGATAATACATCAAGGCAGCAAGAGGAGTAGCTTAATTGCTTAATAATTTTGTTCAAGGTTTAGTTGGTTTAACTCATGGAATACAGAGATTTTCTCTACACTGGTGTTGATTGGGGATGATATTGGTAGTGGGTTCTGTACTGAGGTATAGACTGAATGTCTGGGGCCGTATTCACAAAGAATCTTAGGGCTAATAGTAGGTCGTAACTGGCGAATATAGGAGTAACTCCTAAAAAATGTGGCCGTGTCACTCCTAAATTGAGTTTAGTTTCTTAAGATAAAAGTAATTCACAACCACTTTTAGGCCTAAAAGTAGCTCCTAAGTCTGGGAGTCCTTAAAAGAAGTCAAGAGGACTCCTAACTCCCTAAGGCCTATTCACAAAGACTCCCAAAATGGCTGCAGCCAGACGCAATGTGTTGAACACTCTGGATGATTCTGAATTGACCAAACAATAGTGACTAAGGCCATGTCCACACGTAGGCGGGTTTTTTTTAAAACAAAGAATTTCTTCCGCTCCTTGAAAAAAAAATAAAAAAACTCCACCACACGTAACCGGATAAATGCGTTTTTCAGCACATTCATTGACGTTACAAAGCAGTATGGGGCAGTAGTTCTCCCAAATCTTATCCGCTAAGAACAACTTTCTTTCCTCTATCTTCAGTACGCAGCAGTGATAGAGCTTATAAAAGCAAACAAACAAAACATGCTTTAACAATGGATGATACAAACACAGCTCTGAGGGCATAAATGCTGGGTTTTTTAGAGTAAACACAGGTCGCACAAGTGATGTTGGAGCATTTTTTGTTGCGGATAGTGACGTTACGGCTCTTAAAACTCTGTTTTAATCGTCCACACGCAGATCCTGAAAAATGAGAAAACGCAAATCTCCACTTTGGCCAGAGTTTTTGAAAAGATTCGTTTTTGGTGCCTAAAATCTCTGGTTACGTGTGGATGACAGGCCAAACCGTAGAAAAATATCTCTGTTTTGTGAGATACACGTCGTGTCCTTTATATAATGTTCCCCCTGCACAAAGAAGAAAACGTGCACGTCTTCCAATTTATGCAACATACGTAGGGATGCCAACGGACATTGCCTACATGTTGCAGCAGCATCCTTTTTATAAGAGGGGATCTCGAGCCGACACTGGGACTGTAGAGAATACCACCTCTTCTCACAGTCTTCTGACGTTCGAGACACCGCTGGATAAGATGCATTTATATTTCTGCTAATTTCCACCCATGCCTCCCTTTTCTTCTTATATGTAAGCCCCAGCCTACTTGCAATCACTCCCTTAATATGATGCATCCATCCATCCATTATCTATACCGCTTTCATCCAATTCAGGGTCGCGTGGAGGAGGGGGCTGGAGCTTATCCAAGCTATCAGCAGGCGTTAGGCAGAGTACACCCTGGATAGGAAGCCAGTCTGTCACATAATATGATAAATTTCACGTTTTTTCGTTTTTAAACTTTACCCTCTCTGTAAGTAGGCTATTGTGTGTAAGTTGTATAAAGAGTGAGACTCGTGGCCGAAACAAATATCTCATCATGCATTATTTCTGCTATTTGCGCTGTTCATAATTACGCATTTATTGACATTGAAGTTTTCCATTTCCTGGTTTCACATGTGCCGTTCAACAACCAATCACACTGCTGTCCGTCTATTTACTCATACATAGGAAATGACGTTTTCCATAGCAACGGGACGTCACTCTTATCTTTTGTTTAGGAATTTGTCCTACGTAAAAGTAGCTCTTAGTGCGTTTTTTGAATAGGTTTTAGACGACAACTCCTACGAAAGACCTTTTAGCGCAAATTAGGAGCAACACCTAGCGGTACAATAAGAGTCTTTGTGAATACGACCCATGATTGTTAGAATTTTTTTAGTGAAAAAGATGGCAAAATAGTTGCAGGCCCTGGTGGAGTTTAGTTCGGGCGCTACTGTCATCGGAGGATTAGTTAGTCTCTCAACTGTTGCAAATAGAGTCTGCACATTATTAATATTCCTGTTAATGATTTCAGAAAAGAACAATTCCCTTGCATCTTTCAAAGTTAAATGGTATTTGTTCTGCCTTTTGTTTGTAGATCTAATTGTGAACCTGGAGTTAAGTTTGTCGCCATTTTCTTTTAGGTCATCGTCAATCCCTTTTTTCACTACGTACCAGTGGATCCCTAGTCCATGGAGTCTTCTTTTTACCCCAAACTACTTTAACTGTAGTTGGAGCAATGGTATTGATAATGTCTGAGGTTTTTACAAGGAAGTTTTCCACCACCGTGATTACAGACGTGGAATCGGGGAATGAGGGGGGTGGAGAAGGAGACTAGATTTGTTTAAAAGTTTCAGCTGAACTGTCCCCTTGAAAACACTGCTTTATAGTAGTGTCTTTGTGACTCCAACATTTGGTAGAAATGGAGCTTTCAAACGAAACACATAGATGGTAAGATTAAGTCTAGAGTATGTCCTCGATTGTGTGTTGGCTGTTTAACATGCTAGGTCAGGCCGAAGTTATGAAGAGTGTTTTTCAATGTTTTTACTTGTCTGTCTTGTTGGTTTTCAATTTGAATATTGAAGTCACCCATAATGATTAGTGGTTGATACTCAATACATATTACAGACAGAAGGTCATTAAAATCATTGAAGAAATTTGAGTTAAGTTTTGGTGGTTTATATATTGTTAGAAATAAACCTTTGTTTGATTCCATAATGGTTAGATATCGAAAGATTCGAATATGCAAATAAGGCATTATCTTTCACAAAACTCCTTCATTTCACCAATGTTTTGTTATGAATTGCTAGAGCTATTTCCCTTCTTCCCCCTCAGAGGTGCTGTGTTGTTGTTTTGCGTGGTGTTTGCAGGCTTTAAATCCAACCAATTCCAATTTACACTAACCTGTGATTTCAGTGACATTGCAGCCGTCCGCCACTGCAGTTGTAGTCTGAGCAGGACTGAAAAGGAGCCTCTGGAAGCGGAACTTAATCCACTTGGTCATTTTGTTTGTGCAATTTGGAAACAGGCACAAGCAAATCATCTTGATGTTTGCAATAGCAAGTTCTGTCTAACCGACCACCATCAAGCACAGACTGAAAGCCCTGCTCAGCTCACCACTGTAGTGCCGCACAGCAGTGATATGATGGAAATCCTGCATTAGTGTAGTTTGATTAAAAGCCTCTTTAACTCCCTGCAAGACAACAACAAAGCACGTCCAAGACTCTTCGAAGTCATAGAAGAATAGTGCTACCGATTCATAAAAAATTTGTGAAATGAAGGAGTTTTGTGCCAGATAGTGCCTGTTTTAGAGGCTGCACTTTGGTTGCCTCAACAACTCTCATTGTATGGATATAGGCTAATCACGAATAGCTCTAAACATTTCACGAAGGACTTCAAGTGGCACCAAACTTGTCTGGGTGAGTAAATGAGCATAATGCATGCTATAAATGAGGCCCAGGTTGAAAAAAAAAGTACTTACCCCGTAATACAAGAAAGACAACAGCCGTAACCCATTTCCAGGATATCTCTGTGATGGGTGGCTCTTAAAGCACTGACTACAATCTCGTGTATCTTTTAAACTTTTGTCTCATAATCCCACCAAGGCAATGTTATAACTGTGGCTTGTTCATCTCAGTGTTAGAAAATACTATTTAAAATTCATAATTTTGTGAGAATCTAAACATAGAGTTTTCGCTAATTGTAAAACCATAATCAAACCATAAACCAAAGTAATACTGCATGTGTTTGTGTATATTTATTTGTTAGATCAGTAACAGGATTGCCTCAGAGATCCTTCACTGGGATGACGTTAACATGCGGGTTGCAGTGATAGAGAAATGGGTGGCCGTGGCGGACATCTGCCGATGCCTTCACAACTACAACGCCGTGCTGGAGATCACATCCTCGCTCAACCGGAGCTCCATCTTCCGCCTCAAAAGGACCTGGCTTAAGGTGTCCAAGCAGGTATAGTATTTGTCCTCTGTTGTGTGGGAGAAAATCTACTTTCAGAGCAATGCAGCTCTGTGTCATAGTTTTGGAAACTTTGGGATTTTGTCTGGTCACTATTAGAGGTTCTTTTTTAGAATCGTTCAATTTTAAAAATATTCTTTAACTTACTCATGGAATGAAATAATTTTATGTTGACAAGCGACAGAAAAAATGGGCAATTAAAGCAAGTCACAAAGAAAAAATGCATCCTTTTTTATTTAGGTAAACCATTTAAAAGCTCTATTCAGAAAACATTGTAATAACTAAATATTATATTAAAATGATCTTATAAAGTAATGTTAAATATATTAATTCAGAGCGATTTCACAAGTCGTAACAGTTTAGCTGTGTTTCACTTTCTAGACGAAAACTGTTATTGACAAGTTGCAGAAGCTGGTGTCATCAGAGGGCCGCTTCAAAAACCTAAGGGAGGCTCTGAAAAAGTAAGCATCTGTCTTTTTTTATCACTTTGTAGGACTGTCCTTTTTTGTTTTAACATCTGTGTCTTTCTGTGACCTGGATGCTCTCTTCAGCTGTGACCCTCCATGTGTTCCTTACCTGGGAATGTACCTGACTGACTTAGCCTTCATTGAGGAAGGAACACCAAACTACACAGAGGACAACCTGGTCAATTTCTCCAAGATGAGAATGGTAGACAAAAAGATTACATTATTTACATTTCATGCAGGACCCTTTAATATTACTGTATTCTATTATGGCTTCAATGTAGCTTGTTTTTTGTGACGAATTATTTAAATGCAGCATTTGCCTATTTATCTTTATTCATTTTTGTGTAATCTGCTGTGAAGATGGTTGAATATGACACAAAATTGTTTAATTGTCTCCAGATTTCTCACATAATCAGAGAGATTCGACAATTTCAGCAAACAGCTTACAAGATAGATTTTCAGCCTAAGGTGAGAATAACTTTTGTCTGTAAGTAAGTAAAGCATCAAATATAACATTAAGTATAACATTAAACATGAAAATGATAAATTTCCCCTTTTAATGGGAAAGTAACGTTTTTTGCAACCTTGACCTTGTTGAGTTCGGAGCATCTCAGAGGTGCTTTGTTGTTGTCTTTGTTATTTTAAGAAATGTCTATTTTGAAACAAATGTACAAGTACACTTTTCTTCATAAAGGACTCCACTAACACCTACAAAGATAAAAAAGAAAGAGATAATCTTTTAAATTAGTTTTAGTTTGTTTAATCTTCTGATGTCACTGTCCAAGCAGTTGCAAAAAGTGCTTTGTCAACCAAAATCTTATAGTTTCTTACTAACACTATAGCAGAATGACTAGGGCCTATTTACAATGTATGATTTGCTAGTATTCCTGTTATCTCACATTAAAAGAAATCTATTGGACAAATGAAAATCAAAGAACATGCATTCCTTCTTATGCATGCCCAATACCAAAGACAGATCCTGAAAGTAAAATAATTTTCTCTCAGTATAACTATGTGTGCATTGTGATGTTGCAGGCGGCCAAGTACCTGCTGGATAGCAGCACAGTGATGGATGAAGAGAGCCTTTATGAAGCATCTCTGAGAATTGAGCCTAAAACGTCATCATGAAGAGAAACTCTGTCAAGATTAGATGGAGGCTCCAGAGAGAAGGTTCCAACATGTACATTTATCATTATTTGTATTAGACACAATAGGCTGTGCCCTCCTTGTATTTGCTTCCTAATGAACTAGTGTATTATTGTTATTAGAGACTAAGTAGAAGCCCACAGATGTTTTATTTCTATAGTTATAAAATATTTATATGTTATATATTGTCTTAAATGCTAATTTATGACCTGTTTATTTTGCACTAGAGAGCAGATAGAATAGGAGTGTTTACAGACTTGATATTTAATTATATCTGAATGGGAAAGTGAAGCATAAAACAAAACTTTTATTCATTAAATAAAACAGCACATTGTAGGAAGCTAAGAGTCTGCAGGAACTATCAACAAGACTTCATGAAAGTTCCTTTCACAAAATTATTTAAGTTTTCAACAACCCTGCAAATATGATTTATTTGCTGTGTAATCACAGATTCTAAGACAATTTAATATTGCAGTTTACGTTGAGCGTGACACTGCATATAACAGTCGGAACAGAAGCAAACTTAGTAGTTAGTTTTACAGAACCTAGAGCTTAATTTTCCGAACTACAAAAAAATTTGTTTGAACTTTTATCAAAAACCTCCTACTGATTTTCCCAGGATTGAGCAGCTACTTTGCAGGATCTTACCACTTACTAACCCTGAGCTCCGAAGTTACTTCTTTGAAATTAGAAGATACTTTCCTGGAAATTGCCGAGAACTTCTGTAGATGAAGATACTTTCCTGCAGTTTGTTAGAAATTACAGAGTGCTTTCCAGAAATAACTTTCATGGAGCTTATTAGTTACAATCCTAGGACTTCCTAGGTGACCTACTGGGCACTTTTGATATTGTTTAATGGAACCGTCTGTTTTTTTAAATTATTTTATATTCTCAGAGGTTACCATTTACTTTCTTGAAATTAGGCATTACCTTCTAAAATTTAACAGTTACCTTCCAGAACATGACACATACTAAACCTTAATAGAGGTTTTATAGAACTTACTAGTTATATTTACTAAACCTAAATGGTGCTTTCCTGAAACCTCCTTGGAATCTTCTGGTAAAATGTTTCGGGTACTTTTCAAAAGTTACCAGGTACATTCTGGACGTTTTCCGGGAATTATCATGAAAATCACTGGTTACTCTTCTGGAATTTACCATTTACATCTCAAAAAGTAGGTTATTATTTTAAAACCTGGACCTAGATTGTACCTGGTAAGTTTAGGAATGTAACCTTTAGGTTCTGGAAAATAAACTTCTTAAAGCATGTGATGTATTATGTAGTCTTATATTCAAAACTACTAATACATGACATTTAATTTATATTCCTTTCAAAATTTATTAAAACTGTTGTTCTCAGCAGAATAGAGGGAAAAGTGGAACAATGGCAGTGGCTAAAGTTGAATCACATGTTCTCTTTTAGGTAGCCATTGACTGATAAACATGTTAGAAAAGATCGCAGTGAAACAGACAGTTTCTTTATAGTTTTGGATTTTAAAAAATGCTTTGCTTACTTTTTTCCCCCGTGGGCAGTTTCATGTATATACAGTATAAGCACCAGGCAATGTATGTAGCAAATGTAACAGATTTTGAGCCATTAACAGAAGTTAAAACTCTCAGCTTCTATATTCAGACACAGAAAGTGCATTCCTTCTGGTAAAATCCTCTTTGGTTAGTGCATTATGATTTTGCCTTAGTCATTAAATGGATTATATTCCACAAAGGTATGTAAACTTTTTTGTTCTACAATTTGCCAATAAAATAAACTGGATGTATACAGTATTATGTGCAAACGGTTTGATGCATTTCCTAACATGCAATTTGTTCAAAGACACATCCCTGGAAATGTGTTGTCCTTATGATTGCTGAATATTATAATTATTCTCCTGTCTATGACACTTTAAAAGAAATGTTAAAGGCAACATAAGTGTTCAACATTCTATCCCCATGTGTTAGCAGGAGCAACACAGTAGAATTATTGTGCTTCTTGAAATATTTATATGTATTTTCTACAGGCTTTATATAGAGAGACACCTAAAGCTTAAGTGGCAGGCATGTACCACTTTTACGTGTTCAGATCAAATCTATATATAAAATGGTATGTGTACTGTATTTAAACCCTACCTTGCACCCTTCAATCCTTATTCTCCAACAAGGACACCAGATGTTTGCAGTGAGCAATACCCAGTGACATGAGAATTATCTTTCTGTCTATTTCAACAGCTTGAGTGCTATTTCCAGTTTTGTATAAAAGTGTACTCTTTCCTGATTACCTCTTGTTAATAAATCTGTTCTTTCTCAGGGGGCGAAATGTCTCTGGGCTTCTGTTTGTGCTTTTGATTGATCTCAGCATGTGCACTGAACAAGAACATTTTGCACTGGGACACTCAAACGGGGAGTTTGAGTGTAGGGTCTCCATCCTGGATGCTGGTTTATGCCTGCACACTTCAGGGGAGTTTTTTTTAATTGTGGTTAGTGGAAATTGGGGAGTACTAGTTTGTTTTTGCAGAAAAAAACCTATGTATACCTACTCTTTCGTAGCACTAACTAATAATGAAGCACAGATTATTATTGTTTTAAGAAATTCAATAGCACACAGAAAAAGCACAAAAGCTAACAGGTAACTAGAACAGACAACATTGTCAACAAAGTTTAAGCCAAGTCCTTTTTGTCCTCATCACCAAAGTCTCCCTTCTCCTCAGCACTGGCAACCTGGTGCTGTTGGTCCTCAGATAAAAAAAAAAAAGATTTATGCTTCTCTCTGCTGTTGTTACAGACTGCACTTGACACTATCTTGGATCGACCAACAATGAGTTCATTTTGTGTTTCCCAGTGCCATCCAACTCCACCTTCTGAGCCTTCTGAGCAGTGCATCCAACACAGTTTGGGATGAACTTTGATAGGTTCTGCACCAAACCAAACCTTTGTTCTGTATGATTTGACGTTTCTGAAATGGCTTTCACCTTTTCTTTTCCTAGCTTTAGGCCTTCCACCCTGAAAGTTTGATTACTATACGAAATCTTGTCAGTTTCAATCATAAATTTGTTTTTTGATAAACTTGAAATTGATTCTTATTGTCATGTTCTCTTCTGTCTTTTGCCCCATACAAGAATATCGCCCATGATGTTAAGAATTCCTCTGAGGTCCTCAGCTATCAAATAAATGCCATCCATCCATTTTCTGACCGCTTATTCCTCAAGGGGTCGCGGGGGGGCTGGTCTCCAGCTGTCAATGGGCGAGACAAATAAATATAAATGCACTTCTGAAGAATTTAAGGTACTGATTAGACTCCAATGTTTTCAACCTGTATTGGCCAAATGAAGTGTTGAATGTGCATTAACTCAGAGGTCTCGTCATCCATTTGAATTTCCGCAAATCTATGGTTTGCATCCAGGACTAAAAAAGATCTTTGCATTCAACATCTCTGCAATTGTTTCTTCCACTGTTCAAGATGGGAGATGTCCCCTGTGTAACGCTATTTTCTAAGTTGCAGAGGGTCAACGCAAATCTATAATTTTTTTTGTCATTTGTAGAGTAACCACACAGTTAACCCAGGCAGTAGGCCCTGGTTGTTTCATAACAACACAACCAGTGCCAGAATTCTTACCAATTCAGCTTTGATTTTGTCTTTAGATGCTAAGGGTGCTTTCTTGGGTGGATGTACTTTTGGAGTAATCCCCGGATAAATCGGAATCTGATTTTATTTTTTCATGCACACACCCTTAACGAACCGAGAACACCACTTGTACTCTTTCAGGAAATCTGTTTCTTCTTCACACTCTACTCTATATTTTCTCCTCATCAGTTCCATGAGTGTACATGAATCTCCTTTTAAGATAGCATGTAGGTTGTCTTCTATTATCTGAAACTCCAACTCATGTATTATATGTACTGACAGTTGAGCTTTACGAGCCTCAATAGCACCATCTTGTGACAAGAATATGTCAGTAACCTAAAGCGGAACTCTTGCAACACCACCTTATTTTTAGAAACTTTTTCAAAATGATTTGGTCATTTGGGACTCCACACACAATGCAATTTCTTATCAAGTGAAGCTATAAGTTTCTCAAATTCACAGTCTCTGCACCTATTTCGTAGGTCAGTCAAGTAGGCTATTCATCCATGGACACGGGCAGTCTTTGGCCTCTCAAGGAAAATGTGTGTCCCACATTATGTGATGGCTTGTCTTGGCTCACAATTTTCATTTTCTCTCTCTCTCTCTTTCTCTCTCTCTCTCTCTCTCTCTCTCTCTCTCTCTCTCTCTCTCTCTCTCTCTCTCTCTCTCTCTCTCTCTCTCTCTCTCTCTCTCCTTTATTCTATATGATTTACTTTTCTGTGATATGCATGGTCCCACTAATCTTAATTTGCAGATAAAACACCTGAATATTAACACTGAAGAACATTTATATTCTATGTAACATGTGTTTAACACCAGAAAAACAGAATGTCTTAAACACGAAAACAAACAATGCAACCTTATTAATCTGTTAAGAAAAGAATCGGCTTCGTGTGAGCTATGAAAGTGTTTTTCGTTATATGATGGTAAAAGGGTTGCTTCAAAGTATAGGCGTGTAGTTTTTGTTTTGTTTTTTTAAAGCTTTTATTTGTTATGGTTTACACTCCCCACCGGCTGGTGGCAGTAATTTGCGTAATTGTTATTTGCCGAACCTCAGTGATAAGCACGAAGAAGAATCTGTCTGATGATAAAGGGGGAGGGATTTGTTACAAAACTTCACCTCCGTATGGCGCCAAACAGGTTGCTCCTCCATCTGTGTTGTAATTGACATATTTTTAGTCGGCTTTAATAACGAGGATTTATTCACCAGGACTCAAGAGACAAACAAAAAATAATTAACTAATTACTCCGTGTAGTGACATGTTTACCAGAAAAATAAAGCGTGAAGCTACCGCGGAGGTAAAGTACATCTGTGTTTGTTTCGATTCTCTTAACGTGTTGAATTTGTGTGTAACAGAGTTTTTTTGTACAAACCGGTGAACAGACTCCCGATGTAACAGTCCGACGGTCTGCTCGGAGGGCCGTGGTCCCCAAGCGGCTCCACTTTTCTCTGGACACAACCGATGAAAGGGTGACGAAAAAAGTAGGTGAAGGCACATAGTTGGATTCAGTCAGTCGTGTTGGATATTGTGTCCGGTAACGGGTCCGCGTTTTTGTCTCTATAGAAGATGAAACCCGAAAAAGAAAAGCCGGAGGAGGAAAAGAGGATAAAGAATGATGATGTGAAAGATGGGGAGGACCAGGCGTCTGTTAGTAGCTAGCTACACAAAGTTTTCACATGTATACAAGTTATAATATATACTGCTTCAATGTGATGTTTTTGCAGGATAGTCACGGCGGAGGACTGTCTGAATATGAACTGGAGCGCCTTGAAAACATCAGGAAGAACCAGGCTTTTCTGTCCTCCATCAATTTAGTCAAGGTACATAGACTGGTTTGTTGCTTATGACGTTCCCTCGCTCTTTAAAAGTCACAATTCACACAAGCACTTACTGAATGATAGCAAGTTAAATATGTTGTGTCAAAATGTAGAAACTAGACTAAAGGTGATAAGTTGCCCTTTTAACTTTTAAATTCACAAGTAGTTAACCTGCACAAAATCAAGGCAAACCAACTTAATTTTAATAGCACACTTTCAACACAAGGCAATTCAAGGTGCTTTACATGATTTGGTGGTTAAAAAAAAAACTAAATATATGATAACAGTATGAAAATTAATAACACAGAATCGCTAAAAGAAAACATTTAGCATTTGATTAAAAAAAAAAAAAGGAAAAAACATAAAATTCACAATGTATGTAAAAGAATGAAAACTAAAAACAGATAAAACACAAGAATCAGTTAAAGAAAACATTTAGCATTTGATTGAAAACAACAATTTAGGAAAATCACAAAAAAATATAATAAAAGAATGAAAATTAAAAGCAGAAAACATGAGAATCAATAAAACATTTAGCATTTACATTAAGTATTTGAATAATAGCAATTTATTACTCAAAGGCAGCTTTAAATAGTAGAGTTTTAATCTTTGATTTAAAGGAGCCTAACAATTCAGCAGCTTTGCAGTCGTCTGGAAGTTTGTTCCAGATCTGGGGCCGTATTCACAAAGACTCTTATCTTACCGCTAGGTGTTACTCCTAACTCACGCTAAAAGGTCTTACGTAGGAGTTGTCGTCTAAAACCTATTTACAAACGCACTAAGAGCTACTTTTGCGTAGGACAAATTCCTAAACGTAAGATAAGTGACGTCTCGTTGCTATGGAAAACTTCATTTCCTATGTATGAGTAGATAGACGGACTGCAGTGTGATTGGTTGTTGAATGACATGTGTGAAACCAGGAAATGGAAAACTTCAATGATTATGAACAGTGCAAATAGCAGAAATAATACACAATGACATCTTTGTGTCGGCCACAATACTGACACTTCATACAACTTACACACAATAGCCTACTTACAGAGAGGGTAGAGTGTAAAAACGTGAAATGCATCATATTATGTGACAGATTGCCGTCCTAACTGGGATAAGCTCTTGAATGAAAGCGGTATAGATAATGGATGGATGATACATCATATTAAGGGAGTGATTGCAAGTAGTCTGTAAACAATTGTGAAGATGAGCACATCAGCCACATCTTAAATAGACCCCCCCCACTACAGTGAAAAGCACCTCATGAACTGAAAATGAGTGGCGAGAAAAAAGCAAGGAAATCTAACTGGTCGCAGGACCAATTATTACTACTGGCACAGTTTGTACTGGAGAGGAGGACTGTCCTCAAAGGGCGATTCGGAGCCGGGATTATGAATAAGAAGAAAAAGGAGGCATGGGTGAAAATTAGCACAAACATAAATGCATCTTATCCAGCGGTGTCTCGAACGGCAGAAGACTGTGAGAAGAGATTGTATTCTCTACAGTCCCAGTGTCTGCTCGAGATCGCCGCACAGCCGGGTATCTCACAAAACTGAGATATTTTTCTAAAGTTTGGCCTGTTATCCACACGTAACCAGAGATTTTCGGCACCAAAAACAAAGCTTTGTAAAAACTCCGGCCAAAGTGGAGATTTGCGTTTTCTCCGTTTTCAGTATCTGAAATGCTCCAGCATCACTTGTGCGACGTGTGTACTCAAAAAAAAAAAAAAGCATTTATGCCCTCAGAGCTGTGTTGGTATCATCCATTGTTAAAGCACATTTTGTTTGTTTGCTTTTATAAGCTCTATCACTGCTGCGTATAGGATAGAGGAAACAAAGTTATTCTTAGCAGATAGGATTTGGGAGAACTACTGCCCCATACTGCTTTGTCACGTCTATGAATGTGCTGAAAAAATGCATTTATCCGGTTACGTGTGGATGGAGATTTTTTTTTTTTTCAACGAGTGGAGGAAAATCTTCGTTTAAAAAAAAATCTGGCTACTTGTCGACATTGTCTGTATTGTTTGGTCAATTCAGAATCATCCAGAGTGTCTAACACATTGCGTCTGGCTGCAGCCATTTTGGGAGTCTTTGTGAATAGGTCTTAGGGAGTTAGGAGTCCTCTTGACTTCTTTTAAGGACTCCCAGACTTAGGAGCTACTTTTAGGCCTAAAAGTGGTTGTGAATTACTTTTATCTTAAGAAACTACGAGTCCTAAATTTAAGAGTGAAACGCCCCCATTTTTTAGGAGTTACTCCTAAATTCGGCAGTTAGGACCTACTATTAGCCCTAAGATTCTTTGTGAATACGGCCCCTGAGGCAAATAGAAGCTGAAAGGTGCTTCTCTGTTTTTTGGTTCTAATTCTAGGGATGTTTAGTAAACTAGATTTGGAGTACCTGAGTGGTCTGCTGGGTTTGTACTTTGACAACAGATGTTCAACATACTTTGGTGCTAAACCATTTAGTAGTTTATAAACTAGTAGGAGTATTTTAAAGTCTATTCTCTGAGCTACAGGAAGACAGTGTAAGGACTTTAGAGCTGGGGTGATGTGCTCTACTTTTCTGGTTCTATTAATGATGCACACAGCAGTGTGGATCAGCGGCAGCTGTCTAATTGACTTTTTTGATAGAACTGTGAGGAGATGAACTCAGGGTTATGGAAATGTTCTTCAGGTGATAGAAGGCTGACCTTGTTATTGCCTTTGTGACCCTGGAGGTTCAGTTCTGAGTCCATTATTACACCTAGATTAAGCACCTGATCAGCGGTTTCGAGTTGTTTTCATCATTCCTCTTTAGGTCCAAAGATAATTACCTCAGTTTTCTTTCTGTATAGTCGGAGAAAGTTATGGGACATCCAGCTATTGGTTTGTTCAGTGCATTCATTTAGGCTCTGGATATGATCAAAGTCATCTGGTGACATTGTAATGTACAGCTGAATGTCATCTACATACTTATGGTAGCCAATGTTGTTTGCTGCTATAATCTGGGTTGGTGGGAGCATGTCGATATTGAACAGAAGGAGTCCCAGCACGGAGCCTTGGGGGACCCCACATGTGATTTCTGTTTGTTCAGATGAGAAATTGCCTATTGATTGAAATAATTTCCTGTTCTTGAGGTAAGACTCTAACCATTGAAGTGCTGTACCAGAGAGTCCGACCCAGCTTTCCAGTCGTTCCAGTATTATTTTATGATCAACAGAGTCAAATGTTGCACTCAGGTCTAAAAGAACCAGAACTTTGGCTCTGACACAATCTGTATTTATGTGGTTGTCATTGAAACCTTTTGAGTTCTGTGATGGGCGTGGAAACCAGACTGAAAATGATCTAAACAGTCGTTTATTGTTAGGAATTCATTCAATTGTTGAAACCCAGCTTTTTCAATAATCTTGCTGGTGACTGTAAGAATAGAGATTGGCCTGTAGTTCTGAATTAATATTTTGTCCAGGTTCTTCTTTAGTAAGGGTTTGATAATTGCTGCTTTGAGGGCCTGGGAGAAGATACCTGACAGGAGGGATGAGTTAACTATTTGAATCAGATCAGACTTAATGAGAGGGAAAACTTTCTAGAAAACTGTGGGTAGGATATTGAGGCAGCAATAGGAGGAGCTTAGTTGTTTAATAATTTCATCAAGGTGCGATTGATTTAGTTGTTTGAAATCAGACATTTTCTCTACATTGTTTTCACATGGGGGTGACACTGGTGGTGGGTTTGGTGCTGCTGGACAGATTGACCTAATTTTCAAAATCTATTCATAAAGAAGTTGGCAAATTCACTGCAGGTTCTTGTGTAGTATAGTTCAGAAGCTGCTGTCACTGGAGGATTAGTTAGTCTTTTAACTGTTGCAAATAAAGTCCAAGCATTATTAATGTTCCTGTTAATGATCAAAGAAAAAGGATTCCCTCTTTCAAAGTTAACTTATATTTGTTCGGCCTGTGGATGTAGATCTCAAACTCAACCTGGAGTCGAGTTTGCCTCCATTTTCTCTCAGCTCGGTGACAAAATCAGAAGCGTTCTTATAGACGCGTTGAATGTTCTCGTCTTCATCCGGGTATTTTCGCGCATGCGTACGACGCTGGAGGGCAAAAAGCTTCCACACCGCTATGCAAAGACGTGCGGTTGTGGTTGAACAATTAGAAAAACAAAATAAAACCTAAACCACCTTTGTGCAGATGATCGAAAAAGTCACATCAGAAAGCTAACTGTATGTAGAGCAAAGCTTCCAGACCGTTTCTGACCGTTTTCTTGCAAGCTAAGGAGGAAACTCCTCAGATATGAGCGCCGCCAGATCAGTATGGAGATATCTACAATTATATGATCAATATGCCTTGGCTTTACACAGCAAAAGCAACAAAGGCATACAATCATTAGGACAACTCCCAGCACTCAACTCTTCAAACACCTTTTTTATACCGATCAATCATCAACACTGCGATTTGATGAGTCACAACAACCAATTTACCATTCATCCAGCTTAACTCCTGACAGGCAACTATTTATAACTTCACCAGATAGTGACATGTCATAGACATATTCACAACCCAAAGACAACAGCACGTTTCGGACTTACGAAGCAATTTCACGGCGAACCGACAGCTTACACTGTGCAGGCTACGTTAGCTCTCTGTGTAGAGAACAGCTAGCTAATGACATCATCAGGCTGAGCGCAGCACCATGGCTTTTACTATAAACAGGCGCCCATAAAGAAATAAAATAATAAACATACAGCCTATATGTAATTGGGCAGCCGTTTGTACAACCAGTAACATGGAAGAAAGCTGAGATGGCTAGGAGCTAGCCCACAAAGTTTACAGATGTCTACATTATTTGATCATCATGCCTCAACTTTACACAGCATAAGAAAACAATGCATGCATATAAATGTGTGTGTGTGTGTGTGTGTATATATATATATATATATACACACTACCGTTCAAAAGTTTGGGGTCACATTGAAAAGTCCTTATTTTTGAAGGAAAAGCACTGTACTTTTCAATGAAGATAACTTTAAACTAGTCTTAACTTAAAAGAAACACACGCTATACATTGCTAATGTGGTAAATGACTATTCTAGCTGCAAATGTCTGATTTTTGGTGCAATATCTACATAGTTGCTGGAAATGGGCCTCTATACACCTATCACTCCAGTGTTCTAATGGTACAATGTGCTCATTGGCTCAGAAGGCTAATTGATGATTAGAAAACCCTTGTGCAATCATGTTCACACATCTGAAAACAGTTTAACTCGGTACAGAAGCTACAAAACTGACCTTCCTTTGAGCAGATTGGGTTTCTGGAGCATCACATTTGTGGGGTAAATTAAACACTCAAAATGGCCAGAAAAAGAGAACTTTCATCTGGAACTGGACAGTCTATTCTTGTTCTTAGAAATGAAGGCTATTCCATGCGAGAAATTGCTAAGAAATTGAAGATTTCCTACAACTGTGTGTACTACTCCCTTCAGAGGACAGCACAAACAGGCTCTAACCAGAGTAGAAAAAGAAGTGGGAGGCCGCGTTGCACAACTGAGCAAGAAGATAAGTACATTAGAGTCTCTAGTTTGAGAAACAGACGCCTCACAGGTCCCCAACTGGCATCTTCATTAAATAGTACCCGCAAAACACCAGTGTCAACATCTACAGTGAAGAGGCGGCTGCGGGATTCTGGGCTTCAGGGCAGAGTGGCAAAGAAAAAGCCATATCTGAGACTGGCCAATAAAAGAAAAAGATTAAGATGGGCAAAAGAACACAGACATTGGACAGAGGAAGACTGGAAAAAAGTGCTGTGGACGGATGAATCCAAGTTTGAGGTGTTTGGATCACAAAGAAGAACGTTTGTGAGACGCAGAACAACTGAAAAGATGCTGGAAGAATGCCTGACGCCATCTGTTAAGCATGGTGGAGGTAATGTGATGGTCTGGGGTTGCTTTGGTGCTGGTAAGGTGGGAGATTTGTACAGGGTAAAAGGGATTCTGAATAAGGAAGGCTATCACTCCATTTTGCAACGCCATGCCATACCCAGTGGACAGCGCTTGATTGGAGCCAATTTCATCCTACAACAGGACAATGACCCAAAACACACCTCGAAATTGTGCAAGAACTATTTAGAGAAGAAGCAGGCAGCTGGTATTCTATCGGTAATGGAGTGGCCAGCGCAGTCACCAGATTTGAACCCCGTTGAGCTGTTGTGGGAGCAGCTTGACTGTATGGTACGCAAGAAGTGCCCATCCAACCAATCCAAATTGTGGGAGCTGCTTCTAGAAGCGTGGGGTGCAATTTCTCCAGATTACCTCAACAAATTAACAGCTAGAATGCCAAAGGTCTGCAATGCTGTATTTGCTGCAAATGGAGGATTCTTTGATGAAAGCAAAGTTTGATGTAAAAACAATCTTATTTCAAATAAAAATCATTATTTCTAACCTTGTCAATGTCTTGAATCTATTTTTTTATTCATTTCACAACGTATGGTGGTGAATAAGTGTGACTTTTCATGGAAAACACAAAATTGTTTGGGTGACCCCAAACTTTTGAACGGTAGTGTGTATATATATAATCAACATACCTCCAGTGTGGGAGATGAGCAGATTCGTTCATGAGACTGGATCCCTGGTTGGATGGATCATCCACTCTAACTCAGCCATAAACGGCAGCGTAGTTCATCAGCTGGAAACCTATTAAATATTATTGCTGTCCTTTTTTCTTCTATTTCTGCAGCCTACAGCGCTGCACATGTTAACCACACTGATTTTTACTTAACCGCCATGTAGCGCTGATGTGTTGACCACTATCAGTTAACAACAATAGTCAGTCGAGGTGTTTCGTCTTTCTGCCCTCTAGCTGCTTGCATGCGTGACGTCACGTTTCAAGGTGTCTATACAGACGTGGGGGTATATTACTGGTAAAAATGTGCAAAAGGTCTTGCATTTAACTGTAATTACAGTGTCACACACTCTCGGTAAAGAATGTAAAAAATTCTACCTTGTAATCAGATGTAGAGGAGGTAGATAAAGAGGAAATGAGAAGTCTTAATGACCAGAAGATTTAGAGAGGGAATAGAAAAGGTTTGTCTAAAAGGCTTTAATGTTGGACCACCCGCTGAAATCCAGGTGCTTTTCACCAATCTTTTCCAAAGATGCCAGGAAATTGTTTACATCTCTGTGTGTCAGATTTCACCAATTTAAGGATTTTTCTTTATTTTCCTTCTGACTAGTAATACATTTTATTTTTTATTTTATTTTTTTCCATAAGGCTTGGGAGGATTTGCAGAACTCCAAACCACCAAGGCAACGTTGGAGGTATGGTATATATGCTAAAACTCAAGACCACTCATTTCAGAATTCAACTTTAAGTATTTTCGGTTTTAAGATTAAAATGTATGTTGGGAATACCAACTTAATATCGAGTTTCATTTATCAAAGTCATGATTTTTTTTAGAGTAATCTTATGTTATAAACCTCTCCCCTGACTTGACTACCCCTTTACATTGTATCAATGTTGGCCTTTTTTTTTTTTTTTTTTTTAACATCCAGAATCTTTATTTGCAGGTCCCAGGCAGCCGAGTATAAAGCACGTCCACCTCGTAAATCCCTGCGCCTTCAAAACAAACCTGTAGAGACATTGGCTCCTCCCGTAGAACACCAAGATTTTATTGTATGATAAACGTTCATGGTTGTATTTCCTTCTGGATTTTCTTTTTATTCTACTCTTAATTTTGTTGTTTTTTTTTTCTGATAAAGTCTAAAAAATTAAAGAAGCCTGCTGGCCCTCTTCTCATGGACCCCATAAACCAAGATGAGGATTTCAAGCTGCCACCACAGCTTCTTGAGCTCTTCTCTGAGGTAGGAATTACATTATCCATGTGTCCCAGGTATTACATTTTTGTTCCAGTACTATGATCCACATTCTTTTTTCCCCCTTTTTAAAGTACAACCTGTGTTGTAAATCTTACAAGAAAATAATTTCAGATGGGGGAAAAAAAAAATCAGTTTTGCATTTAGAAAGCAATGTCATATTTTATTTATTTTTTTAATTGCTGTTTTGTCAACAGGACACAAAGGAGAGTAAGAGGAGCCTTGGCCTGAAAGAGTGAGATAATCTTTTATAATTGTTCTTATTTAAATTTTTTGTGCTTTTTTTCCACTGCTGAGGTAACAGACACGTTCTGCTCAAGATACGACTGTTCTGTCTAAATACAGGTACATTTCTGCCCTGAAAAGCATGAAGATAACAGAAGACAATGTGGTCAAAGTGGTGGAAAAACGCATCTTTTCAGCAGCTTTTCACCCTTGCAGCAGCAGCCTGTTGCTGGCTGCTGGAGGCAAGGAGGGAAACGTGGGACTCTGGAACTTGGTAAGTTGTCCTTTTGCTTTGCTAAGACAGTGGCTTTCAAAGTTCTCCATACCCCTTCAGCTTCCTACTTTTTATTATTTTTTGTTTTTACTTGACATGCTTACACAACCTAACACTTATTGCAAAACTGTGGATCCATTTTAGGGGGCAAAGGATGATAAAAAAAAAATAGTAGTCTTTGTGCCTTTTCTAATGCTATAAAAGGTTAGAGTCATCCACGGTCTGCAGAAGTAGTAAGAATAGGCCCGTTTCCCCTTTCTGAACTTCAAGGTATTTATCAGATCTTTTTTCTGACTGGGTAATCTGTTGGCCTGCTCCTCTCAGCCGTCGTTTCTCCATATAAAACGGCCTCTTTTAGAAATGAGCTAAGACGTCATCCGAATATCACAACTCTCAGCAGTAAGTATTGTCACTAGGGCTGGATCTTCTCCACAACTCTATCCTTGATGTGTTCCTTGGTATTCAGACCCGTAGTTCATAAATGTTCTCAAAGACCCTCCTAGCCTTCATAGAACAGCTGTGGTTATCCTAAGATTGAATTGCATAGAGGTGGTCTGTAATTAACAGATATGGTCTATTCTTGTCAGGGGACAAGACTGAAGTTTAATATATTTTTTCTAAATTGGATTTATAATGGTTTCTAAACATTAAAATTAGGGATGCAATGATACCACTTTTCTCAAACTTATACCTTACTTGTATCTGAGGACTTACCGATACCGAGTACCAATGCCTATACTTGGTATTTGGTCAACACAAAAAAATTAAATGTCATTGACGACTGGTATTATTTTCTTCTCTGCTCGTTACAACAAATGGTGAATTAGATTAAAAATATATATATGAATATATTAAAATGACCAAAAAATTAACATTTCAAGTGAAAAATAAACATTATTTCTAAAATTATTGCAGACTTTCCACATTTTAAGTATCGGTTCAGGGTATTGATACCAATATGAGAACAGTAGAGCTGTATCGGCCCAGTATCTGTGCATTCCTAATTCAAATGGCACATAAAAAATTTTTTTTAAAAATTAACTGTTATTTTCCTTCCACTTAATAATTACACACAATTATGACGGTGCTTAGTGATTACTGCCAATTTTTGGTTGTAACTTGACAAAATATGAACAAGATATTTTAAACCGTATTTTAAAGACCAAATAATTTTTATCATGGTGTACTGTCTCTTCTAAGCCAATAAATAAACACGTGTTTCCACATGTTTGATGCAGATATACAAACATGACTTTAATGAATTATTTATTTCCTTGCATTAGGGTGCTGAATGGGATCATGACGGCCTTCTGGTGTTTGAGCCTCACTTTCTGCCGGTCAGCTGCATGGCGTTCTCCAGGTCTCATCCCACCCAGCTGCTGAGCGGCAGTTATGACGGATCATTGCGCTGCATGGATCTAGAGAAGGCTGTGTTTGATGATGTACGTACTGTTATCAACCTTACAGCATGTTCAGAAAGTAAAAATAATTCTGAAATTATCCATACCCCTGGCAAATTGAGATATAGTTATTTTTAATCAACCAGGAAGTAGATTTCTGATTGGACACAATACATCCATTTCCTAAAAAAAGAGAATGTAAAAGTAAAATTGTTTTTCTTTGCTTTTTTTTTCTTTGCTTTTTTTAACATGCTAATTTGTTTTCTTCTTTTGCTGGTGTGTCATATTTTAGTACAGCGTTTTGCCAAATTTAAATTTGTTCTTGTCGGAAGAATCATGTTTGTTTACTTTAAATCCAAACCTAAAAAATAAATACATCTGGTTTTAACTTTGCCCCCGTTCTGTTGCTAAGATATGCTTCAGACCAAAGACCCGGCATGAAATTGTTATTTTCGTCCCAGGTGTATGACATTGAAGAGGGCCTGAAAACATTTGCCTTTATGTCACACGACTGCTCAACACTCCTGGTTGGGAGCTGGTTTGGAGAGGTTGCCATAGTCGACAGGCGGACCCCAGGGTAAGGCATCACTCTTCACAATAAATACTATGTTGTTGTTTTTTACTGTTGTAGGTCTTACATTCTTGAGTACCATAGATAATTTTATTGTGCTTGTAGAAACTCCCATGAGTCCCTCCACTCACTTGACAAGAGCATTGTGCGCTGTGTAAACATCCACCCTCTCCACATGCAGTACTTTGTCGCAGCAGTAGGCAGGTAACTATTGTATCATTTGGTTTTCTTCCACTGTTTAAAGTTTAAATTTTTATTTTTCTCATTACTGAATTAATGTTTCTGATCTTTTTACAGGACAGTGAGTGTTTATGACAGCAGATACCTGAAGAAGACCGCAAGCAAGCCGGTGTCTCAGCTGTATGGACATGCTTATGCCACTAGCAGTGCTTATTTCTCACCTTGCACAGGAAACCGAGTTGTCACCTCATGTTTGGATAACCACATAAGGTGTGTCAAGCAGTTGGTTAAAGCGCCCCTCCAAAGTATTCATACCCACTAAACGTTTTCACAGCGTCTGTTAAAACCTTAAGCCTCAATGAATGAGACTGGGTTTTGATTTGATTGGCCAACACAACATGGTGCTTTCCACTTTTGACCCATAAAATAAAAATGTAATAAGGTCATGACTAGGGATGCACCGATACCGATAGTGGTATCAAGTATCGGCCCCAATACTGTCTAATGTACTGGTATCTGTACCGGTTAAACTTAACCGATACCATAAACCGATACTCAAAGTGGGGCAAATCTGCAACCAATTCACCAAAAAAGATTAATTTGTCACTTGAAATTGTATTTTTGTGGTAATTTCATATTTTACATCTGTTATTTTGTCTAAGTTATGTTTAGTTTGTGAAGTCTGGTGCCTTTAGTCTCTTCAAGAAAGGCACCAGAAGTTATACAGTTTATTAATTCAACAATATGTGGCAAGGTACACCCAGGCGGGATTCGATCCCACAATTCCCAGGTGAAAGTCATGTGCGATAACGAGTCAGCCAAAGGGATATCCGTGTGGCCAAGCAGCTAGGGCACACGATCTATCGAAGCCATAGTGACAGGACCTCCACACTGTCACAAATAGTATCGGATTGGTATCAGGTATCGACAGATACACAAAATCCAGCCATCGGTATCGGGACTGAAAAAGTCGGATTGGTGCATCCCTAGTCATGACCCCAACACTTTCTTAGCTTGCAAGGGTTTTTACAGAGTCAGTTAAAAAGTGGTTTACTAACCCAACATAAATTAAACAAAATCAATCTTCATCTTTTCCAAAGTTTCCACATGCTTTCTCATAATTTATTTTTGGTATTCATTAACCCCAGAGTGAAATGTCCATGGCCCCCCATGTGCGGTCCTGACCACAACTTTTGGAACTACTGATATAGTGCGTAATTATAAAGTAGGAAACTAATGCATATGCTTTTCTAATTTTTTTCATAATGAAAAATCTGATAAATGCTTTTGAACCTGTAAGTCCTTGGAGTTATGTTTCAGCCTGTGATGCTGATCCTGAGATGGGAACAATGGTTTTTCAGCTACTGATTCTCAATATAATTTAAGGCTGTAGGTTTTTTGTTGTTGTTATAGCTGCTGTTAAATGGTTTGTGTCATTGTCTAGCTGCAGAGAGAACTTCTGCCCCAGTCTTTAGTGTTTTACAGCCTTCTACATGTTTTCCTACAATATTTATTTTTCTCTTCACCTCTCAGCAGCTTCTGTGTTCCACTGCCATGTTTCAGCATGGGAATGTTGTATTCAGTGTAATGTATGTTTTTTTTCTCTCTCTGGGGTTTTGAAAACTTGAGCCCAATTTATACTTCTCAGTTGACGTCTTAATGGATGACGCAACTACATTATCTGTCGACGCAAGGGCTCCATGACCTATGCAAGGATGCATGGAGTAGAGCCCCATTTTCTAACTATCCTTAGAACAAAATGGAGTACCCACACCTGTGATTGGTCAGCTCAACAAAAGCCAGAGATCATTTCACCAGAGCGGTGCTCTATAGTCACTGTAATTACTAGCCAGTGCAGCGTTTGGGCTATTGGCGATTTTAAACAGGAGAACAACAAAACAGTCCGCTGTGTTTGTTTTCATATGTTTTTTAGAGTATTTAGCTGCAGCTGTAATACAAAAAAAATGCAGGTTAATCAAAGCGTACTTTCTGCCAACCATTGGTCCTTGGGAGGGAATGCGTTTACAAGATGAAGAAAATGAACTCCAGTTGACCAGAAAAGACTCTGACCTGCCAGAAAAAGTCAGCACCCCCTGCTGTCCTGCTGGGGAATTGCTTTGCAACACCGACGCCAGCAGAGAAGTATGAAACGAAAACGCCATCAATACGTCTGCGTCTGGGTGCAAACTTGCCGACGGAGAAGTATAAACTAGGCTTTTTGGAGCTTACCCTGGTTTACACTTTGCGACATACATGTCTGGTTATTTGCCTGGTCTTTATGATGTTTGTTCTTGACACAAATCTCTGCCGTGTACTGAGATTATTTATGACATGATTAAACTTTTTTTAATAAATTGAGGGACTTCTGAAGGCAGTTGGTTGACTTACACGTTTCCTTTTTATTCCGTTTAACAATTAGGCACAGTTTATTTGGCCTGATGCCAGAAAATGCACTCGGATGCTAAAACACCTTCTGGGTTGTAGAATTTTAGGAATATTTATAAGTTTAACGTGTATCAATATGTTATTTGCATTGTATTTTTTCTTATATTTTAGTGATTCTTTCTAAACATTTCTTATTTAAACTTGCAGGATATTCGACACATCTTCATTAACTACTGAAACCCCCCTTCTTAAATCCATCAGGTACAGACAGGAGTTATTTGTAAAATGCTTTTAAGTACTTTACAATGTTTTATGCTGTGTTCAGATCTAACTCTGCATTACGTTTCCCCCTCCTGGGTTTGCAGCCATGACATGCAGACAGGACGGTGGTTGTCGAATCTGTCAGCGGTGTGGGACCCCAAACAGGAGGACTGCTTTGTAGTGGGAAGTTTGCAAAGACCTCGGAGGGTGGAGGTGTTCCACGAAAGTGGGCGGCTGCTGCACTCCTTCATGGACGAGAACGTTGGCACTGTTCTGTCCGTCACCGCCTTTCATCCCACAAGGAATGCACTGCTGGGTGGAAATTCATCAGGACGCATGCATGTCTTCTACAGTTGAAAGAGTCTTGTGAGTGTGCAGGCAATATCTGTGGTTGAGATGGTGTTGTAGGTGAGAGAAGAGTACACAGTTACTCCCAACACATTTAGAAGGATCATAGAATAGTATGAATAAAGAAATATTCAGTTGTGATTTACTTTGCTTCTCAGACTATAAAATCCATTCCAGCTTCCAAATGTGATAAAAGTATCTGTAGTCATAAGAATTTCTGAGCCTTGACTGCGTAGGTTTCTTTTTCCTTTTTTTTACCCTTTTGTTAGACAGTTCAAAGAGTTATCAATATACATGTCTGTGTCCTGCTTACAGGTGGTTATAGTATAGTTTTTGTTAAAAGTATCCTCTTCAGAATGTATTTAAGATGAGTTTAAAAAAACAACACAAATGTTGTAAAAGTTCATCTTTTTAAATTGCATGAATTTGAAAATACTGTCTACTGCATTGTTTGTGGATAAGTGAAAAGGTAAATCTGCCTATTTTGTTTAATTATTTTTATCTTTATTGCATCTATATAAAAATAATAAACTTTGTATTCTGTGAACATGACTCCCCCCCCCCCCCAAATGTTTTTATATTTTTGTCACCTGAAGGTGGCACCATGACAATATTCATGCTGAAATGACTACCCATTTAAAATAGAGAATTCAGGTCAATCATTTTTTTTATTCAGTTCATATTTTTGAATTTTTTTTTTTTCTAAAATTTAAACTGCATTTTAATCCAAACCAGCTGCAAGAAGACTCATAAATTATGAATAATATTTATTCACAGATGACACTAGTTTTCAGTCAGTAATAGGGAAAGAAGCAGTCTTGGTTAGAGGAAATTAATGCAGAACATAATGCCTACAGAGACACTGACATGTGCTTGGCTTTGATACAAGAAAAAAAAAATTACAGTAAGAACATGTTTGACACCTAAATACTGTTAACATGTTTCTTTGAGAAGAAAATAGCAACTTGATAGCTAAACTGATAATTCAGTCACCTGCCAGTTCAAGTTTGAAACAAATTCAGACAACTTCACATTCTGGATAAATCAAGCCGTATTGCACTACTGGAAGAGAAGAAAGAAAAAAAACGTATCATCCTACAGGGATTACTAATAAAAAAAAGTATTCCATTTACAATTCCTTTAGTAAAGGCAAAGTAAAACACGTTCCCCTTTTGTACAGACTTTCACAACATTTAGCATGTTATCAATTTGCATAAAGTTTTCTGATTTCTAGAGAAGATGACGGACACTAAAACAGGATTTCACAGGAAAATGTTTTTCAAGAACTGGGACCAACGTCAGTTCCAGACATGCATCTAAAGTATATTTTGATCCACCGTAAAATTTGGCATGCCTTGAAGGCAAAGATTTGCATTTTAACGAGTCTCTACAGATCCTGAAATATTGAGAGTCCTGTTTATTTAGAACAGGAGGGCCCAAGTCCAGTCCTGCAGAGCTACGATACTGCAACGGTTAGATGCAGCCCCTCTCAAACGCACCTGAATAAAGTAAAGACTTGTTGCTACGTCTCTGCAAATAAATTGACTGGTAATGGGATTCAGACGTTTGTAGAATCAGGGGCTGAACTTGGGCACCCCTTATTTAGAACGATTTTGTTATATGTGAACACAACTGCTGGGAAAAGCAAAGGTTCTGCCAGGATTGGGAATTTCTCCATTGTTCTAATCTATACATCTGGTACAAATGGAATTCAACCTCAATATATGTAGCATACTGAGATATGCAGTTAAAACCACATCTAAAAATGGTCTTTATAAAATCTATTACTCACATTCCTCATATTAAATAGGAATAAAATTTCCCTTTTAGGTTTGTTTTGATTGCTTAAAAGCCAAAATGAAATAATTTTCTTGCTTTCATTTCTTTCTATTTTTTCACGTTCTTTCTATTTTTTTCCTCCAGTCAGAACGATTGTCATTTTGCCAAACTTACTTTTTATCCTGAGTAGTATTTCAGGGTCTTTATAAATTTCTTGTTTCACTGTGGATAGCAACACGTCACCTTCAAAGTGGGTCCTCACTGGGGCTTTTGGTTTTATTCTGGGTTTGATACATGCATTTTGTACCTCAACACATTCCTCTGTGGGGCACCAATCCTGTCTCATTATATGGTTCTCTTGCTGTTTATACTGCTCTGTAAATATCTGAAAAGTTGAAGGTAGCCTCTTTCAGGCATCTGTATCCACCCATTATTCTCTTAATTTTGTTGCCATTTTCTGCAGATTTTTACGTGACTTGACGGGGACCTCCATTTAACTTCCTTGCCGTGAATTAACCAATCAAAAGTCTACCAACCACTGACACAATTACCTGGTATTTTAAAAAATTACTTAAAAGCAGAGTATGTATGAACTTCTGAATGTGAATAAAGTACTATTGTTCTTGAGCTTAGCTAATAAAAATAATTTTGGTAATTCTAACTGTCCTGAAACAGGGAAAGGTAGTCTGACTGAATGTTAGATTGGGACAAAATAAAAAGTCATATTTCTCTTTATATGTGTATAATATGGTTTCAACTGTACATATATTGTATGTTACTGAAACCCTCTAGAGATGCAAAAATAAAATGCATGTGTTTTTTAACTATGTTTAAATGTATAAAAATAATAAAATGCATATTAAGCTGGCTTTAGACAGGCTTGAGTCTCCTATGGAAAAACATGGAAATAATACATCAACCATAAATTCTATTATCTGAACCTGTATACAAGAAATTCTCACCCAAACACAGCAAATTCATATCATGTCTCTTTTTAAACCAGGATGTTCCACATCTGCTAATACACTTCACTGGCATGCAGCATTTACTTTTTTTTTATCCTGAGGACAACCACTTGACTGTGAACACTGATTTTTGGAGTTGGTTACAATTTTTTTATTTTATTTAAATAAAGACACATTGTAGGTTTGAGTAATAAGGCTGAAGACAGCAGAATAAAATAACTTTCATCCGTCAATGCAAACAGGCTGTGAGACAACAGAGGTTTCTTTGGTAGGCGTGGTGATGAACAACGCTGTGTAGGACGAACAATAACTAGGCTTTCTTGTTGGTGTCTAAAAAAAACGTTTTTGGTTTTTTTTGTGGTATAAACAATGCTTCAGACATATTGTAGCCACTGTGAGGAGGCGTCCATAGGTTAAACGGACTGCAATCTATACAAAAAAGTTGACACAATTTAAATATATTAAACCTTAAAACAAATGCATGAATGTAAAAACAGCAAGGTAACACAAGCTTAAATAATTCACTTCTGTAGGGTTCTGACATAAGAACAAGCTCTTGACACTGTTGGAAAATAGCATGAATTTCAGATTATTATTTTTTTTTTTTACAAAATCACATTTCCTTATGTGGAAAGTATTTAAGGTTTTTAACATTATTGCACATCAAGATAAACCTTCCCTAGAACTGACCAAAAACTGACAACCACTATAATGTTGGCTGACGTTTCCCTTCGCCTTTACAGCTACTGTAAAGGAAGCTACAGAAGAATGACACTCACTCCTCACATAGAAACTGATTGTGTTATTGGGCTCCTATTTATTAAACAGTAAACTTATAACCTTGATAACTTTTTTAAATCCTTATGAAATGCTTATTTTATGTTGACTTTAGTTGTCCAGGAGTGTTTAGAGTAAAATGAGAACATCTCACAAACACCTGAACATGGAAAGTTCAACCGACAAAACATCATTCAAACCAGCTGACAGGGTAGCACCCGCATCAGTCTGTGTCATAAAGTGACAATAAATATTTGCTGTGTAGTTATTTTAACTGAGTATCAAGTTCCAATACAGATTATCTCGTTGAGGACTCGTCTATGGGATGTTTCTGTACTTAGTCTTCCCCCACATCGATCAATCTTGTAGCAGCAGCCTTTATAGTACCCTCCACTGTTCTGCAGACAAAAGTCCTAAAACCAATTATTCTTTTGATGAAGTAGCATAACTGCACAATGAACATTTTAGAAAAATCAAACCTGTTATTTGAAGTTCATTCACCTATCATACCTTTTTGCTCAGTCGCTCTCTCAAGCTCTTTTCTCTTTAGCTTACATCTCTTCAGCTCAGGTGAAATTAGATCTGGGAACTGAGATGATCATTGAATAAGATTGATTTTGTGTGTTAAATTGGCCACATGTTATGAGACCATATCATATAAAGCCCAATGATGACTAATTTTTAATTTTACAGGTAGAAGCAGCCATATTCCTTTTTAATCGTCCTTAGCACCCTTCTCACTAGGTGTGTTGGAAAGATAAACGTCTGTCACAATCCCAGCTGTCTGATTTATTGCTCCGACTGTAGATATGGGCAGAGTTAGGTGAGTTTCTTGAAACGATTTCCTGACCTAGTCAGATCAAACGCACATAAAGTATGGCATGTTCTCTTGCTTTTCTTTTTAACCAATTTTGAAAAATGGCAAGAAATTATTAATTAAATGCTGCTTGGAAATTTATAGAGGCTGTTGTTTATCATCTGATAATTTTTGGTTAATAGAACTTATATGTCCTCTTTTTGTCTCTCTTTAGACCTTTTTTTTTTTAAAGTGTCTAGCTGGAAATCCCCAAAAACTTTCCGGTCATCCTCTCTGACAGTAATGTTATAAAGTATAAATCAATAGAAAAATAAAGGCAACTATGATCTCTGGCTGAACAAGCGAAGCCTGAAAGACTTGGATCAAAGCATTGATTCACCCTGCTATTGTGATTCTGTGTAAAAAATAAAATGCCTTGAAATGACCTGGATTTCTAAAATAAAGTGTGATTTCTTTTTTTCTACATATGTAGTGCTAGTAATACATTATAATCACGGCAGTCTGTGGCTTGTGACAGGAACTCTTTCCTGGGAGAAGCAGATTCAATATAAACAAAGCTGCCACCTTCCTCTCTCTTATCTCCTCAACTGTCCCGTCTCCATCACTGGAGACCTGTGTTAAGTCATGGACTCTGTTCAGTCAGTCCACCTCATTTGCTAACAAGAAAACCGCCCATCCATCGTAGCTTGCAGGCGAACCAGCGCCGGAGAGGACAGAAATACTCAAAGTGAAACTGCTGGAACTCTGGTGTCTTGCGGATGTCTCTCAGGAAGGCTATGTCCAGGTCGGACTCGGTCAGCATGATGAGCAGCAGGAGCAGGGCGAACAGCAGTCCAATGGTGACCAGGAACAGGCGCAGCACGCTTAGGATAAATTTGTTAAGATCTTCCACATCACCGCCTTGTGAAGGCCTGCTACGGACCATACGAAGTGCTTTCCTGCCGGCCCGGAACTCCCCTACCTGCCCCTCCCTCAGAGCCCTTGCCTCTGTTTCCTTCTCGTCGTGGCTGCAGGGTGTGCCGTTGAGATGGCGAGCTGAAGGAAGCTCCACCCCACGCTCTGCTACAGGAGTGGGCAGCACGCTGTCCGAGGGGCTGTAGGTCTCATCGGCGATCACGCCTGATGTGCTGGCCTCGCTGCCATCCTCCAGGTGGCCCCGGCTAGACATGAAGGAGTCACCATGGGAGACGGAGCGCACCGGGGTGGAGTGAGCGCTGTCTCGAAGAGACTCCAAACCTGAAAAAACACAGATGCAAACATTATCTGCCATAACAGATCAGATATAAAAGGTCAAATTAAAGTATATACTGAGATTTTAATGGAGGAACAACCAAAACATTAGATTCTCCTAAATGTATTCAATTCTTTCACTATGTGCCTTACAGTTTTTTTCAATCACTTTGCTACTATCTTCCGATCCTGCAAGTCATGTTTCACAACTCTAGACACCAAACCCACAACCAATGATCCAAATGCACATTTTTCAAAACTCTAACCCTTTTCTCAATTGCTTGGAAACAACACACATAAAACTGAGATCATTTGTTCATTCAACAAAAATCACCTATTCAATATGACAAGAGTTAACATCAAAGTGCTACTATTTGGAAAGCCAATTCACACTTTACAATTCTAATGAGTGTCTTTTAATTTCCTTACAATGATCTATCAACTGGTACAACTTCTCAAAATGATAAGTAACTGTTGCATTACTCTTAATGCACAATGGAATCTTCTGTGTTTAAATCATGAAAGTTTCAAGATACTGTAAGAAGATTAATTTTCACCAATTATCCTACAGTAGCCAAGGATGTAGCCTAATATTTTATCATACTGTATTTCATAGCTATATACAGTATTTTTTTTTTGCTTTGATTCAAACAAACCTATGCTGTGATTGCGCTGTAGTGTTTGGCATCAATATACTACAAACCTTGTTAAATTATTATACTGTGTCAATTCAATTTAAATTCAGTTCACTGTATTTATATAGCACCAATTCACAACAGATATCATCTCAAGGCACTTTAAAAGAAAAGTAATTTCAATACAATTGTACAAACATCCCAAACAGTTAAACGTTTTCTATGTAAGGAATCCCAGCAGACTGTGTCTGTAGCATTATCTCTACTACTACAATATATTTACAAATATGTATTTACTGTGCAGGTAGTACCATAACCAAACCTGTATCACCTATTTTGTTGTACAATATTTAAAGACCATATGAACAATGACAGTGAAACTATTGGTTGCTTTTGTGTTCGTGATCTATAATTATGTTTCAATAGTATTTCACGTTCAATTTGTTTTTTGAACCAATGAGTGTACAAGTTTTCTTTAAAGATGTGAATGCACAATGCAATGTTTCGACATTAGACTGCCCATTGTTACAAGTGATAACCGTTTTTAGTTTTGTTTCTAGAATTGTGAAAAATGAGATCAAAGTTCTGAAAATAGTAGCAAACTGATTGAAACTGTAACACTATAATGGTCACTATACTGTAATTAGAACAGCCACAAGCGGTCATTTTAACTGTTGTATTTAAACCTCCTTTAATTACCTTGCATGTTTACAACTTAGATAATCCTAAATGTAATAAGCCAAACGACGTTTTTATAACCATAATAAAATGCAAAAAGACAATTTTAAATAGAGATTTTATAATAAAAGCTTTAACCTGAATCAAACATCAGCCTCAAACTATTAGTATAACTTACAAGAGCATTGTTTTCAATCAACTCATTTGAAAAATCTAAGAACCAAAGATTGCTATATAGGTTATGCTATAAAAGTCTAACATTATAGCTTGTTTCAAAAGACAATGCTGCCATTAATGCCGGCATAATGGAGCCTTTTGGTCAATCATAAGAGCTCAGCCTGTGGTAGCAATTTGCTGCGATCAGGTGCTTTTCATTAAAGATTACACCATGCCGGGATAAAGGGGGGTATAGGAGTGATGTCCGTGCTGTCAGTGTGAAGGGCTGCGTATAAACCGTGAGACGGAAGAGTCCATGGTAAACCGAGAAAGTAGTTAGACATGGCTTTTATCCTAATTAAAGCCCAAAATTCAAAGACCCTTTGAACTTTCTGGGAATCTAAAAGCCAGAAGGTCCCTGACTTCTGCATCACTCCAGTTTGCCATCTCAGCTGATGCAGTTTACAAATGCTAAATGAACTTCCCATCTTGATTTGCATTTTAAGTTGCGTTGCCAGCCTGGGTTTCAGCACACATTCAACACATACAGTAATAATAATACTTTATTTATGTAGC
Organism: Apricaphanius iberus; assembly: GCA_028564705.1. NCBI lineage: Eukaryota > Metazoa > Chordata > Actinopteri > Cyprinodontiformes > Aphaniidae > Apricaphanius > Apricaphanius iberus. The sequence goes on along the minus strand of JAPXFQ010000473.1, from coordinate 1,046,388 downwards.
CCTTTTAAAGAAATATATCACAAAGTGCTGTACAAAAATAAAACCTAATAAAGTAGAGTAAAACAGAACAAAGTTGTGATAAAAAGCAAAACCTAACCCTAAAGGCATGTTGTTCCAAAGGGTAGGTGCCACAACCGCAAATGTTCTGTCTCCTTCGGTCTCCTTAGGTACCAGTAGAAGTCCCTGACCGCAGAGATCTTGAAGTGTGATACTGATGTAGAAGATCTGTGATTTATGTTGGAGCAGTACGATGTAAAGCCTTGTACGTCCAGACAAGTACTTTTTATTGGATCCTGTACTTCACAGGAAGCCAGTCCAGGGAGATGAGAATTGGGGTAACATGTGAAAATTTAGACAACTCAGTAAGGAGTTTAGCAGCAGCATTGTGAACCAGCTGTACTCGTTCCACTGAACCCTCATGAAGACAAGTAAAAATAGAGTTACAGTAGTCGATCCTAGATTAAATAAAAGCACGAATAACCATTATCATCATGATATCACCCTCTACTACAGCAAGGCACTTCCTGCATTGCTATGGTGCATTTATAACACGCGCCATGCTGGGAATATTACCCTAATATGCTGCCATGGAGTGTCTTATGAAAATGCCTTAGGATTTCTCTACCTAAGTACCCTAAATAGCATCTGAGTTAGCGCAGCTGAAGAAAAAGCTCACCTAACATTTCAGCTGTCATAAAAGCATTCGAGTGACTATCAGAGGACATCAGGCATCTCCTTTTCCTCTGAATCTCCTTCAACTCCCTATCTGACGACGAGCTTGCATTTATGTAGCAAATATTGGTGCCATCAAACTCATTCTCCGGGCCAGATTGTCCACCAGAATCATCAGTGTCAATGGTCATTAGTCTTTCAAAAATCATTTCTACTGTCATATTTTTTTAGACCTCTGTGATTTTATCTCTGCTTTCAAACTTGACAAATATAAAAGAAAAAAAGAAATCAAAAAAACTGAACAGACTATGAGAAATTGTAGCCGGACCAGACACCACTAACCAGGAAAATAGAAATACAATAGTGCGAAAATCTCTGCAGTCAAAATCACTGCCTGTGGCCAAAATAGGTAGAAATATTTTGTTTTATTTGATCCTTTTAACATTTTTATCACTAAAGATAAAATATTTTTTTTGTAAAACTTTTACAGAGTTTTAGGAAAAGTCATGTATCAGAGTAGGTTAAAAATTTTTTTAAATCATTATTGTCCAGTTTAAGTGAATCAGTATAAAATGTAGCCTCAATTTCCTATTCTTTGCTGAAGGAGTGTGGTGTTCTGCTGCAGCAGCCCATCTGCTTGGAGGTTTAATTTGTTAGAGATGGTTTTAACCTGGTCGTAATGAGTGGCTATTTACGCTACTGCTGACTTTATATTATCTTGAACCAGTCAGTCCTCTTAACTCTCACTGTAATTTAATGTGTAAAATCCATTGAGCTGCTATATGTTTGCCCTATTCACTATTTAAAAATAAATTAAGTAATTTGATAAACAAAGTACGTGTAGACAGATAGTTAAATTGTTTTTTTTTGCAGTAAATATAATGAAAAAAACACAAAAAGGTGGTGATTAGACTATATTAGATGGTAATTAGTGTTGTCATAATTAATTGGTTCCACGGTTTTGCTGATGTGACAACTTTTGATTGTTTAGAAATGCAAGTAAAGTGATTAACACTTTCCTGTAATTAATAGTTATCAGCTCGATAATTGTAGTTTAAAAACAAAGCAATCTTCTATAGTTTAATTATTTATGGTCCATCTTGTAAGTTAAAGCATTTTAGCTGGACTGTACAGATATTCTAATAGATCATTATTATAATCCGCGGACACAGTTTTCCGTAGGCTTCTTTTATATATATGCTCTCAATTTTTAGCATATTCCTTTAAAGGTATTAGATTTGTTATATTAGTGGATTGTTTTTCAAAAGCATTGATTTGCTTCAGAATTTGTTTAATTTTCAACATTGAATAAAGACAATTGCTGCAGTGATGGTAAAAGATGTCTGAAATGTATTAAGATATTCCTAAGAGGTTATAGCTATTTGAGAAAGATCACATTCATATTAAGTGGTTAAATTTGAATTGAATTAAAATACTTTATTGATCCCACAGTGAGGAAAATTAGATGCACAAACAAGATACAAAAACTCTAAAAAACAGGAATACGGTGCAGAACTGAAAGACAAACAGCAGTAACCACAGGTGTAAGTAAAAATAAGTCAAATAAAACACTAAAGATGAATTTACAAAAATAACTACACAAGTATAAATCTACAAATAAACAATGGAATATTGCAATGATATAGCTGGAAAATTCCACTGAACAGGTGATAGAGATGAAACAACAGCAGTGGGAATAAATAATCTACAAAGACGAACGTTAAAGAGTGAGCACACAGCTTCAGTTAATACAGCTACAGACTACTGATCAGAGTCAGTCAGTCATCTATCACCTGAAGAACGTTTATAGGATTAAAGGACTAACTCACTAACTCATCAATTAATATTTCAACAGTGTCTTTACAGGTGTACTTTAAAAGTCAAACAGCTGCAGCTGATCAAGAAAGCTGTTGCTCGCATCCTCAATAGAACCAGGAAAGTAGATCACACTACCCCAAAACCAAAATCCTTACTTCAAAATACTATTACTAGTTTATGTTTTAAATAAATACTAAATCCATACCTGCGCCCAAGTAAACCACAGCGAAATGGATCATGGAGCCAACAGTATTTATTCATTGCCCTTAAACTCAACTGTTGCTTTGCACATGGATTTTTTCAGCAGATGTGGACAGCAGTTTTCATCATAAAACCAAGTCAGAATCAGATTCGATTTAAAGCTTTTTTAGGCATTTTGCAAACATCTATTTGATTCCCATTTAAAGACTTCTATGCTTTTGTTGTTGGGAAGGTTGATACTTTAAAAGGTCCCAGTTTTAAATTCTTCCTTTTTTCCCTTTAGGCAATAATTTCTTTGAAGAAAGCACTTTATTTAAGCAGTATCAGGTTTAAAGTAGCCTCGTGGTAACAAATAAATCTGCTGTGAGGCTTTGACTCTCCTTTATGTTTCCCCTTGACCCCTTTCCTACCTCTATAATTAATCTTGTTCGTGGTTGCAGTTTTGACCCAATGCCCTTTTGTGACAGGTTTGTTGTGGTTTCATATTTCACTTTCTAATAATGGCTTTCATGAAGCTCTAAGGCATATTTAACGTTTCCCTGTGTTTTATTATAATCGTATTGTTTGATTACTAGCCTGTTTGCATAGCCTCTTGCTATTTATTGCATTTACAGAGTTGGGATGGATGGATGGATGGATGGATGGATGGATGGATGGATGGATGGATGGATGGATGGATGGATGGATAGATAGATAGATAGATAGATAGATAGATAGATAGATAGATAGATAGATAGATAGATAGATAGATAGATAGATAGACGGACGGATGGACGGACCCTTATTTTCTTCAGAAAAAGCTTTTCTTTTTTTAAATTATATTTCCAAAGTCAGTCCTCAAGGGCTGATGTCCTGTATGTCTTAGACGTGTTCTTACTAATTGAAATTGCTTAATTAGCTACTCAGCATGTTAGTAAGTTCTCCAGGAACATTCTAATAACCCCTCCTTTGTTTCAGGTTCGCTGAAATAGGGAAACGTCAAAAAAATGCTCTTAAGGACTGACTTTAGACACCACTAATTTATGTGTATGCTTTGATACACTTTGATGCTGAAACCCCCCCCCCCCAAAAAACAAAAAACAAAAACAAACAGACTGGTAATGACAGATCGCTGCCGTTTACCGATGCAAAAAAGTGTGCATCCATCGGTATGGAGAGTTAACGGGTTTAGTACTTGTATTTTTAAAATATTTGATTGTACATTTTACCAAACACTTGCAAGTACCCCAAGTTACACACAATGTATTTTAAGGTTCAAAAATCAGGTTTTACACATATAAGTACCCAAAGTTACACACGAACAGGCTGACACAAGTTACAAATCAGGTATTATGCACACAGATGTTGTGAGTCTATTTTCTCTCCATACATTGGCCCCTTGTTCAATTAGTTTTGTCGAATTCTGATCACTTCTATTTGAAGCAGAGCAGTTCAGCTCCTTGCAGATCATTCAGGCTGGTGAAATGTTCATATAATGCAGCTTATAAATCTGCATGTATGTTGGATTCTCTGTGTAGTTTTTATTTATTTAAATAAACTGAAATAAAAGAAAGGAATGTTATCTTTGAAATCATTTTTAAAAATTGATGGAAAAAAAATATGACGGGATTTTTTGAACTATCGAAATGACCGACAACCAAAGATTGAAGCGCAACCTCTGCTACAGCTACAGATGTTAACAGAAATGTTTCAGTGTCAAGACCGTTTGATGAAACATGAGTTGTACAATAGGATGCAAATAGATAGTGTGTAGAATTAACATAACATTATAAATATGAAAAGAATATGAATAGACTGTAATGATGTCACCATGGGGATATCCTTAGCACATGTATGAAAATGCAATAAATAATTACTTATCATAATGCGCCACGAAGATGGGTGCTGGTTAACATTAAAAAAGTAAGGTTGTATAAAATTTAGTTGCATTCACACCTTATTTGCTCCCCACCAGGAGTCATTTGGAATCGCTCGAAGACGTCCTCTTCAGCTGGGTGTTGTTTTGCTTATTTGGTGTGCACAGAGTTTGCTGGACCAGCGCAAATGGTCCAGGCCAAGGGAATAAACGAGTTAGAGTTCATTTTAAGCTAACTTAACTAGGCTGGTGTGAATATGCCCTTAGTCTTCTCCCCTTGGTTTTTAGTTCCTTTGTGTCTAGTTCAGCTACCTTTATGTTTGTTATTCAAATTACATCAGCCTGCCAGTTTGATCTCTTTCCCATGTTTCTCTCTTCCTCCCTCAGTTTATGAAATCACTGGTTTTCATTGTTTTTCACATGGTTCCAACAAGTACTCTATGGGCCGGATTTATCAAATTTCCAGATAAGCAGCGACAGAGTGATGTTTAGTAAATCACACTGTGCCTGGAACGCCTATTTATTTGCCCGTTCTCCTCCCAATATTTTAAGTCCTCTGACAGAAAGGCCCATATTACATATTCACCATGGGGGTAAGCACTAAATGGATTGTGTGCATCTTGCTCCGGTTTTAACAGGCACAATGCTCTCTGTGCCATGTTAGTGAATCAGCTGCAGCCTTTTTTTGCGACGCAGTGCAGTTTGCGGCTGTTTTAACAAGTTCACACCATTGATAAATCAGGCCCTATGTCTCATACCTTTTGCATCTTCAATAAGTTTCAGTTTTTATTATTTTACCTTTCATCATGATCCTTCCAAGTTCTTGTCTGCATTTTGGTTCAGTCTTAAACAACATGACACCTTCACTGCCATGCACTTCTAGATGCAACATGAGTAACAATGTTAGTTGAATAATTACTTTAAGTTACTAGTTGAAGGTCATTGTGCTTCCATAATGTATTAAAGGTCCTATTGATATTGTCTTGGTTTGCTTTTAGTTATACATAAAATGACCTTTAGCCAGAAAAAAAGAGCTCACACTAGATGCAACCAGCTTGACTTTTTTTACCTGCACAGTTGGCTTCTGGATGACTGTAACCATGAAAGGAGGATGGGACAGCTTGCCTGGAAGGAGATCTGGAGTTGTGTCCTGACCCAGAACCAGATCCTGAGGTGGAAGATCCTCCAGGAAGGGCTGGGCAAAGTGGCAGAACCCCTAGAGCTTTGCCCAGTAGCCGAGGTCCCATAGATAGCACACGCACCTTAACTTCCCGATAGCAATGGTTGATCATACGTAGGTGAACATTCACCTTGGTCTTGATCTGGATAAGACACTTCACCATGATTTTATTATATAAAAAAAAGAAAAGAAAGAAAGCTTCACCTCAATGCTGTTTTTCTAGCCTTTCTTTAACCTTGTCTTTCGTCTTACTGCCTCTGTTAATTTTATCCTCCTACAGTTGGATTTCCCCTCTGAGGGTGGTTGGCAAAGTGAGCAGCCTTCCTGTCTCTGGTTGGTTGGTCACACCAAGTGTGCGTCACATTGACAGATGGATTGTTGAACAGTAAGACAGTGAAAGACAAGGCCATGGAATGCCCCTTGCTTGCTTCATAGTACATGCTCCCTCCTCCCTGCTATCAGCTGGCCTGGGATATACACAGCATGACCCTTTACAGCAGGAACTATTTTTAGCTTGTGATATTATTACCAGCTGAAATACCAATGGAACAAAACACACGTGGGGGCATGGTTCATTGTTGGAATATTTTGGTTATCTGTCAAACCCTGTGATCTACAGCTATGACAAGAGGAGGGCTAGTTTGATAAAAGATTCAATACTGCAAATAGACTTAGCTACAAGTTTACCAGTCTAAACAAGCTGATCAACGAAGAGAAAACTCTCAATGGAAGCATTTACCTAAAGGTTAATAGCCAATTGAACGTGAGGGGGCAGTAAGTGGCCTTTATAAAGCAGCAGCAAGAGTCTCATGAGAGAAACAATGCTTGAGGGAGCAGGTTGATCGGCTCTCTTCAGGGTATGTATGTGTATATTTCAGAATGTGCTAATACAACAGAAAAAGAATCAGTGACACACCAGGGAGGCAGTTGGAACAGAGAGGCGCACACTGCAGTCTGCTTAATTCGTACAGGTTATGTAAGTGTTTTAAAATGCTGTACTAAAAAGGACCCCATGTTTGATTTAGATGTTACCAAAATGTGCAAATCCACCTAAACTGACAAACTGGCTCTTTGATCACAGAAGGAGCCAAGAGGCCCACAGTAACCATGGAGGAGATGCATTGATTAACAGCTCAGGTGAGCGATTCTATGAACATTACGACTGTTTGTTGCGTCATTTCATAAATGTAGCTGCTATGGAAGATCAGTATTTGGAACGCCATTGTTTAAAAGAAAAACTAAAATACGTCATATTCAAAGGTGCATTACAAGCTATGTAAGGGGCACGCCAAACATGCAGAAGAAGGTGCAATGATGAGACAAATTTGGCCTACAAAACTTTTAGGCCAACAAACAATCCACTGTTTGAGAAAACGAACACTTCACCTCATCCTGAACACATCTTCCCCAAGGTGATACATGATAGTGTCTACATCATGCTGCTGGAAAGCTTTTATTTAGCCGGGGCAGGGAGGCCAAAGAGAATTGAGAAGATAAATGAAGCTTTGGCAGTCCTGGAAGTCCAGGCCTTTAATAGCCATATCTACAACTGACTGGTTTAAGTCAAAAATGTTTTTTATTTATTTATTTATTTAAACATTAAACATTAAATGAAGGATCAGCCCCATGAGATTCTACATCTGATTTTCATGGGGGTCTACAAAGTCATCCAAAGAAAGTAGTCGCTAAAAACAGTCCAAATAACAATACAATATTATTACCTAAAATAAATACCACAAAACAATAACACAGACATTCATACAGTTACTCAGACATCCTCACACACATTGTGGCTCTCATCGTGCCCTTCCCCACCCATCCCAGTTGAGACGCAAATATAATCTTTTTCAGAATACAGTTCCTTAAATACTTGGCCTGTATACATATACATTTATACATAATTTAAGATGCATAAACAATCGTTCCAAATTGAACAAACAAGTAACAATTTGTACACCCATTCGTAACCTTAGTACATGCAGGGTGTAGAAAACTAATAGCATAAACAAATATTCTGGAGATAAATTAGCAAGGTCTTACGAAACAAAGAAAAAGAGGTAAGCGAGCGTATAGATGCTGGAAGATTATTCCAGTCATGAGGGGCTCTAACACAGATATCATTTTTCCCATGTATTAAAATTGTCAAGTCTAAAATCTATGCCAAAACCTGCTGAACACACATGGTCTTCATCCAAACTGATCTCAAACTATTTTACGAAAAACGAACCGCTGGGGAGAAAAAATCCCTGAAATGTAATTGCTGTGAAAGGTAGAAGCATTACTCAAGTTCGAAATGAACAGCACAATTAATATTTTTACTAAAACGTACTAAAATACCAAAAATAATGACCAGACATGTAGACAGCAATATTAGACACTCATTTATGCTATTTAACACCTATAAAGATGATTTGGGAGCGAGTTGCACTTTTATGTTTCAGAAGTATAAGGTAAAATAAATCAATGTAAACATATGGTTGAATTTTTTATCACAATTACCAATAAAACCAAACTTCCCTGCCAAATTTTAGTCACATATTCAATCCTATTATTGTAAGTTTATCCGAACTGTCACTAACTAGACTCTAACCTTTTTAAAACTAATGAAATGGTGACTTCTTTTATTGCTTTGCACTGATACGTTTTCCCTCTAGCCTTTGTTTGTGTGTGTGTCTATGTGTGTGTATAATTACCTTCCATGATGGAGATGTGCACGGCTCTCCTCCGGGTTCTGGGCACACTGGTCAGACGGGGACCGTGAGTGATAGATGGACAGCTCCTGCTAGGAACCATGCCAGCCCTGGGACCGTACCACAAAACAATAAAAACAAAAAAAATAAAAAACAAAAACATAAATAATCCTGTTTAGACAAATACAATTAAAGAAAAATAGTATAACATAATTCTTAAATAAAAATTAACTGTGACCTGTGGATCTCAGGGGGTTCTCTCTTGATTCTAGCACTTTGTTCCATCACTTCTTTTGCAACTTTTCCACTACAAACCAAGAGATTAAAATTTCTGTTTGTTGCTAGACTCTCCAAACAAATTGATATGTGGCTATTAAAGTAATGCAACTATACATTGTGTGAGTAATTTATTCAAAAAATCTAGGTGTATACCTGTATCTAAAGCGACTACCCTTGAAGAAGAGATTGCTACTGGACACAGTGCGAACTTGACTTGATTTCTCCAACCTGTGAGTCAGTGGAGAGAATGAATCCAACACACAGAGCCTTGCAAGAGTATGTATACCCTTTGAACCTTTTTGTATCTTGTTTAGTTACAACCAAAAACACTTTGTGTTTTGTCGGGATTCGATGTCATAGACTAATGCATGTTTGTGGTTTTAATGTGACAAAATGTGAAAAAGTTCAAAGGATTCCAATACCTTTGCAAGAGACTGTATCAATACAAACCTAATTGTTAAATTCTTCTTCATAATCTTGTATTTCCACATCCTGTCACTTACTTGTAGAAAGCCTGGTTCTCAACTCCACATTTCCACAGATGCTTACAGGCCTCTGGTGTAGGTGCAAAGTAAGTGAGTATAATCTTCCTGTCCTGTAACCAGTGATATGGAAATAATTCGGTCAGAGGGCCACTCTCTAAGTGACTGCATTAGTTACTGTATGTTGCTCTTCCTGTTGAACAAAGATGATAGACTTGAGAGATGTCTGTCACATCTTCAGCCGGTGGACGTCAGACCATACAACATATCTCGGGACACTGACCCTCTGAGCCTGCTCCATTCCCTGGAATCAGTGGCAGGATTCAGTCTTGCAGAAAGCGGATACTGGGACTGAATTAAATTTGGTGAAGAAGATATTCTTTGATCACCAAATAGAGTAAAAGCGTAGATTCTGGGGAGCAGGTCAGCCTATACAATGCTTCCTTTGTGTGTGCTGTCTCCTTGTTGATCAACAAGATGGCTTAAACAAATCTTGAACTACAGAAGGAATAATATTTCATCGTTGTTAAGAAACATATTCCTATAATACAGGACAAAAGTACCTTTCATTCAAATCAAAGCCTTTTGTATTTTTAAAGGTAGCACAAGTGACAAGGACAGTTTTTAGAGAAAGACTTTCAGAGCTGCACATGTTTGTATTGACATGCTTGCATGAAGAATTACCATACCTCATTCTGAGTTGCATATATATGGAATGTCTTTGCTTCAAACTTGAGTTTGGTTACTTCCTCCCTGAGGTAGAGAGAGAATAATAAGGGACAGCAACCAGTAGAAAAATAAAGGATTCCAAATTAGGAATAATAGACAAAGAAAGAATTGTCAGAGAATAAGGTGACAGAACAGGAACATTTGAAAAACAAAAGTCTGGATGGTATATTAATATTTCCTACAGCTTGGAATCTCTTTTGTTAAGAAATATCAAGGCTATGAGGGAACAAAGACAAATAGACTTGAGACAATGACGTGCGATCAGGGAGGCACGATCCTGTAAAATGGATACCGTTAGTTGTGTTTCCAACACGGTAATTTCATCCTGGCGACAAAGAGAGACACTAAAGACAGACTGGCACCAAGGCAAAATTAGTTAACCAATATAGTACGTTTCTCTATAAAAACACATGTCAGGACATGTACATTTCCTACCAGAACACTAGTCTTTTCTACCACAACAATACACGAGAAGTAAAATAGATACATAACTAATGATGAGTGAAAATCAGTTTGTCCACTTGACTGTTCTATAAATTTTGTCATTTTTATCATCAAAATCACAGAATTTACACATTGCCTGTTGAAATACATTGAGGAAGTGCAGGGTGGGGGAGTACTGTGCTGTGTCTCACCTCTGGTGGCACTTCATTGTTATTGAAGCATGCAGTTGGTGCAAACCCATTGCTGTCTCTGTTTATATCGCCACAATATCTTTAAGTGCACATGTAGAACACATGCTCATTTTCCACAGTTTGTCTGACATATTTTAATAATACATAATACATACACATATTTTGTTTTTCTGGTTGGCCATAAATGAGCAGCAAAAACACCCATAGTGTGGTAGAACTACCATGCTGTACTGACAGGGGGCAGTACTGAGCCCAAAGGGGAAAATCAGTAATATATACAATAGTCAAGAGCAGCTATTTTTCTATGCATTGAAAAGACGGAAATCAAACAAAAAAACGAACAGTACAACTCTCCTTGGGCTATTATTCCCGTTAAAGCTGCCAGGTAAAAAAATGGAGGGAAAATGAGGAACAAATAAAGATTAATTTATTTTTTTTTGCAACAGATTGACAAATATATTTGTGGAGAAGGTTAAGAGCCTGGGATTCATATATAAAAAGGCTACAGGTCAGACCATACACAATTTTATATTTTAGGGAGAGATCAGCCAAATAACATTTTTCTATTTAAAAAAAAGTAATTTGACCTCATATGATATAACAGATATTAACATACATAACAAATATTCTTTTGTTTTTTAAATATTGTGTCATTCAACAGTATCGAAAAGCATTATTAAATATTTCCATGATTTCCACTATCGGAACTTCAGGGTAATTTACCCAGATCTGTTTCTGACGGGGTAATCTGAAGGCCTGCTTCTGTCAGCTGTCGTGTCTCCCTACACAATCGTTCCCTCTTAAAGAATCAGCTAAAGACACCCTCAAAATAGGACTGTTTCAGCATCAAGCAAGCTGGGAAGTTCCAGTCAATTTACACTGAAGTTCTGACAGTGGAAACACGCGTAACACATGAACCTCACCACAAGCCACTGGCTTGAGTACCGAGAACAGACTCCCAATACATGGTTAAAAAAAAAAAAAACTATTGTACCACACTAAGTCCAAGCTATTTGACCCCTTTGTCTTCTTGAAAAGGCAAAGGTGTATTGCAGCATAATAACTTATATGAAGGAAAGTCTCCATGTAACAGTATTGGCTTAGCTGTGCTCACCATTTGAGGAAATGGACCCTCCTGTTTCCTTGTAGCACAGTGAATCCAAATGGAGTGAAAGCCAGGAAAGCAGGATTCCCGGATACATCCTAAGGGGAACAAAATCCTAGGTTAACTTTAAGCAAGAAAACAAAGGACTAAACCAGAATCAGAGTAATGACGAGCAAAACCTTCACAAGGAATGCTGAATAATTTCATATTTAGTACTTTTCTTCCTGTAAAGATTACTTTGCATGGGTGAGGGTCTACTCCGTACGTCTCTAGTGTCTGGGCCTTTTGCAAGAAGTTGAGCTCAGATGTTTCAGGAGTCTGACCTCTGGGAAATACAAACCACAGAAAAATGAATTTATTGATTTTAATCATGCCTCCCAGTAGATGCTAGAGTCTAGCAGCTAGACTGTATAACCAACATACCAAAAAAAGCAAACATTGGAGACATCTTAACTTCAGTTTGGGAGCACTATTTACTGAACAAGTCTGTTTAAATGTTTACAATAATAAAATATTATTGTTGTATTTTATATTCTTTACATGTACATAACCTAATTTGCAAACAACAGGAAAGCACATTTCAAATAAATACCAAGAAATTACTCCTGGGGCCTATTGAAAAAAACTTGGATAAGGGATTAAGCCAGGATATCTTTGTTATCCTGCCTATATTTATCCATGATTCAGTAGAGATAGGGGGCAGAAGGAGTGTTATGGTATAAATTACCACAGAGATATATTCCGTGGAGCAAGCCTGCTCCAGACCAGGCTAAATTCAAGGATTTATTTAATCCTATTCCTTAGCTCATAAAAATCACCACAAACTGAAACCAATAATTATTCCAGTGCCCACTATACATTGTGTATCACATTATTTAAATGTTCATGATCATTTATTTTCATCTTTTTGCATAATTTGATGATGATTTCAGGTCATATTGCAATTTCCCTTAGTCTAGACCAGGGGTGAGGAACCCTGGTCCTCGAGGGCCGTATTCCTCTAAGTTTTCCAGGCAACCCTGCTTCAACACACCTGACTCAAATCAAATGGATCCAACAGCCAATGAAGTTTTGCACAATTACTAGTTCATTTTATTCAGCTGTGTTTGCACAGGGAAACATGGAAACCTTGCAGGATGAGGGCCAAGGTTCCCCACCCCTGGTCTAGAAGGTAACTTGTAAAATGACAGAATATTAGGGCAACAGAGAAAAAAGTCCCACAGACTTTGAGAAAAAAAGAATACAGTCATAATGTTACCTGTGGGCTAGTTTTAGTCTTATGAGCTCTAAGCTGTTGGGGATCATGTCACACAGCACGGTGACAGAACGGCGAATTACACGCATGCACATCATTTTTCATCACAATTCTTTTACTGACAAAAATTTTTTTTTTGACGGCTGAAATCCCACTGTGTGATCCCAGCTTTATGATGATGATGAGGAGGAGAGCATATGAATAGGAATATGCATAAAAGTGTAACATTATGTTCCTTTAATGAATAAGGATAAAACAAAATAGGAAAGTCACCAGCTCCTTTCAAAACTGAAGACACACATTGACTCTTCAAGACAAAAAACATAGAATCAAAGAATATTATGCAACACAAGGTCAAATAACAGAGGTGGGTTCAACTAGCTACATTTACTCCGTTACTTTTACTTGAGTAACTTTAGGGAAATGTACTATTTAGAATAGTACTGTACTTTATACTTTTATTTACCAATACCATACCAATTTATTTGTTAAGCACATTTACGAACAACATCATGCCAACCAAAGTGCTGTACAAGGTAGAAGACTAAAATAAACAAAATTCACAAAGATAAAACCTCGGCATTTAAATAAAATAATAAAACAAAGCCCGACCCAAACGGTTGATGAGCCCAATGAAGTCTAAAAACTAAGAGCAGAGAACAGAAAAAACAGAGTAAAATCAGAAATTAAAACCAAATGAAATCAGAATACATAAAGGCATACAGACTGTGTTGGACTGAATGCTAAAGAATAAAAATATGTTTTCAATAACAATTTAAAAGAAGAGATGGAGGGTGCCAGTCTGCCCTTAAGGGGCAGTTTGTTCCACAGTTTAGGAGCACAGACCCAAAAAGCCCGCTCAGCTCGAGCTCTACATCGGGCAGACGGGACTAATAAATGGTTTGAAGTGCTACTCTTATATCAGTATAATTTTTGGGTTCTCTACCCGACTCTGAAAAATACACATTCAATGGACTGAATATAATACACCCCATGTCTGTACAGTGAAATAAATGCAGGACAAATCCATCCTCATCAAATGAATAGACAAATTAATGGTTGCAGTAACGTTCTTGCAAGCATATACATGCACAGAATACAGTACAAACATCATAAGAGGCCAAATCAATTTAAATTATATTTAAAAAAATCCTCTGAAACTGCAGGGCATATTAACTAAAATCTAAAGCATGCATATTAACTAAAATAATATAAAACATATTTGACAGGTAGCTCTTGCAAGGAACACTGCTAAAACAGTAGTTACAATGTTTGAGCAGGCACTTCAAGAAGCCAGAATATTATTTAATAGGATTTTTACTTGCTGTCACGTCCATTGAAAGATACTTTATGATCAAAGTTATTTTTCTTATCAACATTATTATATGCTCATCTATTTATTAAAGAGTTATAGTTTGATAGACTTTAAACATTTTCACTCGTTTATGCATGCCAAATTCAACTGATTCATAATAAGAGTACAACTGCATTTTTGGACATGTGAATCAAATATTTTGATTGCAATTGTGAGGTTTCAGCGGAGTGGTGTGTTTAATTGTGCACATATGATGCATTCAGGCGATCAGCAATATTTTGCCATGCTTTTTCTTTTTTCTTCTTCATGATGATTTCTGGCTCAGAATGGGTAAAATAAGCCCTCTGGTTGCCATGGTGAATCAGTGAATCTGTGATCGGTGGCGAGGTGTAGTTAAGGGACCGTGAGCGTGCACTTATACAGGATAGGTTACACCTGGCTCAGTGAATCTGTGTCTGCTCATCCTGGCTTGGTCTTTATGCAACTTATTAAGCCTGGTTGCTCTTGTTTTGGATTCATTGAGCTAGGCTCAGTCATTCATCCTGGATATCTTAATCCTACTTTGGTGCAATAGGCCCAGTGACTGGGCCCCAGTCGTTCAATTTGCTGCCCATAATAAACTGTGAGCTATCCTTCTGGGAACAAAAACCAAAGAAGAATTCTATTCTATTCTATTCTATTCTATTCTATTCTATTCTATTCAATCTTTGATTGAATTTAACACTCTATATATAAAATGCTGCCTATTCTACTAACAAGCACAATTAAATTGGCCACTATATCTACTTGAGGAAAAAGAATTAGTGATCAGTCTGCTGCCAATGCTGTATGTCTGATTTTCTTATGGATTTTTGCAAAACGCAAAAACAATGATAAATACTGGTGCAAGTATAACCCAGTTTTGTTTTTCATTTTAAAATATGTACAACTTTTGCTTGATTCTTGATCTTTCCACATTTTTCCACATGGGTGATTACAAAGACAAGCAAAGTAACGTGTTTTAAATGATAATCAAAACAAACAAACAAACAAACAAACAAAAACATAAATGATCAATAGAGGGCAGTATAGGATTAAATCCATACCAATTTTTTGTATTAGCCCCTTGGGCTAAGCATATACCATATACAGTACGAGGAATACAGGACTGTGTAAGGGCTTTGGAAAATTTAAAGCCATCATCAAGTTTTCAGGTATAATCTGCAGAAAAGAAAACTGTAATAATAATAATATGAACAGATTTAGAATAGACTGATTCTCAATCTCAATTATATAAACTCAAACAAAGAACTACAAAAAGAGGCAGAGGGCACTGGCTGTGACACAATTAATTCAAATAAAATTATATTTTAATCTAGATCTATTTCCTTTCGGTTGATATTACTACATTAAGAGCAACCAGAATGTAACTGCAGCAGCTAATATTGAAGTGAATGCAGAAGCAGTAGCAACAGAATTGATTTGGGGTCCCCATGTGATTTCTCTACTGTGTTATAGATGAACCCAGGTGCACAAGGATCTCGACGGGTGTCACCTTACATCAGCTCAGTCTTGTGAATCTCAGCTATTCGGCGCTCCAACTTCTCTGAGTGCTTGGGGAAGAACTGGAACTTGGAGCTATAGCCCTCAGGGTGTTTCCCAGGATCGTAATCACCAATTTCAGCTGAAACAAAATAAATATGAGTATGCAGATACTTTCTTTCATTTGAGGCCCTAAAATAATGTATTATCCCAAATGTTATCAATATTGGCTTTGTAATGTCTATAGTTATCTAAGTTTAAAGTTATAGTTAATCTAAGTTGCATAAACGCAGTTGGCTATCAGAGCTCACTATCACAGTAAAAAATCTTTCTATTTCCCTTTTTTTTTTTTACTTTTTTAACTGCATTTATGTGCACAGTTGTTTGCAGCCAATTGAAATTCAGTTGCACTTTTTTGAGAAATCATGACGAGAATTTGGATTCTTTTACTTTTGGCCAGCTCTAGTTTAAAAATGGTTGAAACTCTACTTAATAGGAAAAATTAAAGGAAAAATCTATATTAGTTGTGGAAATTAAAGACAGTGAAAATTGATCCAAAATAAATTTCAGGAAGACAAAGTTCAAAGTCTACTTAAAATGTTGCAGCATACAAAATATCACTTCCTAGCTATCCTTTGTAATTGTGATATTGTAAATATTTTATATAATATCTTGATTTAATATACTGAGCAGCTTTACCCCAATAGATCAGAAAGTCTGAACTAAAATATACCAAGGATAAAACCTTAAAAGACCCAACACAGACAACTGTGGGACTCCGTTCTAACATGTAACATTTTTATAATTCATGCATCTGATGTAAGCTGTCAAATAATTATGGATTTTAACTAGTATTTTCCAGTGGTCTGGTGTCAAATGGAGTACTGAGATCCAGGAACATTAAAGCAGATTTTTAACATAATAGCCAAAACCAGTTTTGTTGCCTACTTTATCTTTCCAATTTGCACTCCCCACTGAGAGACCTAGTAAGATTGTTGTTTGCCTTTACTACCAAATCACTTAGGACTGTTGACTGATGAAAATCTCTGCTACATTATTACATAACTTTTGCTATATAGCATATATGGGAAAGAAGCTGTTGGTTAAAATCCTGTCAGGACATTTAGTTAGTAATTGAAGTTTTTTAATGTATTCTAACTATGCATTTTAATAAGCCAAAATTAGCACACCCAGTCAATGTTTTCTGTGTCAAGTGAATCACGTTGAGTCTTTATTACAGAATTTTACAGGTATATAATTTAGTCTAACTTTAAATCATAAAATTGCGGTTTTCATAACAATTTCACTGTCAAACAATTAACAGCAGAGTTAAACTTAAATACTTCTACATACAGTACAGACCAGAAGTTTGGACACACCTCATTCAATGCGTTTTCTTTATTTTCATGACTACACTGTAGATTCTCAATTAAGGGCATCAAAACTACGAATGAACACATCATGTATGGAATTACTGTATGTACTTAAACAAAAAAGGGTGAAATAACTGAATACATGTTATATTTTAGATTCCTCAAAGTAGCCACCCTTTGCTCTGATTACTGCTTTGCATTCTCTTGAGCTTCAACAGGTAGTCACCCGAAATGGTTTTCCAACAGTGTAGAAGGAGTTCCCAGAGATGCTTAGTACTTGTTGGCCCTTTTGCCTTCACTCTGCGGTTCAGCTCACCCCAAATCATCTCGATTGGGTTCAGGTCCATCCGGTGACTTTGGAGGCCAGGTTATTTTACACTTTTTTGTAAAAGTACTACATAATTCCATATATGTTCATTCATAGTTTTGATGCCATCAGTGTGAATCTACAATAAAGTCATGAAAAGAAAGGAAACCATTGAATGAGAAGGTGTGTCCAAACTTTTGGTCTGTACTGAATATTCACGTGCATTGAACACTGCTGGATAATATAGCTCCCCAAAAATGTGAGTTTAAGGTAAAAAGTAAACTGTTTTTCATGACATTTCAACCAATGTATCACACCTTGTAATATGTAGGCTGCTAACAAAGCTGCATCGGATGTCTTGCAAAGGAGGCGGCCATGGTAGAGGTCCCGCTTAACCTGCAGGAAGACGAGATATCTGCGGAGCAAAACAAAGACTCATAACTATATTAACGTTGTCACTGCAAAATTTACTGTTGACACACTGAATTTTTTAATTTTTAAAAAATAAAACGTTTTTAGAGATGAGAAATCCTGACAAAAGCAAAACTGTTTATAGCTATTCCTGTTTTCTTACATTTTTGAGCCAAGCATATTTACTAGTGGTAATTTTTATTTTATTTTAAGTCGTATCAGCAAAATTATAGGAGATGTTTATATTTCTCTTTCTCTGAACAGAGATTTGTTTATACACCTGAGATCCCTCATGTGCTTAAATACCAAAACAATAAAACGTGTATTAAACGTGTAGCTGTACAAATGTTGCTGTAAAAGTTCCAGTGTGCACTATGGATTTTAAGCTTTAGGAAAAGCTTCTCTCTTTAGGAACTCAAGTCAACACATACCTAACGTGCCATGTAAATTATAAATGTCAGTTTGAAAGTGGTCATGGTTAGTTAGACGTGCTTAAAAGCCAACAAAAACAGCTGTTCATTTTAAAGTGATATTTATCTGCTTTATGATCCCACGTCTTTGAAAGCCTCCAGTCGGCACAGATGGCTGAAGAAATGGAGGGATTCTAACCCTTGCCAGACTTCTGCTCTATCAAGAAGAGCTTAACTATGTGAGAGAGATTTTATTGCATGGCAACCAGTCGTGGGATGTGCTTTTGCAAGGATCTGTGCACTTGGTAGTGCTCTGGCTCACTCCTCACAGCAGTTTGTTTAGCTGTCAGAGATGTCACATAGTGCAGCAGTGACTCCATAATGCAAAGATTTAAATCCACTACACACAGGCTCACTTCACTGATCTTCTGATATTCTTCGAAGATAATAGTATTCATATAGGTATTTAATAAATGTGGCAGTTTTTGCACTTGAACTTGGAGCTAAGACACCTCTTAATAAATAATACTGTACAAAATTACATATTTGTGTTCTATTTAAAGTTTCAAAATCTGTCCTGGTATCTAGAAACAATCTGTATGCAAAACAAATCGTATTTATGATACTGGTAGCAAACAAAGAATTCTGTGCAAAATAACATCAATGATGGAGTCTCCCATCCCATGCATGAAGATGGTACTGAACTGCAGAGCCCCTTAACTGACAGACTGCTGCTTCCTAGGTGCAAGAAGGAGCACAAGTCCTTCCTCCATGCAGCTGCTGGACTCTATAACCATTGCTAGTCCTAACCAACCCTATAATGTTTACATCCCCACTGTTTATTTCACTTCAGGTAACATTTCTCCTGCTGTTTTTTACATCTGTTTTTCACATTTTATCTTTTATAACTTATTCTAAATTATAATTCAAACATTCAGTAATACTATAACAGTAGAATATGAGCAAAGTTAAGTTACTATTAAAGATCTATCAATGACTGTGGCTCGGTGGGTAGAGTAGTTGGCTTGAAATCGGTGGTTCAAATGCAGCTTCTGCCAGCCCGCCAACCCAAAGTTTCCTACCATATCATTGTATAAACTTATTCCCAATTATAGAGTACAATGTGCTTTGAGTTATCAGGAGGAAGAATGAGTAGTTGAGCAAACTTAAAAAAATACGGCAACCGCTTGCAAAACTTTTTCTGAGTAAATTCAACAAACGGGCTTATGTTGAGTCAATTTACATCAAGAGGGTAAGTTGAAATTCTGAGTTAGGCGAACTTAAAATTACATTTTAGACTTATTTACACAGTTAAGTTGAGCCAATTTGTCAGAATAATTTGGCTTGACTTTATCAAATATATAGTTTCAATTTAACAGCATAAGTTCTGTCACCTCAAAGACATGAGCAGTACCGACTATCGTCAGCTTGTTGAATTTAAGATTCTGCTTTGATTTACCCTCTTTATTTAGGTTCACACAATGCAAACGCATTAGATTAATTTACTCAAAAAAGCCTTGCAGCTGATTGCCTTACTTTTTTTAGTTCAATCAACTTTTATTTTTTTACATGCTATTCAATTCTATCAAATAATCCTATGATCTTCAGATGCACAGAAACCTTTATATTTGATTTTCAGTCCAGAATCAACCCTGGTAGACACACACGCATACACACATGCACCCATGTTGCACGTTAAGCCACATTAGTTCCTACCTGGTGATTTCCTCTCTCAGAGAAGCGGGGTCTGGTGGATAAAACTTCACACGCAAACACATGGTGAAAGGTGGCTGGGCTGAGAGAAGATGGCAAAAAATAATCCATCATTACCTCAGCATCTCTTTTTTTCCCTGCATAATCTCATGAATCCTTCTTTTTGAGCACACACTGATCTGGCAAATTAAATAAAATACTTACACTTCATCTGTTTGGCAATCGACTTTGAAAACTCCAACCAGTGCTGCAAAGACAAGAAAAGTGATAAGAACAGCTGAACTATTTAAAAACAGTCTTTGACTGCCTAACTTGCATTCTTTACATTAGAGTGTTTGGCAGTGGATCACAATTTCTGGAGGCTACAGCAACATTACATTTTGTTCTCTGCTTTCTTTTATGTAGACTTCCTAAAACACCAGCCTCTGATCAGACAGCAGGTCATTTGGAGAAAGGTATTTAAAAAAGTAATTAGATGAGTCTTATAGTTATGCTAAATTGTTGTCTTTCACAATGCCACCTGCTTTCCTCTACTTGCAATGCAACACAACTAAAACAGAAGTTAGGGCGTTTTTACATGTGTGGCATTGCCAGAAAACGGCAAGAGAAAAATGCAATTTTTTTCTGTTCACATGTTGCAGGTCTCACCCCGTAGTGGTGTCCAGTGTTTTACATGATGGACAGTAGGTGGCAGTATACAAATAATTCTGTAGTAATCCAACAAACAAGGGAGTTAGAAGTACCAACTTCATAAAACGAGCGACAGCCTAGAATGTAAACAGATTGGTCAACTGGACAACTGCTAGCTGAAGCCATCTACAGGGTGAGTGTTGTAGTAAACCCACCATTTTGTAACCTGGTGTGCTGCTGTGGGATGATTGAACAGCGTTGTTTTGATCTGTTTATGGTCGCGTGGCGATTCTGTAACTTGGGTTAGCGGTGTCATCACTTCCGTCTGGAGGTAATATATTGTCTCAGGTACGGCCAAGATAAAGCTTGCGTTCACATGATCTGTTGTGTTAATGTGTTAAAATGCTAAATCCATTTAGCCTACTGGTGAATGAAATGGATCTGAAAAAAAATATTCTGACAAATTCGGGTAAAATACCGGTGTATATTGTATATCCTGAGCTTTGCATTTTGTTGGTAGTTTTGGGTTAGTCCAGTCATCCGGAAACAAGATTCGGGGTAGATGAGTAGGCCAATATCTTTCACTAGCACCACAATCATATTGAACCTTAAAATATGTGTATCTAACTCTCGGAGATAAGTAGTACTCATTGATTGCTAGCTACCTTTTTTCGTCTGGCTTTTACGTAGCATTACTATGAAAAATATATGGCTACCACTTGAAGTCATTCTATGTATTAATTCAGCCATGCTAAATTCAATTTATTTATGCTAACCACCTTATTCAAATGAACATCCAAGTCTTCAGTTCTCCCTGCCTCTTCGCTGCAGTCTGTGTATCTAGCTAAAACAAGGCATGAAAAGTTGGGGCTCTGCTCTCTGTGTTTATTCACAATATTTTAATAGACCTGAATTCATGATGTTTTCCTCCTTCACATGTTTTTTGTTTCTGCTGTCAGACAATAGAACAATATAAAATACTGAGTGAAACGTAAGACTCCCTGTTACACGTCACTATCCTGAAGCTGTTGTCACGTTCGCTATGTCTTCACTAAAAACAAAAATGGATTTCGCACAAAGGCATGAGTGACCTCTCATTTTTCTTCCTGAGTTTTTATTCTTTTATATACATATTTCAAACAAACAGTTTGTTTCTCTTCTGCATTTTGTTTTACTATCTGCTCACATTTAAACAGCATTTTAAAATTACCAAACTATTGCAATTTGAATTCTATATGTTCTTTTTGTTGAGGATATAAAAGGATATATGGAGGATGTATGATTAATAAATAAATAAATAAAAAAAAAAACTTATTTTCAGCTGCCTGAAAACAGGCATTATTATTATTATTATTATTGTTGTTGTTGTTGTTGTTGTGCTGTTGCGCTTGTCTGCTTTCATTTCTGCATCTAGCCGGCCCCACATGAAGCAACCAACCAATTAAATTGCATATTCCCTTAGAACAGTTCTGCTTTCCAGTGTTTCCAACTGTGTTTGTAAATACAAACAAAACAAACAAAATAAATACAAATAAACAAAATAAATTCTACTAATCTCTATTTATAAAAATGAGCTATGGTTATTGGATTTCTCCTTTTACTCTAAAAAGTGTAGTTTTTTTAGTCATATTTAGGAATGCTAATTAGTCTGAATTAATTCACAGCAATCCCTTAATTAATTAAGTTTAAAAAAAATATTGTTTGACAACCCTAATATCTAGCCATCATCATAGCCCCCCCTGGAGAAAATTCCACCAGCCGCCACTGAAAAGTTATATTAAAACTAAACAATCAATCTTCTTTTATTATGTAGCTTTAATAAAAGTTACTCAAAGTAATTTGCTTCTCTTTGTGTTTAGACAGAGGCAAGTTTAGACCCTGCATACAATAGTGGGCAAGAGGTCTACACCAGGGTGCTTACACAGAAATCAATAGAAAAATAACAAAAAATGGTTCAATACTTACTCTTTGTTTGTCTGGATCAACATATCTGATGCCAAAGTAGTCTTTCTCCAGGAGGTTGAGATGGTGGCAGATAAGGTCAAACAGGTACTGTCCTTTGGCATCCCTCTAAAAGAGAGATTTAAGACAATTCATAAAATGTGTTTCTTTTAAGAAGGGCGTTGCCAAGGAAAGATTTTAAAATGTTGTACTTTTAGAAAGACTAAAATGATCTGAGACACTATCCCAATTGTTTGCCAGTCTTTTATTCAGACACAAAACAAAGTGAACCGAGCTTTCTCCAGGAATAACACAATGCAACCCCTACTCGACCTGACTGAAATAAGGTTTTTATACGATCCAACACTTACAAGGACAAAAATAACTTATTTTAAATATTTATTTTTGCAAAAATGGAACATTATCATTGTATGGAAACTAAAGGAGTGCCATCTGCAACCCCTGTTTGGGTTACACTGTTTTAACACTACAGTTGGCATGCTAGCCGGAGAAAATCAGCCGGATAGCCTAATTAATTAAACAGCTAATATCACTTTGTTATAAATGTTATACCAATCTACCAAGAGCATAACAACAAAAGGGTAGGAAATTATGCAATTTAAAAACAAAAACATAATCTTACGGGGACCATCATAGTCCCATCTACTCTCATGTAATTTTAAACATTCAGTGATAGATTATCTAACTCCCAACTGATCAGTTGTGCACACATACACTAAAAATTAAAGTCTAATTTCTGTTCTTAAGAATTACAAAATGAAAACACTACAAAAGCACAAAAATACTGTAATTTCAACAATTTCTTATTTCCTCAATTAGATGTCATTTTTGTAAAATCTATTTTGAATACATGCAAAGTCCAAGTGGCCACCAGAAAATGCTTTAATATTTCATTACCCACAAGGGAGATATATAAGGTCTATCAAATATTCATATCAAAGCTGCAGCCGTCTGCAAAGGCTTGAAGAAATGTCTGCTCCAGTAAGACAAACAGGCTGAAGAGAACAGGGAAACGCTTGTCATGTAATAACTGTGGCAGAGTGAACTGACTCCTTTAACAGAATATTTGTGCTTACACAGAGTAAAAAAAAAAAAAATACTGAGTCATACAGAAGCCTTGATAAGCAATGAAAATATTTTTTGCAAAGATTAATTTAGTTAATTTTGACAAATCTTTCTTTTTGTCATGACCTCAGAAGCTGTTTGGTCGACTTCCATTAACTGATGGAACCATCAATTCTGCTTTCTACAAAAAAAATCCTGACCTTAACTTTTTGAATTTAAAGCCATGGATATTTGGGTTTCACATAGGACAAAGATCTAAAGAACACCAGAAAGTCCAATTTTGAATGGCTATATAACAGAGAACGTTTACCTGCAGTCCAGTATAATTCTGGAGTTAAATCCCATCAAGCTCACATGTCTTGACCTTAAGCACGTCGTACAGGCTAAAAATCATCCAGTGTTGCTGAACTGAGCAAATGCTTTTTAGCGAGTGATAACCTAGATAAGTGAAAAATATTCTGTAATGTATAATAATATAGGGATACGATGAATCTTACTTATAGATCTCTTGTTGAATCTCTTTTTTTATATAATATCTCCACCTGGTTTGATTTCCTTACCATTAGAGAAAAGACGAAATTATGAAGGGTTATAAACCAGGTAAGCGAAATAGTTGGAGAAGCAAAACTCTCACTCACTGAACTGTACAAAAACTCACTGGTGAAGGGAGCCACACGCATTACAGAAAATATTTTGCACACCTTGCACCATCTATTTATTTTGCTGCCATCAGGCAGATGATATAGAACCCCACTGGCTTGTAAAATTTTTTATAAAAAGTAATTTATTCAATCTGTAAAAGCAGCCTTAAATGATATAATTTAAGTTGAATGGACCGCTTCGCACTGACTAGATGCATGGTAAACAAACGTGTTCTTTTATAAGGTTGTTTTAATCGGGATGAGAGCCCTTTTTTTATGCATATTTATTGTATTTTGTTTTCTAAACTCTATAGAAGCTGTGTCAAAGATGAATTTCTGTTTACACTGAATATTAAACAACAAAGTTTCCATTCTATGAGTAATATGTTATTACACTTAATAGTGACTAGAAGAGGCAGGAACTCAATAAACATTTTTCAGATGATTGAACAGATGTAATCTGTTTGCTCTTTTTTACTCAGTTCATTATCATTGGGACTTGGCTATTAGTGCATGCACATTCAGGTTTTTTTGTTTTTTTTTTGTACCAAAATGATACATCTTCAGTTTCAGCAAAGGTAACATCCCATTTTGTCCTTCGCAAGAGACATTGTGCTCTCAAAGGTGAAACTGCAGAGTCAGAAAAACTAAATGCCGATATGTGAGAATGAGAAAAGAAATATGGATGAGAAAGAAAACAGTGATGAACTATTGTGAGACACTGATCATAATGTTTCATTTCAAAATGGCTCAGAATTACATGTAAGACTCATTTTTACTGATGCATATAAAGATGGATCATTACAGTCAGACCCAGATCAGATCATCACAGAGAAAAAGTCTCCCTCTGGTTTTATTTCAAATCAGATTTGAGGAAAAACTCCTCTGATGACCAAGTGATGACCAACTATTAATGAAGTTTTTATATTAAAGGAAACACATTATGTAGATCAATTACACACCAAGCCTGTTAATTATGATGATTTTCCATTTACAGCTACATCAGAACAATGAAAAAAACGTTTTTTTTATGAAAAAATGTGGACTCAATGAAAAGCAGGCATGCTGAAAGGTGATGTTGAAAACATCCTTTAAATTTAACCACCAAGCCTCACAGTCAAGCATTTTCTTATTAATATATGGAATGAATATGGCTATATGTATTTAAAAACATTATTTTAAAAGAAAAGTTGGTGGCTTGAGCACAGATCCTCCAGAGCAAAAAGAAAAAGGAAAACCTCCTCTGAACAAACAAAATTGTTCATGTAAAGCTAATTTTACTTTACTTTACTTTAATTAACTCCAGGACATGCTGGAATCAGTCTTTCACACCGGTTTGCAACATGTTTAATTCATTCTTGTCGAATTATGCCACCCTCTGGAAACATCTCACTGCTTTGGTTGGTTCCTGTAACTCTGCAGATGAAGGGGGGGTGGGGGGTCGGGGTGCACGGAGGGATGGATGGATCTAGCTTTGTTACTGTAAGAACAATGTGTAAAGAGGATATCTTTATACAACATACTAAATTGCCATTGTTAAAAATCTGCTAAATACTGTTAACCTAAAAGGTATGTGAATCAAGACAACCCCATGAATGTCTATGATGTACCCCCTCTCAAAGTCAATTTCACCCAGTCCTGGTGCTCTGAAGCCAGACAGCTTTTTTAATGACCTCAATGACCTCTTCCATGGTTATGGATATTCCTTCCAATAATAATACTAATGCTAATACTACTACGACTACTACTACTAATAATAATTAATCAATCATTTTTTATAAGCACCTTTCAAGAGACACACAAGGACACTTTACATTAATACACAACAAACAAAATAACCAGTCAAGTTAAAACTGAGGAGATCCCCAAAGCGCTCTTTCCACTCCTTATCAATAAATCAATTGTTAAGTGGCCCTTTACTGAAGCAGCACTTTATTAAATATCTTTCTTGTCTGTCACTCTGATTATATCTGCTTTCCACTGAAGATGAAATATCATGATTTCAAGTGATGTGGCCTTCATCAAGCCTTATGTAACCAAGTTGTTCAGCACTTTCTAGTCAATTCCATTAACACAACTCTATTTAATGTTTTGCACCCTGGAAATAATTTTCGTTAGTTAAAATATTTGTTAGTGATGGATAAAATACAGAAGCATTTAGTTTTTTTAATGCATTTTATATGCTTTTAATGTTTGTTTTTTTAAACATTCTGCATACAAATTTTATTCAAGCACAGAAGAGTTTTACAGAGTATTAGTTAAGCACCGCATCGTTAGATGAAGAAGAAATGTAGTTAAGTTGTGTGATGACTGAGATTGTGGGAGCATGGTAAATTCACGATGGCTCCAGAGAGAAAGATTATATAGATATATCTATCTATATATATGTGGATATGGCGAACGGCAACGAAGGTGCTGGAGACGTGATGGCCGGCGTCAAGGGAACTTGAGTCTCGGAGGCCGGCGACAAGGGAGCTTGTGTCTGGGAGGTCGGCACCAGAAGAGCTTGTGACTTGGGGGCCGGCGTCGGAAGAGCTTAAATCTAAGAAGGCCAGCGTCTGAAGCACTTGAGGCATGGAAGTCAGAGCAGAAGCTTGTGTTTGAGTGGCCGGCGGAAGAGCGGAAGCTTGTTTTGGTGTTGAATTATTTTTATCAAATGATGGTTAAGTCGAGTCTGGTTTTGTGATGGCCGGTAGCAGAGTTAAACCTTGTTTTCAGGAAGCTGAACCTAGTGGTTTGTGACGTGATGGAGGTGATGGAGTTCGGCAGAGCTGAACCTTGTTGACTGGAGGTCGGCGAAGCTGAACCTAGTGAAAAGGCTAACTAGAGTGGAGCACATGTGGAAACCAGAGGAGCTGAAGCCTGAGCTGAGGCGGACGCTGAAGGAGGCTGGACTGATGCTGAAGCCGGTTGGACTGATGCTGGAGCAAAGGGTGACTGAGCTGATGCTGGAGTGAAGACCAGCCGGCCTTAAACTTTTGCCTTTGAGGCCGCATGCTCTTTAGCTTGTGGCTAGTTGGTTGGCGATAAGAGAGAGACCCACAATGAGGCATGGAGCACCTTCAAAAAGGTGGCGTAGAGGACCCTCTGGAAGGAGGTGTTTCATCACTGACACCTTCGGGAATGACGACAAGAGGTGGAGGCGTGTCTTCAACGACAGCCTCTGGAACGACGACGGGAGTTGAAGCCTGCTGCTGACAGCCGCTGGAGGGAGCTGCGACCTGCTGCTGGTAGCCGCTGGAAGAAGCAGTGGATTGAACCATAGCAGGAACAGTAACTGGAGTCTCTGGAACCGTCACAGGAAACGGCTCTGGGCTGCGGCCGAGGAGGAGATGGATGACCGAACAGCTCAGCCCAAGCAGGCTTTTTAATCCATACTGCTTTCTCCCAAACCCAATCGAGACCCATAGAGGACAAAATGAGTTCCTGTCCCTGGAGGAGACTCTCCAGGTCCTCTGCCACTCCTATATGTATCCATGGCTCAGGGAGGACAGTGGCTCCTTCCAGAACAGTACGGAGCTGCTCAACAAGCTTTCCCATGAGATCCACACCGGGCCGAAGAAGAATCTCGGAAGAGTCAGCCAATGCAGCAATCTCATGGGAAGCGTTCGGAGGAACGGGTCCAGAATGATCCGCAGCGCCTGAAAGTTCAGAGGAAAGAGCCGGGGACTGCGGCAGATCGCAGCTTGGAGCGGTTTCCACGGGAATGACTAAGGTGGATGCAGGGCTCTCCTGGAGTGGGAACAGAGGAGCTTCCTTGTGTCTCCTTCTCCAACGCTGGTAAGTGGGCTGGGATGTGGGTACAGAGGCAGCCACATTAGCTGGTGGATCTGGAGACGGAGCCTGACGCTGGTTGTTTACTGCTGAGGCAGCAGACATTTCCTCTGCCTCGTCATCCAGGTGAGCAAGGAGGTACGCCAGTGATCGACCAATCATACCCTCGTGGAGAGGCGATGGAGCGGCATAACAGCAACCACAGCAGCAGCAGTACTCCTCCCGGGGTGAGTCTCCTTTTTTTGTCTCTGCTGAGTCCTCGTAATGGCCAGTTCCTACTGTCAGCGGGTGCAGGTTCGACTCCGATGCAGAGACTGACTTCGATTGGTTATTTCCCATTATTTAATAAAAAGCTAATTATGAACCACAGAAGCACAAACAAGGAACCCCATGGGGTGTAGAATTGACGAGAAATTGGCGAAGGGAGCGAGAGATGAAGGTGTATATAAAGGGCAGGACAACACAGGGAAGAATAATTACAGAATTGGTGACAGGTGACTTTAATTACACAAACAAGGACACAGACTGTCATGATTACACTCAGCTCCTGTCACTCCCTCATCATCATCTCCACCTGTGTTGTCCTATCTGAACCTACTCACCTCCTATCGTTTGCACCTGTGTTCACGCATCTTATGTTTGCTGCATTAATAAATATTCACCTTACCGGGAACTCTGCTTTTGCGCCTGGGTCCTTCCTCCTCCATGCAGCATACAGCGTGACAGAATGATGAAAAGATGGACCCAGCGGAGGCTGTCACCCAGGAGATCGCCGCCCTGCAGAAGGACGTCTGGGCTAATCTGTCCAGGATCTCCGCCTCTCCTCACGCGCCTCTGCGAATCTCCGGAGCTGAGGAGATCCTAAAGGTGCTTCCTCATTTTCGGAGGGTGTTATCCGCCCAGGACCTTGACGGCTAAGCAGGTTTACCAGGAGGCGTGGGAGGAGGTTGTCCGTCCACCCTCTCAGTCTTCACCTCCCAGCCATAGGCGGAAGTCCCGCCGCGCTAGGGCTGCTTCTGGAATCGGGGAGCAGAACACAGCTCCCGCACCGACAGCCAGCATGGGAGCTATAGCCGTGAGCAATCCTCCGCTGACAGACGCTGCACCCTCACCGTCTCACCACAGACAGCACCGCCGACGTGGAGGAGCAATATCCGCTTTGTAGGAAGGAGCAGTCAGCTCATTGCTGGTTCTCCCCGCTCCGAGCTGTGCACTGGCTCCGCCCAGGTCGTCTGCTTTAGCCTGCTCAACCGTGAAGATGGCATCTGCTCCAGTCTGCTCAACCTCGAAGTTGGCGTCTGCATCAGCCTGTTCGGCACCGATGTTGGCGTCTGCATCAGCATGTTCGGCACCGATGTTGGCGTCTGCATCAGCCTGTTCAACCCTCTACTTCTAGTTCTTCCAGTCTCTGCCCCCAGAGCCAGCAGAGCCCCTTCAGTCTCTGATCCCAGAGCAGCTGGATTTGCCGCTACCTCCGCCAGAGCTGATGGATGCGCCGCTGCACCTGTCCTCAGCTGCCGCTTCCCAGCCGCCGCTGCACATGTCCTTAGCCGCCGCTTCTAGGCCGCCGCTGCACCAGTCCTTAGCCGCAGCTGCACCGCCGCCGCCGCTGCACCGCCGCCGCTGCACCGCCGCTTCTCAGTGGCCGCTGCACCGCCTCAAGGTTCCAAAAACTGCTCCTTGGCTCCAGATTCCCAAACCTGCTCCCCGCCTCCGGGCCCCTGTGCCTGCACCCCTCTTGAGTGTTCAGGCCCCGACGCCTCAGCGTCGTCTCCAGGTTTCCAAACCTGCCCCTCGGCTCCAGGTTCCCAAACCTGCTCCCCGCCTCCGGGCCCTTGTGCCTGCACCCCTCTTGAGTGTTCAGGCCCCGACGCCTCAGCGTCGTGTCCAGGTTCCCAAACCTGCGCCTCGTCTCCAGGTTCCCAGACCTGCTCCTCTTCTGCAGGTTCCGAAACCTGCTCCCCGTCTCCACGTTCCCAAACCTGCTCCCCGCCTCCGGGCCCCTGTGCCTGCACCCCTTTTGAGTGTTCAGGCCCCAACTCCTCAGCGTCGTCTCCAGGTTCCTAAACCTGCTCCCCGTCTTCAGGTTCCCAAACCTGCTCCCTGCCTCCGGGCCCCTGTGCCTGCACCCCTTTTGAGTGTTCAGGCCCCGACGCCTCAGCGTCGTCTCCAGGTTCCCAACCCTGCTCCCCGTCTCAAGGTTCCCAAGAGAGGATCTCCGGGCAGTCCGCCCGTCTCATGTCCCGCAAAGGGACTTCCATCCAGCCTTCCGCTGAACCTCCAGTTCCTCAAGAGAGAATCTCCGGGCAGTCCGCCCGTCTCATGTCCCACAAAGGGATTTCTGTCCAGCCTTCTGCTGGACCTCCAGTTCCTCAAGAGAGGATCTCCGGGCAGTCCGCCCGTCGTGCGTCCCGTGAGGGGACGCTATTCGGGCCGTCCGCCCGACTCCCGTCCCGCCAGGAAACGCCCGCCAGTCTGTCGTCCGGCCTGAGGACCCCATCCGGGCCGTCTGCCCGACTCCCATCCCGCCAGGGGACGTCCGCCGGTCTGTCGTCCTGCCAGAGGACGTCATTTGGGCCGTCCGCCCGAAAACCCAAGCTCCAAGGCCACACCTACAGACACTCAGGCCCCCTGCCATAGGCCTCCATCCACCCACCCTGGAAGGGTGCTTCTCTTTTTTCGTTTTCTTTGTTTTTCCCTCCATGGCGTCTGGAATCCGTCTGTTGTGCACTGACCAGACTGTTCCTGGGGTGCAGTGGGTTGACCCTCCATCTCCTCTGTCAGTGTGTCTATATGTCACTGTCACGACATCCACCCTGACTCACCAGGACGGGCATGCTGACTGGGCCTGCTGACCAACCCTGGAGCAAAAATAGACACACATGCTTTGCATTCTCTCACTGATTCTCTCTGATATACACATAAAGAAGCCTAGAATCTTTTTTTTATGGTCATTAAGGTCAGTGCTACACCTGCACAATTATCACACGAAGAACCTTGTCAGGCTTGAAGTCTCCTGCTTTCTCTTCCTGCTTTGCTTCACAAGCATTCCATTTTACTCACAACGTTAGACAAATTAATGTGTGTGTTTCTACTTTCTGGGGCACATGAGCTTGAAAGTTATTAATGACCTGCATCCACATTGGTAGAATTGAAACAACAACAAAGATGCAGGGTGATTCATCTCTATTTTTTCAGAAAAAAAGAGGGGAATGAAATCCATTTGGAAAAGCCATTCATAAAGAATATTGAACCCCTGAGCACAGATTTCCTCTCAAACAAACACTAACTAATTTTCATAGGATGAAAAAAAAAAATCACACAGTTACTTCCTATGACTGACCAAGCAGCATTTACATCTGATTTGAAATAAGAACAAGCTTCTCAATTCAAGTGAGGACTACTTTGATGCGGTTTGTAACAATAAGATCGAAGCCCATTTACTATCTTGACTTGAAACAACAGGACAAAGCAGCAGGGCACCCTGCCCAGAGGCAGTGTCTTGCATACTAATGAGACACAGTGAACATCAGTGAGCTGACCGGGCACCACCGGGACACAAAAGCAGGATCAGAGGCAGAAACTCTATTGATCTCTGGATAACTGTTCTTCAACATCCTTATAAACTTTAATCTCAGATCCGAGCTGCAACGTATTGGTGGTCACAGGGAGGAAAACTAAATGCTGGCACTTGAGCACAGATCTATTATTTGTGTGTAGATAAACTGTGGATCTTTAATGTGGTTTGCAGTCATGTGAAAACCACAAAAGGTCATGGATTCAAGCAACATTTCAGTGCATCTCGAACTGTTTTCCCACCTTAGGTTTTATTGCTTTTGGTGCATTTATGTAAAACAAATTGTGTGCGACTACATTCAATGTAAGGCCTTAAACTGGAAGAAAATGATTTAAAAAATCAAGAGTCTAAAAACAGCTAATGGTCTGCCGGGACTGGTCCTTAAAACAAAAATATTGAGCTACGTTTTAACCAGCAAAGCTACAATGGATCTCTGACTCAACAAAGTGTTGCTTAAATTATTCAGTGATGCAAAAATCTTCTCATTTTTTTAAGTGATACGTAGAATCAGTATGTTTCATTATATAGTGGCCACAGGACATAAACATGTTTAGATATTAGTTAATTGTACATTGTAATTTTGATATTCCTAATGTCAGCAAGTGCTGTGATGGGTGTTATTTGTGTATGTTAGCAAAAACATTTATGCATATAGCAAGACAAAGCTTCAGTAAAGTATATTAATGTTAATTCTCAAAGTCTATAAACAGTGATGTCCTTCTCTCTTTATTCAATGATCTTTGTGAATTTTGTTAAACGTATTAAATCAAGTTATGTCATGGTTTTATAAAAAAATTCCGAGAAGCTAGGCAGATATGTTTATTAGTGTTTTAAAGCATACCATCAGCCCATCTTTTGGAAAATTTTATGTGCTTTGGATAAAGTTATATTTTCTAAGTGTTAGCATAGAGAGGACTAGAGCACAATTGTCTTGAGAGTGTTGCTGAAGTAATTCGCTGACACTGTACTGTATATAAGTTTGAACCTCAAAACCCCTCAGCAGTAGAAGCCAAGTTTAGCTTGTAGCTGATACTTGTTATTAACTGGGCCAGCTGGCTTTATACTGAAGGAATTTGCAATCAATTTGAAATTAATAATAATTTAAAAAACAGATAACTTCTCTTAAACAGACTAACTGCTGTGGTTATCCATTGCAAAGCTTTTACAGTGTTGTAAGTTTTAAATTAAAATACCACAAAGAGAATAACAAGTCGCGTTTAAATGCAAACGATGGCCCTGTTGAATATACAGTAGTTAAACCACGGCAAAAGGGACAAATGACTAAAAGCAATCTGAGTTTGTAAGATTTTCTTTAGGAAGATGTATAATAGGTTTTTCGTCTGAAAATGTTCCGTGCGCATCTGTTCTGTACAAATGTATTTCGTAAAATAAAAGTAGTACTACTGACATTAATACGTGTGTGAGGGGCAGCAGTGATTTTAGGCACACTGACTCAGCTGTTAATGAGATTATTGTAGGCCTGTCTGAGGGAGAGGAATGTATTAAACAAGCAAAGCCCCATAAGTGTTTTATAGAAGCAGGAACAGTGTTTCATCACAGCTGCAATAAAAGTGATAAACGGGGAGATGGAAATAACCCAGACCTTGGCCAAATGATCACTGTGGTCCTTAGTTTAGCGGCAGCACGCCACGCTTTCAGCCTTGCCAGGCTTTGCGTGGGATCAATTATTAAGAGGGTTTCCATATCAGCTTGGGAAACACCACATCAATAAATTATTGTGTCATTTTAAGATAGAGGATGGAAATTGCAACAACTGAGCAAATGCTCCTAAAAGGCTACAGGTAGTGCCTCATAACACTTGTTTTGTTTTTTTTGTTCTGCGATTGCACACTACACACTTCTAACCATATAATTTAATGTTGGTGAGCTTAACATTGAGTTGGTGGGATATCTCAGTGCTCCACTGCATGATCTTTATGCTGATTTTCACCATTCTTAGTTTTTGCCTCAAGGCTGCATACAGAAAATCCTGTCAATGGCTTACTATAATCTTATGATATGGTAATGTGTCTTTTCCACATTCTGGATAAACAAAATGAAAGACTGTGTAGTCTGGATGTTTCTCTCAATGCAATGCATTTTAGGATTATGAAATGTATTTGCTAAATAGGTTTGCCATAGTTATAAGGGAAAGTAATCAAACAAATATATTCATGTAGAGAAAATCACTTACTTTTTTCATAAAATTTAAGAGAGGGAAGCAGTTTCATGGTAATAAAACAGCCTTATGAATGTTATCCTGTCTATGCAAGATAAATATTCTCCTCTTCTCAGCCAATCAGCTGTCAGCATTATACAACAAAATAAAGAAAAATTTCAGATCACATATTTTCAAGATGACATTTTCTTTTCTTGACATTCAATAGAGGCCATGATAAAGTGTGATGCATTTCAATATTAGTAAAATAAGGACATTTTAGCGACCTTGTTCTAGACATGCTGAAGTTTTAATCATTCTAACCCTGTAATACGATGTGTGCATGCAGCAGGGAGCAGCGCATGTAACATTCATAAGGCTGTCTTTCCATTATTATGGCCCTCACCTCTGGAACATGACAATGGAACAGGCTGCCAGAGGACCTCAGGGCCGCAGAGAACGTTCATGTTTTTAAGAGCAGGCTCAAGACTCACCTTTTTGGCTTAGCCTTTAGCTAATTATTATTTATTAATATATTTTTAGCCGCTCAGCGTGTTTTACCTGATTTAATTTTAATTTAGCTTTTAACTGTTTATTTATTAATCTGCTTTGCATTTTTATTATTTGTTTTACACTTATTGTTTTATAGTTTATATACTTTATATTTTATAAACTTTATATTTTAACGTATTTTAATCTTTCTTGTCAGTGTTTCCTCTCTGGGGGGCCCCCTGCATCGGGGGCGGTGGTCGGCTGTGGCTGCCTGGGTGCCCCCCAGGTAGCGCTTGGGTGGAGGTGGGGGTACCAGCCCTCCTTCCTCTGGGCGCCCTGGGTCGGAGCCTTGGCTGCTGCTGTTGATCTGCTGCTGCTGATGCAGATGGCTCCCATGATGGCATTTCCTGGCTCATCTGTACTCAGCCCGCTTTTTGTAGCTTCTAAGTGTGTGTGTGTGTGGAGTATGGCTGATGGGTTGGGTTGGGAGGGGGTTGTATTTGCATTGATGATTTTATTTTTGAAGGGGGGGGGGGGTTGTGGGGTTATTTTAAATCTGTAAAGCACTTTGAGTAACTTTGTTTGTTTGAAAAGCGCTTTATAAATAAAGTTTGATTGATTGATTGATGAATCCATGCGCATATTTCTCCTCTCTCTAACCATGGTGCAGCTCGCATTAGTGGCCTTTATTGGCAAACTCCTCATTTAAATAGTGCTACTTGCGCTCAATATGAATTGCTCACACATTTTTAGTAAATCACCCGCAAATTAAGGACAACCCACTTGCACAATTTTTTAACGCTGCACGCAATTTTGCGGTCATTATCGAGAATCTTGATTAATCAGGCCCTTCGTGTCAATAGGCAATTTCTCATCAGAACACACGGAAATTACATGTGGGGTCCCACAAGGCTCCGTCCCAGACCCCTTCTGTTCAATATCTACATGCTCCCACTAACCCAGATTATAGCAGCCAGCAAGATTAGTTACCATAACTATGCAGATCACATTCAGCTGTACATTACAATGTCACCAGGTGACTTTGATCCTATCCAGACCCTAAATGAATGCATTGAACAAATCAACAGCTGGATGTCCAGAAACAAAAGTGAAGCAGTCATTTTTGGACCAAAAGACGAATGGTCAAGGGTCAGCACACAGCTTCAATTGATACAACTAGAAACAACTGATCAGGCATGTAATCTAGGTGTATAATGTACTCAGACCTGAACCTCCAGGTCACATAAAGGCAATAAAAAGGTCAGCATTCTATGACCTGAAGAACACTTCTAGGATTAAAGGACTGATGTCACAACAGGACCTTGAAAAACTCATCCATGTGTTCATCTTTAGTCGGATTGATTACTGCAACAGGGTCCTCACAGGTCTACTTAAAAAGTTAATTTGACAGCTGCAGCTGATCCAGAATGCTGCTGCTTGCTTCCTCTCTAGAAGCAGGAAAGTAGAGCACATCACCCCAGTTCTAAAGTCCTGGCTCTCTGTAACTCAGAGAATAGACTTTAAAATATTCCTACTAGTTTATAAATCACTTAATGGTTTAGCACCAAAGTATGTTGAAGGCCTGTGTTCACTATACTGACCACTAAGGTCCTCCAACTCTAGTTTACTACATCCCTAGACATCCCTAGAATTAGAACCAAACATGGAGAAGCAGATTTCAGTTTCTATGCCCCACAAATCTGAGAAAAACTTCCAGACGACTGCAAAGCTGCTGAATCGTTAGGCTCTTTTAAATCAAAGATTAAAACTGTACCATTCAGAGGTGCCTTTGAGTAATGTTCTAATATAGATATTTGACTAATTTTCTTTGTATGCTTTTCCGAAATAGCTGTTTTTAATCAAATTTTAAATGCTTTTTTTATTGTTTCTCACATTTTAAACATATATATATATATATATATATATATATATATATGTTCTTATCATATGTTTGGTTCCTTGAATTACCTTGTGTTGAAAGTGAGCTATACAAATAAAATTGCCTTGCCTTGCCTTCCCTTCTAATGTTTTAATCAGTTTTGAATGAAAGCATTTTGAAATTACAGGTATTGTCAATCCCTGAAAAAACTCTGCCTCTGGTACTTGTTTAAGGTCTATACACAGAAGTTACATCTAAATGGTCATACTGATAAAATGCAGTAGTTGTAGCCTCTGATATGCAGAACATTTGTTTGACTATTTGTGCATTGTAGCAATGCAGGAAGCAGGAAGGAATCATTTAGTTGGAAAGACTGTTTATTTTTACCTTAAATAAAGGTTACCACATATGTGGGTAAAAATATAATTTATAGATTAACACTTTAGTGTGTGGGCTGCACAAATGAAAGACCTTGCAGTTCCTCTCTGCCACAGCTTATTCTGTTACTGAATCTTGATCGGCACATTTATTGGATTCAATGACTGAAGTTTGAAGAAAAACACATCCTGGTAATGTAAAAATATGTTCATTTGACAAAAGAATGTCTCAGGAGTGTGTTTCAGAACCATACACAACCACAACAGTAAGGAAGCGCCTTCTTTATATGGTCATCAAAAGTTTGATCCTTAAGAATAATGATATAGGATTGGCGCTGGTTGGAGAGTCATTTTTGCAGTAAGGCTGTTGCCTTCACACTGCCTCCATCCAAAGCTGTTTGAGCTGGAAAGCTTTTTTACTAGATGTGCAGTCATTTGAATACTCTAAAAACACATGTAACAAACAAACACAGCAGTCCGTTTTGTTGTTGTCTTCACCTCCTGGTGTTCAAAATTGCCAAAAGACCATATTACACTAACTGAAGGATTATTAGGAACACCGTACTAATACGGTGTTTGACCCCCTTTCGCCTTCGGAACTAGCATAATTCTACGTGGCATTGATTCAACAAGGTTGATTCAATTGAATCAATATGGGCCAACAAGAAATGTTGGCCCATATTGATAGGATAGCATATTGCAGTTGATGGAGATTTGTGGGATGCACATCCAGGACATGAAGCGCCCGTTCCACCACATCCCAAAGATGCTCTCTTGAGATCTGGTGACTGTGGGGGCCATTGTAGTAAAGTGAACTCATTGTCATATTCAAGAAACAAATTTGAAATGATTCGAGCTTTATGACATGGTACATTATCCTGCTGGAAGTAGCCATCAGAGGATGGATACATGGTGGTCATGAAGGGATGGACATGGTCAGAAACAATGTTCAGGTATCCCGTGGCTGTCACGGATATGTGCTGCAAGGAGGACGAAGGACCCAGGCGCAAAAGCAGAGTTCCTGCTGAGGTGAGATTTATTCGTGAGCAGCGACACAAGGCCAGACGATACACACAAATGTACGACAATAATCCAGCGAGGACTGAAGCGCTCGCTGGATCTTAAGTAAGGGAGACAAGGAGGAACACAGATGCAAACAATAGGAGGTGAGGAGGTTCAGACAGGATGACACAGGTGCAGATTATAATGATGGACACAGATGGGATGAGGAGAGTGAGAATCCTGACAGGGGCATTTAAAAAATGCCCAATTGGCACTAAGGGGCCTAAAGTGTGCCAAGAAAACATCCCCCACACCATTACACTACCACCACCAGCCTGCAAAGTGGTAACAAGGCCTGATGGATCCATGTTCTCATTCTGTTTACACCAAATTCTCACTCTACCATCTTAATGTCTCAACAGAAATTGAGACTCATCAGACCAGGCAACATTTTTCCAGTCTTCAATTGTCCAATTTTGGTGAGCTTGTGCAAATTGTAGCCCCTTTTTCCTATTTGTAGTGGAGATGAGTGGTACCCGGTGGGGTCTTCTGCTGTTGTAGCCCATCCGCTTAAGGTTGTGCGTGTTATGGCTTCACAAATGCTTTGCTGCATTCCTCGTTTGTAACGAGTGGTTGTTTCAGTCAATGTTGCTCTTTTATCAGCTTGAATCAGTCGGCCCATTCTCCTCTGACCTCTAGCATCAAAAAGCCATTTTCGAACACAGGACTGCCGCATACTGGATGTTTTTCCCTTTTCACGACATTTTTTGTAAACTCTAGAAATGGTTGTGCATGAAAATCCCAGTAACTGAGCAGATTGTGAAATACTCAGACCAGACCGTCTGGCACCAACAACTAAGCCACGCTCAAAATAGCTTAAATCATCTTTCTTTCCCATTCTGACATTCAGTTTGGAGTTCAGGACATTGTCTTGACCATGACCACACCCCTAAATGCATTGAAGCAACCGCCATGTGATTGATTAGATAATTGCATTAAGGAGAAATTGAACAGCTGTTTCCTAATAATCCTTTAGGTGAGTGTAGATAAACTGTCCATGTACTATAAGGGATCTAGTGCTCAAAAGCTGCATGGATTACTAATTCCTGATTACTAATTCCATCAGAGCACAGTTCTGGTAAAATTATCGTGGGTTTATGTTGGGCGGACCAATCAAAAACGTGCACTCTCTGTTGCATTCGATGGACAGTAAACTAATTACCCTCTACTCTGCGTTTTTTGCGTAGTGGTCGGACAGCCCTTGCGCCTAAAGATAATGGGAATATGGTCTCCTCACCTACGCAGATAGAGAAGCATAAACTAGGATTAATAAATAATTAATCCAACACATAGTTTTAAATAGCACAGATTTTATTACCATTGATTAACATTGAAGTGGGACTTGATATTAGCCAATATCTAATGATAAATGACTTCTGTGTCTAGAGTAGTACTTCCAATCATGACTTACAGACATTGTAAATAAAACTTTCTCTCTTTGAAGGTGAATTTCTGTCTTTCTTTGACAGTTTGAATACAAAAATAAAGTCGAGACTCAAAATAATGCATTTGAACACTGATATTCTTTGATGAAAATTTTTTTCTTTGAAGCAACTTTTTTGATTAAAGTAATGAGGTTTTGTGGTTGGGCCATATCATGGGTAGGACATTTGTAAGATGTATTTTTACTATCCAAATAATTAATCATAAACCAGCTGCTTGACATTGTCCTGATCCCCTATAATAATGTATTTTTGCATGGGTAATATTTCAGACGAATGCATACTTTCATGTGTGATTACCTTTTTTAAGTGACTTTAATGCAATACACCTCCATACAGTCTTTTGGGAACTTTTACTAAAACATCAATTTACCACAAGTTAGAAAAAAAAGTGATCCCCTTACGCACATGTTTGCTGTCAGCAGGTCATTATTTCACTACCCCTAAGGTGGCTCAGTGGGATTTAGTAATGTTGGGATTGTCCTTACAATCGGTGTTCATTTCTGTTAATTCTCTCTTATATGGGTAGTTTAAGGCTTCCGGGGTTTCAATAACTGATGCAACAATGTGGAGGTGTCCCAAGATCAGGCACCTGCTTAGGTTTTAGTAAGTTTTTACTCTTGCTTAAAACAAAGACAATGGCATTAAGAGATGTTTGATTTTAGAGGTTCATGTGAAAGTAGCTCTACAGAGTTTCCAGCTGTCCAAACTGAGAACTCTCTCAGGCTTTCTGTCAAAAAGAGAGCATGAAAAAAGAAGCTAAAATAGAGCCATATCATCTGCACTCCCTATTATTCTCTTTCAACCATCTTCCCCTCAAGCCTGAGGGACCAAAAAGTTCACTCAAAAGACTTTGTTTAAACTGTACACAAATATTGGTTAAGTTATTACTTTTAAGAAAACATGAAGCCTAAAACCTTCCAGCTGAAACATTACAGAGAGACACTTTATACTTCAGTTGGCCATTTACTATACACCAAGTTTCAAATAAAATATCTGGAGTAATCACCCTTTTAGAGGAGAAATACAATTTAAAATGTGTTAAATAATATTATTTGATATGTTTTTGATTGATTCTGTAGTTAGTAGTGCAACAAACTTAAAGGATGTAAATTGACACATTTATAATTGATTAATTCTAAATTAGTCTGGACAGATAAACAATAATACAATGAAGCTTGAAGGAATAATTAAGATAAATAGAATTTTACAATAGCTTCCTGAAATCAAACTGTTAAAAAAAGAAGCTATGGATAATTCAGAACGTTTGTACAGTGATGCAATGCAGTCTACAATTTTTCTTCAAAGCATGGCCTGAGCTCCACTTATACAGCTAAATAAAACAATGCTTTAATTCTGAGAAAAAGAATTTACTTCAGTATTATTTGTCTGGCATGAAACTACTCTCACTCTAAGCAGATACTTTTTTTTCAAAACCGGAGGAGCGCTCTAAATTTGATCACTTAAACTGTGACAGAAACGTAAAACGTTGCTCCTCATCGCAGGGGATTGTATGCAAATAGAAACGCAACACCCTCGACGCTTTCTTCCATTTAACAAGGCTTTCTAGTTCTGACAGAAACAACGTGGGTCAAATAAAGTCGCTCTGTAAATGGTATTAGCATATTAATTCAAGTCCAGTTCATGATTTTGGGTTGCATGCCAATTCTAAGATAATGCAGAAAAAAAACCAATGACATGCATGTCAATTTGAATGATATCAGTACTTCATAAAGTTTTTCTCAGCCAACATGGATATTTGTTTGTTCTTTGGGTCTTTCTCATACAGATGCATTATTACGGTTACTGGGCTACAGCAAGTACATTAATTTGGGTAGTGTTTTGGCTGCTCAGTCCAGGTAGATAGATATTTTGGAGTCTACCCAATAAGACATTTTTGTCCAAAAACCACTCTGGAACTTTTTAGAAATTTGAAATGACGTCTAACCTCTCCAGGAATGTACCATTGTGGGAGGCCTTGGTTGTGTAGATTAGCACTCCTGCACCGTTGACAGAAAACTTTTTTCTGTCAACGTTAGGATAGTTAGTGTCTGGAAGAAAATTACATGAAACACAGATCTCTGCACTGATTTGGACTTTTTAAGTCTAAATGTCTTACATTTTTAATGAGCAAATCTACTGGTTGTGTTACATTTTTTTTTGTCTTTTCCTCTTGTTTCTTGTTTTGGGACTTTGAAGCTCTACTTAAAACCTTGTTATAACCCAAATGCAGTTTGTAACTTTTTTCCCCCAGTTTCAAGATTTTGGTCACCAGTGGTTCCTTTCAAAATCAATTATATTTTCTCAAATTACATATTAGAAGTGACTGAAGATCCAACAGAAGTCAGAACTTGTTTCATCTTATCCGACGTGTTGGCTATTTAGGTGTCAGGTTTATTTGTATCTAACAAAGAATATCCTCTGTGACACTTGTTATGTAACGATTTTGTCAAACCACGAATCACTGAGATCTGCAAGTAATTTAGGGAAGCAGAAAAGCCCTATGTGGGGATACAAATTTCAGAATAATTAAGGTTTACCAAACATTTCTTTGCAAGCAAACATTTTTGTTAACTAACAACAAGCTGAAGAATGAACTGTTCTTTCTGTGCTCCAAATAATATTAGAGTTTCATTCTTGCACAGTGGCAAGAATGAAAGGTTTGGCTAACTAGAGCAAATACCCAGGGGTCACTTTTCCCAACAATTATATGCTTTATCAACCCTATCATGGCAGTTTATTTAAGAGGTTAAGGTGCGTTGCTAATATACAGTTGCTATTACTTGGATGACTAAACAGTAGATACACTATGAAAGTCTAATTCATGAGTTTCACAGTACGAGATTGGCTTGTAGATCTGC
The DNA here is from genome assembly GCA_028564705.1 of Apricaphanius iberus. Classification (NCBI taxonomy): domain Eukaryota; kingdom Metazoa; phylum Chordata; class Actinopteri; order Cyprinodontiformes; family Aphaniidae; genus Apricaphanius; species Apricaphanius iberus. The sequence continues at coordinate 1,004,517 of JAPXFQ010000473.1, read as the reverse complement.
ACCTAAAGGATACATGACTATGAGCACTAAACAAAAGGCATGCTGCATTGAAACTAGATGAGACATCAAGAGAGAGCTTTATATTTAGCGGAATTTGCTCATATATCTCCCTGAAAAGACCTTGGCTGCACTGCACAACGCACCCGCTGGCAGGGTTGTAAGAGAACGCTTGCGTACTGACACCATGTTTGTTCTTTAGAGAGAGAAAAGAGCCGATACTGTTGCCCTGAACGAGCAGTCAGCAGGTCAAATGTGTTAGTGATCACTGCTATGATAGAAGGAGGCGCCCTGAATCTGCTGTGCCTGCATCTGCACAAGGATTAAAGAGGACATTGGGTGTTTCAGACCTCACATACAGCACAAACTCGGGATCAGCTATCCTATAAGACGATGCCACACTGGTAAGAGCCTGGATACAAATGTAGGCTACTATGGTTAAACTTTTCTCATCAAGATGGTAAGAAGACAGAGTGAAGCATCAGCGCATCATCAGTGAAGCGTCAGTGCGTCTTCCCCACAAAAGGCTTTTTCATTATCTTTTCTCACAGCATCCAGAAACACAAAGAGCACACATGTGCTTTGAATGAATTGCTTTATTTCCTTTGGGGACAATACGACCACCAGTGTGCAGCTAGTCATTTGGAGAGCGGAAAAGTGAGCAAGAGCAGTAGGAAAACAGTTTCCTTTGTACCGATTTGTTGATATGAGCAGCTGAATATCATACTTTAACAAGCGCAGGATACTGCAAAACTGAATTAACTCTAATACACATCATATTTGGTAGGATGAACTACATCCCAGCCTAACATCCAATATTGAGTACTTCAAAAAAAACTTGACACTATATGTACCCTATCTGAAAGATCGTAATAGCTAAAGGTATATGCTGTAAATAATGATATGACTTGTATGCATGATCATTTGTGTGGATGGTATTGATGTCTGATGGATTTACTAATTATATAGCTTTGTTTATAATCTCTATCTTTTTTTATGAATGAGTTCCCTTTCTCATACAATCTGCATCCATAATTGATTATACTGTATACATCATTGAAACTTGAAAGGGATAAATTAGCATTGATGTAATTTATGACAGAGAAAAAAAACTCCACTACAAATATGGCATGAAAGAAGTGTTTTTTTGTGTGATTAAATTGTTTGTGGAGCAATAATCATGACAAAGTTTTATTGATTATTTCAGCTGTTCAGAAGCTGGTCTTTACAACAGTCTCCCTTCACTGGACATAATAATTGATTTGACACATTTTTTTACTGCACATACACTCACAACTTCATGCACATAATTGGTAAATACTACGTCATGACAAAAATGTGTACAGTTGTGTTTACATTACATCTGTCAAGAGTTGAGTCTAAAAGGTGAATCATTTTTTTTTTTTTAACTCTGAATCCGTAGTTTTTTTAATCTGTACAAATCCGTTTGTAGCCAAATGTAAATAAAGAGCTTTTCATACTTTTTACCTTCAGGCATACACAAACAATTGTTGCCATTATGTCATCCACACAACCTCAGTATATGAGCAGCATCCATTGCCCACACAATACTCTTAACACTTCAAACATAAACATGTAAAGTCAATCTACAAAATGCCTTGTTGAAGTGGTATTATGTGAGAATCTGCATTGGAATTAGGATAAGGAGAAAAGTTAGGATGACAAGGAAACATCTATACAGAAGGGGAAAGAAAATTAGCACACTACTGTAAGTCATCAAAGCTTCTTGTGCCAAGAGTTCATACTGTTCATTCAAGTGCTCTTTTTTTCTTTACTTTAGGTGTTAAGTTACTTAACACTTAAACTACATATAAAATGTCCTAGTCAAATGCAGAATATCTGGTAGACAAAATAAATCAATAAATTACAATTTTTACCCAGTTGATTTAAAAATCAAATGCATGTCTGATTTTATTTTTTGTATTTGTAAGTCATTTTATGTTATGACAGTAAAAATTAGATTTCAAAGTAACAGCAGTGGTCAATACAGCACAGTGCCAGGGAGAACCAACGGAGCAACAACTACACTCGAAGAAATGCTGAAATTGCACCTTTGGTATTTTGTACATGGAAAGGGTAGCCAGGTAAACAAAGAAAAGATAAAATGATAGCAGGCTGAAAGTAACTTTCAGCTGCTTCAGGGTAATATACATGTCTAAAATTCCATATCATAACTTGCAAATTTATTGGTGCAGCTCCCTACTAATCAGCATCTTACAGGGTTTGAAAATAATATGTTTCTTAACATTTTGTTTAAAGACTTGAAAAAACCAGAGATGAGCCAAAGTTGTAGGAAGTTTTGAACAACAAAGTGTCAATGTTCAAACACAGAAAAAACTAAAAAGCCCTATCACTCTTCCCTCCTTTGGAGCTGTTATTTCCCTTGTTCAACCCTATTGTGAAGCCCCATACATCTGTTGAAGAGAAGTGCTTTAATAATCCAATTTTTCTATGTAGTCGGTTCTAAAAGAAATGCGTTACCACAATTTTTCCATATGCTTTGATTATGCCAAAAATCAAAGGCTCAAAGTTGAATCCATTTATCATTTATGTTTTTTGGAAACATTTAGAAATGGGGGGAAAAAAAGTTTAAAAGAGAACAAAACCACAAAAATAAGAAGTCATTGTATTACAGTAACAGTAGACCAGCAGGTGAAAAAGATAGCAGCATCAGTCAGTTCCTCTTAGAAGTGTTGTAAATTCATTATGTTCTTTTGAACCATTAGAGTACACATTTTGTACATTACTACCAAAATGAAATTACGGAAGAGATACATCAAGCTTTTTCTAAATTAAATAAACTTATTTTGTGCATAGCATAGCACAGCTGCTAATTTTGCCCCATGAAAATATTATTTTTTGTTGTTGTAATGCCTTTTGCCAGGTAGCAGTTTTGGTATTTTATTGAAATTACAATAAATATGTATGATATTATGAGACTTTTTTTTTTACAAGGGAGAAAATGCATGGTCAACTTCTAAGGAACAGACAGAGTGTGGTACCCTTGGAGACAGAACTGGGCAACAGAACTCTAAATGGACATATTCCCAAATAAAGATTGTGAGGTATTATGTTGATCCAATGCAATCTATTAGAAGTCCAAATGAGCATAAGTTATTATCCACAGTAGTCAAATTGAATTTATTTCTAAGCAGATGAGGAACCTCAAACATTGTAACGGTCCTGGAGTTGGTAATCAGGAAAGCGGGACAATTCCCAGTGGACCGGTCTGATGTATGCCCCATAGGGGGGTGATGTATTATGACAAGCTGAGTCGTACTAGTGTGCCAAAAGCAAAAAAGAGTCAGAAGTAAGAGTATTTCTCAACTAGTTTGGCAAACATTTAAATTAGTAGAGGAAAATGTTTCACTAGTTCCATGTAGTTGCATACTAATGAGCATACACAACAGCTGATATCAAGGATGTGGAGTTTTTACAGAAAAAGCTTGCCATTCTGGACCCCCTCAGCCTCCACTGGCAATATTGTTATTTTTATTGTTTTTTTGCAACGCACCTTGACGCAAAGCACTCAGACAGTGGTGTTTAAAAATATAAATACCAAGGGTGGTGCAGAGTAGGGTGTGGATCGGGCCGCATTTTGCTGTCAAAATGCGGCCCGATCAGTTGCTGACAGAGCAGGAACTGAACCCAACAGGCATTAAGGTATTTATGTCCGAACCCAACCCGCGCTTGACACAGGTGCGCACAGTTTATTAAACCGAGGATATGGATTCTTATACCTGAAAATACTTTCTGCACCTGACCCCGGCTGGGCTCCTCTGGTCCAGAGGTGGACTTTTTTCCCAACAGAAAAAATATGCGGCGCTGTGTGTTTGACAGGGTGGACAAGGTGGTGCTGATGCTGCCATGGGGAAAAAATAATCTCATCTGCTATGACTGGATAAGTCAAGTGAATTCTTATCTTTAATTTTAATCATCTTAATATATTTGATCTTATCTTAACTTTTTATGTCAACAATAATTTTGTTTTTCTAATTTTTCTCTCAGTTTTGAAAGGGTAAACATATGTACAAGATGCCCAGGGTAACAGCCAGCCAGCATAAACAACCCTTTTGTTATTCTTATAAATAAAAAGTAAATAAAATAAACAAATATCCCCCCTCTGCTTTTTTCACAATCCTTCTAAATATCTGTCCGAACCCGGCCCATCGGGTGCTGTTGGACTCGAGTCAGGTATTAATTCTCTAATGCAGAGAAGACGAGAAGTAAGAAGAGGAACGCTGAAATAGATGCTGTTGAATGTGCAAAATGTTTCACTAAAACAAGGTTGTAGTTGGTGACAACAAACAAGGACAATGAAACAGGTTAAATAAGATGTTAAACTCTGACTGCAAACCACCATTCAAGTTACTTATAAAGCCAATGAAATGTGTTGCGTGTTGGAAACTAACATGAATAATCAGGCATTAGTTCCAATAAAACATTTTTATGCCCAAATGAAAGTGTGACCTGATTTTCTTTTCTTTAAATGAAAGAAAATAAATACATAAAGCCCACATTTAAAAGATAATAGAATGAAATTAATACAAGTGCATGTTTTGCCATTAGAAATATCATAATTGGTAAGGACAAATGTCTGTTTCATACAAAATGCACCAAAGCTCTACAGAATTTTGTAGAGTGACAGGTGCAGCAGGTGAGTTTAGGAAAACTGAAGGAAGTGTGAAACTGAGAGCAGAGTCTATTCAAAGACGGATGAAAAGCAGCAGCTTAGAATATAGAATCTGATATCATTAATGAATATTGTAAATACTAATGCAGATGTGAATACATGCTGAAATAAATCTACCTTGTGAAGCAATAACAGTTGGGTTTTTTCTTGTTTTTTTTTTTTTAGAAAAATTACAAGTTTTACATAACAATGTGCTAGTGTTAATTTAACATGTAAGGTTATAATTACCCAATTTTAACAATAGTAGGTTGTGATATATAGTGAGCTGATCTGATGCATGAAACTCCACGGCTGAGTCCCACTCTAGCCTTACATTCCAAGTGACACAATTTTCTCTTCTTGCTGTATAATTCCGAAATTTCAGCTACTATTTAAAACCTGAACACAAAATGAAACTAACCCTGTATCCAAAGTAATATATACTGTACATCTGAAAAAAATAGTTAAGCTCTCTAAATTACCTTTGTTGCAACAAAGGTAAATGTAAAGCTTGCAGGACACTAGGCTCTGAAGACTAGTATTATACACCTGTTTTAAGTGTTAGCTGGTGCAGCGAAAACCCCAGGGCAAAGTCTGTAGAGCACACAACAATTGATTGATTAGTAATGAGTTCAAAGCACAGTCTTTTATAGCACTGCAATCTTTTCTGTCTTAGCTGGTGTAGTTGTCCTCCAGCTTTGTCACAAAACATCTTCAGATTTATGATCAGACATCTCTGATAGCATGAGTCCTGGCAAACCAACTTGTACAATTTAAGTCTGATTAGATCACATCAATGTTTTCCAAATGCTAGGTTACATTAAAGTAAGAATTTTAAGGAGCACACACCATGTTAAAAAAAAAAAAGAAAATATTTTGCAGCAAAAAAAGAAACAACCACAAAGTTAAAGAAAAATAATAAGTACATTGGATTGTGCACAGTCACAATGTCAGATTCCATGTGTAAAACAGTTACAAAACTGTTTGCATTCATTTTACACAGTCACAATGGCTTGTGAATATCAAGAGGATTGCCAAGAAACCTGGAAAGTGAATTCTGCTGAGTCATCAGAACAGAACTCAACTGCAGTACAGTAAATGTGCTTGCCAGAGACAAAAAAAATTCACAAATATTCAGTATAGTTAGTTCCACTAATTCAGGACAGGCAAAAGTAAAAACACAGCCTGCATCGTATCTTTCAATTATTTCAGCATTTAGTTTATATTGAATAAACAGGCAAGTAAAATTAATGTGTTTATTTGCAATGAAAAATTGCGGAGTGTGTTCTATTATTGCAGAACTGCTTTTTTAACAGAAACGTGAGGGAGTTACTGATTACATACAACAAGCTTTCTGTTGACAAGTTGGTCTCATTGCACTTCATAAGTTTGACTTAAAAGAGAAAGCGTGTGTGTTTGGTGCCAACTGCCATGAATTGTTTGCGAGGCAAGGCATGATGAGGCAACTTTATTTCTATAGCACGCTTTAAACCACAAGGCGATTCACAGTGCTTTACATCATTAGGTGATGAAATAAAAGCAGCAATAAACCAACAGTAAAAGCATAATACAGATGATTAGAGACAAAACGTATGACATATTAATAAATATGACATTCCGAGTATTATTAACCACTTACTCAAAGGGAGCACTAAACACCTGGGTTTTTACCTTGATTTAAAGGAAATCAGTGTTTCAGTGGCTTTGCAGTGGTCAGAACATTTGTTCCAGATAAGAAGTTGGAGGACCTGAATGATCTGGGGGGTCGGTATGATAACAGATCTTCAACATACTTTTAGTGCTCATCAACTCAATGACTTATAGACAAGTAAAAGTATATTGACGTCTATTTTTTAAGCTACAGGAAGCTAGAACTGGGGTGATGTGCTCTACTTTCCTGGTTCTAGTAATGACGCAACCAGACAGCCAACCAAGGAGCCAACCAGAAGGGGAGGAGACTTAGGCTCCTCATTGCTCATCATTCTAGGCTTGCCTAAAGGATTCCTTTTTCTGTAGACACCAGACGAGGGACTTAGGGTATACATAAATTCTGAAAGATTACATACTTTATATCATACAACAGGGCCACATAGTCAAATGTAAAAAATTTTACATTACTTTAATCATTTTAAACCAAGTACACCAGCTTTAATTGAGAGTTAAGTGGGGGATAAATTGCTTGCTGGCAAAAGGTCCATCGATCCATTTTCTGAACCGTTTAATCCTTAAGGAGTCACGGGGGGGCTGGTGCCAATCTCCAGCTGTCAAAAGGTGAGAGGCGGGATACACCCTGGACACGTCGCCAGTCCATCACAGGGCAACACAGAGACAGACAGGACAAACAACCATGCACGCACAAACCCACATCTAAGGACAATTTAGAGAGACCAATTAACCTGACAGTCATGTTTTTGGACTGTGGGAGGAAGCTGGAGTACCTGGAGGGAACACACGCATGCACAGGGAGAAGATGCAAACTCCATGCAGAAAGAAAAAGGAACCCACAACCTTCTTTGCTGCAAGGCAACAGTGCTAACCACTGCGCATCCATCAAAATAAAAAAAACTAGCAGTCTGCTAGATTCCACTTTTCAGTTGACATTCGCGTTAAAAATTTGACACACCAGTAATTAAAACTCACTTCCAAAGCACTGTTTGAGCTAAAAGGCATTTACAATAGCAATAGGTGTAGGATACCAGGAATATTGACCAAATAAGTATCTTATTAATAACCTCATTATTCAGCCTCAATCAAAGACTTTTGATTCCTCAATTACTTGATTACTTTTTTTTTCCTGGAGTGCAAGGATTTTAATTATTCCTTTGACAATGAACTCTACACTGAATGTCTACCTTTATGCCGAGAAAAAAATAACATCAAAACTAAAACTTCTTTATGCTTTAGGGTTTAATCAGTTTCTTTTCCGGAGTTCTTTTTGTGGTGTCCTGAGCCCTGAATAAGGAGTAGAAATCTCATTGAGACAAATAGTTATTCAGGACAGACAATTCCAGTGCAACTCCTTCAATTAAATGCTTCTGGTGTCTCAGATTATTCTGCCACTTTGGCTACCTACTGAGTGGATGAGGAAGCCAGGCTTACAGACGTGGACAAAATTGTTGGTACCCTTCATTAAATAAAAGAAAAACTCATAATGGTCACAGAAATAACTTTGATCTGACAAAAGTAATAATAAATAAAAATTATATAAATGTTGACCAATGAAAGTCAGACATTGCTTTTCATCCATGCTTCAACAGAATTATTTAAAAAATAAATGCATGAAACAGGCCTGGACAAAAATGATGGTACCCCTAGAAAACAATGAAAATAATGTGCCAAAGGGACATGTTAATCCAAGGTATGTCCACTAATCAGCATCCTAGGTGTCTACAATCCTGTAATCACTCAGTGGGCCTATATATAGGACTCCAGGTAGTCACTGTGTTGTTTGGTGACGTGGTGTGTACCACACTCAATATAAACCAGAGGAAGCAAAGGAAAGAGTTGTCTCAGGAGATGAGAAAGAAAATCATAGACAAGCATGTTAACTGTAAAGGCTATAAGACCATCTCCAAGCAGCTAGATGTTTCTGTGACTACAGCTGCACATGTCATTCAGTAATGTACGATCCATGGGACTGTAGCCAACCTCCCTGGACGTGGCTGCAGGAGGAAAATTGATGACAGATCAAAGAGACGGATAATCCAAATGGTAACAAAAGAGCCTAGAAAGACTTCAAAATAGATCCAAGCTGAACTTTATGCTCAAGGAACATCAGTGTCAGATCGGAACATCCTTCACTGTTTGAGCCAGAGGACAAATCATTAAAAAAAAAAGACTGGAGTATGCCAAACTACATGCTGACGAGCCACAAAGCTTCTGGGAGAATGTCCTGTGGACAGATGAGACAAAAATTTAACTTTTTGCCAAGGCACATAAGCTCTATGTTCACAGACGGAAAAATGAAGCATATCTAGAAAAGAACACGGTCTACTGTGAAACATGGGGGAGGCTCGGTTATGTTCTGGGGCTGATTTGCTGCATCTGACACAGGGTGTCTTGAATCTGTGCAGGGTACAATGACATCTCAAGACTATCAGGGGATTCTAGAGAGAAATGTGCTGGCCAGGGTCAGAAAGCATGGTCTCAGTCGCAGGTCACGGGTCTTACAACAGGAAAATGACCCAAAACACACAGCTAAAAACACCCAAAAAGGGCTAAGAGGAAAATACTGGCCTTCTATGAGCCCTGATCACAATCCTTTTGAGCATCTTTGGAAGGAGCTGAAACGTGCTGTCTGGAAAAGGCGCCCTTCAAACCGGAAACAACTAGAACAGTTTGCTCATGAGGAGTGGGCCAATATACCTGCTGAGAGGACCAGAAGTCTCATTGACAGTTACAGGAATCATTTGATTGCAGTGATTGCCTCAAAAGGTTGTGCAACCAAATATTAAGTTGTGGGTACCATCATTTTTGTCCAGACCTGTTTCATGCATTTCTTTTTTAAATAATTCCGTTGAAGCATGGATGAAAATCAATGTCTGACTTTCATTGGTCAACATTTATATAATTTTTATTTATTATTACCTTTGTCAGATTAAAGTTATTTATGTGACCATTATGAGTTTTTCTTTGATTTAATGAAGGGTACCAACAATTTTGTCCACGTCTGTAAATGGCAGCTAACTGCCGAGCTTTGAAAAATTCCACATTGCCAGACCTTTTAGCATGATATTTTCTCCTTTCTTTGTATGGATTTTCAAAATAAGACCAATACATTTACCATAAGATACCATACCATACCATTTTATTTATATAGCACTTTTACCACAGCTGAAAAAGAGCTACAGCGTGAGAAAAATATATCTGAGAACCAAGTTAAAAATAAGCAAAATCGAGCTAAAATGAGACATTAGGATAACAATCTCAACTCAGTTGGCCTGTTTGACTCACAGAGGTAGATTGTTAAATAGTTTAGGGGCACAATGAACAAAGGCCCTCTCTCCCGGGGTTTTAAAAAGCAGCTTAGGGAGGGCCAAAAGTGAAAGATCAATTGACCTCAATGCCCATGTTTGGTGATACGAGATGAGAAGCTGTATAATGTAAGTGAAATTCGGGTTTTAAAAATATATAAAAGGATTTTAACATTTATGGAAAATAAAACAGGCAACAAATAGAGTGATTTGAGAAAAGGGTTGATATGATTCCTTCTGTTCATTTGTGCCAGAAACTGGACCAATTGCAGGTGGGAAATAATAGTTTTGTTAACACCAAACAGAAGGGATTATCATAGTCAAGCTGAGATGTTACGAAAGTATGAATGACAAATTCAAGATGGGGCCTAGTGGGTATGGGTCTGAGATTGTACAAGCACCAGAGAGGGAAGAAACAGGACCAAACTTTAGCATGGCCAGATTTATAGTGGATTTTCTCCATGTTTAATGCTCCATTCTTCTTCCTGGAGGAAGAATGGTGTATTCACTAAACTCACAGCCAGTTTTGCTTCTTTTTATTCAGCAGGAGCTTTACTAGACCATATTCACTGGGCACTTGCCTTAGTAAAAGTATCCAGTGCACCAGTAAAATTATAGCGCTGCACTTACGGAAACGGCATTCATGAGCGCATCTCTGTGCCTGCTTAACTCCAGCCTGACACTTACCAGCCAAAAAGGAAAAAAAGAAAGGGGTCACAATAGCCAATAAATAAATAGAACCTCTGTAGGTGGGTAAGATTGAACGCAACAACCAATTAAAATCATTCACATGATTCTTGCTAAAGTATTGTTTTACCCACACAGTACACGGTGGAAACCCCGCTGGAGCTTGTCACATCACTTTGAGCACAGAGTAAGTCGTCCCCTGTTTTAATGTTAGAACAAATTCACAACTTGTTTGACAGAAAAAATTATCGCTGTTAGAGAATGTTGCCCACATAATAAGCATCTGTTTTTTCAATGCTTAGCGTCATTGTGGCCCAAATTATCAGTTTATTTAAGTTTACCAGCATGTGCTGTCTCCCTCACACACACACTCACACCATGCATAGGCTGCATGCACACATGTGGACAATAAATAATGATTTATACGTATACTGTAGAGAGAGTCCTGTAAAAGTAGCTTATAATGTTTGTGAAGCTGTCCTACTGTAAAACTAAACATAGCATTCTGATAAACTATTCAGAGATGGACATCAGAAAATTCTTCCTGAACAGAAGCAGAGGGAGCAGAACAGAGAGGAGAGATGAGGAAGACAAGGGAGGTATGATAGTTGGTCACATTAAAAGTAACATAAACATTTATGATGGTAATAGCCAGTGCTGTGATTTGATCAATGGTTTAATGGCAAATTTAAATAAGTTTGATGCATTTGCAAATGTAGCCTATAGGTGATAATTTGCCTATAATACAGCTTAAAACAGAAAGATACTTTTTGTTTGTTAGTTACTTTGCTTTCCTGAACTACTTGTTTTAAACATGGACTGAGGTTTGGGTAGTAAAGAATCTGACTCTTTCTATCTTAAATGGTTGCAGTAAGACAATGTTGTTTGTAAATCTTTGAGATGTGCATGTGCAAATAAATAGCATTATATTGTACCCATGAATCTATCCTTGTATCTTTACCAGTGGTTTAATATAGCCTACAGTATGACAGTGACAATAATGATTTTGAAGCTTGTATCCGTAGGCTAGCCATTTATTTCATATTGCGAAAGCATTTATTATATTTTTTTTATGTATTGGGAGTTGGGGTCCTGTGCCCAAGCAAACTCTAGGTCTAGAATCGCCCCTGATCTTCAGTTGTAGTCCACTAAGTGTTTTCACACAAAACCTGAAGTAATTTTTTCTGTCGGTCAAAAATCAGCACTTTCTCAGCATCAAGAAATGTGCTTATGGAAGACAGGTCATGTAGTAACACACTAAATAGAAGTGTATCCCCAAAAACTCTTTTCTGTCAAAGAACGTGGTTTAAAAATTAAAGTGAATTGAACTTTCCCTTTCTCTGCCTTATTGGTACAACAAAATGGAGCTCATTTTCTATTCTGCATGGTTACACACAAAACTTCATACAATTTTACATCTGTCTATGATCAAACTGTAGATTTCTGTTCTGACATCATGGTTCTTATTGGAGATTTATAAATGTGAACTTTTGATGTCTCTGAATCATAGATGCTAAGGTAAAAGGGACATGGTTTAAAAAACTGCCTTATTGCCCAGACAGACAAGTGAGAAAATTACCTTTTGTTGTTCATCTCTTTCTTAGCGTGCACAGCTCATCTTACGTCATTTCATCCCCCTTCCTAACTTCCCTCTAAGCAAGACTCTAGGGTCTGTGGCAATCGGCACGCATGTTATGTTCAGTGGCTGAGAGACTGAAGTCAGGCAGCAAGGTCACTCTGACCTCAGCTAAAGGAGGAAGAACACACAGCTGGGAAATGCTGTCCTGTTTGAAGCAGTGTAGGCTTGATGAGTGATGCAGAGGGATAATGTGAATTTATTAAAATCACTGTCTCAAAAAAGAGTGCCAGTTGAAGATATGCAGCTGATGTGATGAGTCTGATGCTGTAAATGCTTTTGGATCAGTCACAACTTCCTTTTCTGAATGTTCACAGTACACCCATCTGTAGCCATGTTAGCTGTAATGTGACCATCTATTACAGAAACCCACAGGGAGCAGACGGAGTGAAAAATAGGCTAACACACACAGTTAACCCCATTTAAGTAGTGTGAAGGCTTTTTAAGGACCAACCTTCCCTAAAGGCAAATGGCAAATTGGGGTAAAGACTACATAGAGCCTCAGAAGCACTGAACTATAACATCTCCAGTTTTAGACATTTGATATTATGAACATTTCTGTTGAAATTCCTTCAACCTATATGCAGATATGCTTTCAGAGACATCCATTCATAAAATCATTATGTTTTACTTTATGCATCTGCCTTAATGTGTTTAGTTTTACTGGCTGTCTTTTATAATTTACAGCTGGTTCCATAAAAGAAGTACTGTGTGTCATGAGCCGTCCCTGTCGTTTTTTTCCTTCCTGTTTGTTTCTTCCCCGTCTTCCCCTGTATGTTATAATTATCCCTAGTTGGTTTCACCTGTTGTCCTCCCTGTGTCTTCCCCCCAGCTCCCAGGTGTTCTCTTTTCCCTGATTATTCTTCCCCAGTATATATACCTCCCTCTGTCTGTCTGTCTTTGCTGGAATCCTTCATCACACCTCCCCTCCTGTTGTTCTTTGTTCTGTGCCCCCAGGACTATATTTGGAAGTTTAATTAAATGGGAAATAACTTCTCCAAACCCGTCTCTGTGCTTGAGTCCGAACCCCAGAATCCGACACTGTGTTGCAATTTGTGTCTCTGTACAGCAGAAGAATGCAAATTAAAGAGTTGATATCATAGTTTTCTCCACCAAATGGCTTCCAGTTCTAAACTGGGCTCATTGCTCTTAAAATAGGTCTTTATATTTCCAACAACAAAAGATGAATTCAAATATTTAAAAAAAAGAAGCAGCCGATACCTTGGCACTAACTCATTGCTTGATGGCAAAAGTACTAACTGGGACACAAAGTCATATGAATTTAGCAAAAACTTGCAGTCTCCACTACTACATGTTAAATAAATGTTCCTACAGAAACAGATAATTTCCTTTGAAGTTCCAGTCATGACTAATATTTGCCTATTTTCTTTTATTTCCAAATTTAGTCAAAAAAAAACCTCCTAAATGTTTATGTTTTATATGTTAAACACATGAATAAAAAGTATTTCACTTTACTTATTTTTACACTTAGGTCTTTATATACTTCTTAGATATGTCGAATGCCCTAAATATAACATTTGGCTCTGAAAATACCAATGTAATATTAAATAACTAATATTTTTAAGCCAAAACATAATTATTAGAATAGTTGAAAGAAAAATAAAGAACAGACAAGCCTTTTAGTTTTTCTGGCTGCTCCACCCTGCACTTTACGGGCTCGGGTTTATATAACCTGCTTGACAGAACATGTTTAATTTCCTTTTTTTTATAACAATTTAGATTCCAATGATGATTCATTAATATGAAAAGTGACTTTCCCTTAACTAATTTTTAAAACTAGTTGTTATAAATGTGATTAAAATGTAAAGTTCAGTCAAGAACCCAAAAAAGTCTCAAAGAGATTTCTTAGTTTATTAAGTTGTTAATTTTGATCCTATTAAATAGAGAAGGATAGCAGTCATTACAGCATATTTAATTACAAAGCCTAAATTAAGAAACGATTTCTCCAAAACAACTTCATAATTAGGCAAGGCAATTTTATTTGTACAGTATAGCACACTTTCAACACAAGGCAATTCGTTGTGCTTTACATGATTAAAATTGGAACACCGCATAAATCAATTTGATGATTAAAATACAAGAAAGCAATTACAATAAGACAAAAATAAAAAAAAAATATTGTTTTAGAATTTAAGGACAAGCAGGTAAAAGAATACAAGAAAACTTTTACATTAATCAAAACAAGCAAGTAAAAACAGTTATTCATATGCAAGTCTAAATAGGTAAGTTTTAGTTTTAGACTTAAAAGAGTTCAGTGTCTCTGCAGCTTTGCATTCTCCCGGTAGTTTGTTCCAGATATGAGGAGCATAGAAACTGAAAGCTGCTTCCCCATATTTGGTTTCCCCAGGTTTCTTGTTCTAGGGATCAGTAAACTAGAGCTGGAGGACCTGAGTGATCTAGATGGTTTGGACTGTGGTAGCAGATCTCCAATGTACTCTGGTGCTAACCCATTCAATGATTTTTAGACTAATAAAAGTTAGTAGATTATATTAGATATACGTATGTGGAACTTTACAATTGCAGTTTACCAGAAGCCAGAATGTCATCTTTAGAGCATTTCCTTTTTTTCATGCTGCAGCTACCATGTTATTATTGTACATTGATAAAATGAGTAGAATGATTCTACAAGGTCAGCTCAGGTATCTTTTTTTCACATTGCACTACGTATAGCGTGTGAAATAATATTAACAGCCATTCTCAGGGGAATCAAGCAGCTCCACCTTAACATGTTGGAACATATGGCATTGCTGCTATTGCTGAGAGTTCAGAGGGAGGATTTTGGCTTGCGCAGCTCTGTGTGTGTAATAAGTCTGTGGAGTCACCGTCGGGCTACTGCAGAGCTTGGCCAAGCACCAGCTTGACGGCAGCAGCTGGAGAAAAGTGATGTAATAAGCCCGTTGCCATGGAGACCCAGTGGTTTCCCTGCATCTCCAAAAATTTCAAGGGTGGTGGAAAGCCACTGGCTTACTGGGACACAACACTAATCTGACGAGACATGAACCAACAAAAACTTCTCATAAAATAAAGGGATTGTGTGTCATCTAAAGTTAATATCAGGGCTCACATGTTGCATCAAAGTTAGCTCTAGAACGCTGATTGTTGTCCTCTTGTTTCAAAAAGATAAAAATAGAAGAAAAGTAATTTAATTCAAATCACCAAGACCTTAAAATATCTGGATTTACTGTCAATGCAGCCATGTTGGGATTAGTCAAATCCTCAGAGAGGTCAGTAATCTTCGTTTCAAAAGGCTTGCAAATCAGAGTGGGTCGTTTTTGGGTCACACACAGCCATTGGGGGGCGCTAATCCACATTCTAGCTCCACAGGAGAAGAACAAACCTTTATAAAGGCTATTGGTTTAGACACAATCAATTATGCTAATTAACCATCCATCCATTTTCTGAACCGCTTAGTTCTCAAGGGGTCGCGGGGGGGCAGGTGCCTATCTCCAGTTGTCAACGGGCGAGAGGCGGGGTACACCCTGGACAGGTTGCCAGTCCATCACAGGGCCACATAGAGACAGACAAGACAAACAACCATGCACACACACACCCACACCTAAGGACATTTTAGAGTGATCAATTAACATGAAGCCGGAGTACCTGGAGGGAACCCACGCATGCACGGGGAGACCATGCAAACTCCATGCAAAAAGGCCCTGGGCCGGGATACGAACCAACAACCTTCTTCCTGCAAGGCAACAGTGCTTTGCATATTTATCTACTCATTGTGTTCTTTTATTTTGGTAGTTAGTTAGTTATTCATTTCTTCTAATTAGTAGCATATGTTGCTACATCAGTTGATTCAAATGTTTGTCTTATTCTATTTTGTAAACACATTCTTGTATTTTGGAAAGTTGGTGTTCGTTATTTATTACACACACTTGTGGTAATTGCTGTTCAATTAACATCTAGAGCTCACCCTTCTCTTTGTGTTTACTATCTCAGCTTTAACCAGGTTTATGATCAACTATAACTGAGACTGAAATATTTGACCATCAATATAGTTTCTGACTGTAACTGAGTAAATGTAACTAGTTAATACCCACCTCTGGATAAAAGTATTGTATGCTAGTTTGTGTGTCGCAAACAGACCAGGTCTTTGAAAATTAGATACATTTTTCCCTAGCTGTAATCTATACATAAATATAAACAGATGCATGAAAGTTTCCTTAAATGTGGACAAACTGCAATAGCACAGATCAAATCAAAATCAAATCAAACTTTATTTATAAAGCGCTTTTCAAACAAACAAAGTTACTCAAAGTGCTTTACAGATTTAAAATAACCCCACAACCCCCCCCTTCAAAAAATAAAATCATCAGTGCAAATACAACCCCCTTCCAACCCAACCCAACAGCCATACACACTCACACACACACTTAGAAGCTACAAAAAGCGGGCTGAGTACAGATGAGCCAGGAAATGCCATCATGGGAGCCATCTGCATCAGCAGCAGCAGATCAACAGCAGCAGCCAAGGCTCCGACCCAGGGCGCCCAGAGGAGGGAGGGCTGGTACCCCCACCTCCACCCAAGCGCTACCTGGGGGGCACCCAGGCAGCCACAGCCGACCACCGCCCCCGATGCAGGGGGCCCCCAGAGATAGGAAACACTTGCAAGTAAGATTAAAATACATTAAAAAATAAAGTTAATAAAATATGAAGTATATAAAGTATAAAACAATAAGTGTAAAACAAATAATAAAAATGCAAAGCAGATTAATAAATAAACAGTTAAAAGCTGAACTAAAAATTAAATCAGGTAAAACATGCTGAGCGATTAAAAATATATTAATAAATAATAATTAGTTAAAGGCTAAGCTAAAAAGGTGAGTCTTGAGTCTGCTCTTAAAAACATTAATGTTCTCTGCGGCCCTGAGATCCTCTGGCAGCCTGTTCCAGAGGTGAGGGCCATAATAATGGAAAGACGCCTCACCATGAGTCTGTGTCCTGACTTTTGGGATTATAAGGAGACGGCTGCCAGAGGAGCGCAGAGACCGCGAGGGTTCATACGGTAAAAGCATTTCTGACAGATACGAAGGCCCAAGACCATTAAGACACTTAAAAACCATTAAAAGAACCTTAAAATTGATCCTAAAACATACGGGGAGCCAATGCAGTGATTCTAATACCGGTGTAATGTGCTCCCGCCTCCTAGTCTTCATCAGGACACGAGCTGCTGAATTCTGTAAAAGCTGTAAACCTGAGGTAGTCTTTTTGGGAAGACCAGAAAGCAGGGCATTACAATAATCAATTCTACTGGTGATAAAAGCATGCATTAGCGTCTCCGTATTGGCCTGAGAGAGAATGGGGCGGACTCTGGCAATGTTCTTTAGGTGATAAAAACCTATTTTGGTGATGTTTTTAATGTGAGGGATAAAAGTCAGCTCAGAGTCAAAAATCACACCCAGGTTCTTCACTTGTAAAGAAGAATTAAAAGACAATGATTGTAGTTTTGGTAAAAGTTTTTCTCTCTGAGCCTCAGGACCCATAACTAAAACCTCAGTTTTGTCCTGGTTGAGCTGGAGAAAGTTTTCTGCCATCCAGGATTTAATGCCTAAAATGCAGTTAAAAAGTGCATCCATTGGCCGTGTGTCATCAGGAGACATGGAGATGTACAACTGTGTATCATCAGCATAACTGTGAAAGTTAACTCCATGTCTCCTGATAACACTGCCAAGAGGGAGCATATACAGGTTAAAAAGCCCTGGGCCTAAAACTGAACCCTGGGGAACACCACAAGTGATCTTATGGACCTTAGAGGAACAGGTATCTAAACTTACCGTAAAAGTCCTGTCTGTGAGGTAGGATGTGAACCAGTTGTGAACAGCACCAGAGAGGCCGATCTGTTTTAAACGAGTTAAAAGAATAGTGTGGTCTACTGTATCAAAGGCAGCGCTTAGATCCAGAAGAACCAACACTGTCACCTTTTTAGCATCATAGTTTAATCTAAAATCATTAAAATCTTTAAAAGCGCCGTCTCTGTGCTGTGGTTCATCCTAAAACCAGACTGAAATTTCTCTAGGACATTATGAGCGTTAATAAAATCATTAAGTTGAATAAAAACAAGTTTTTCTAAAACTTTGCTTTAAAATGGTAAGTTAGATACTGGTCGGTAGTTGTTTAAATTATTAAAATCTAAATTGCTCTTCTTCAGCAGGGGCCTCACTACCGCCGCTTTAAAGGCAGCAGGAAAAAACCCCGTCTGAAGGGAGCAATTCATAAAGTTTAAAATCTCATCTTTAAAAGAACCATAAAATTGCTTAAAAAACCTGGTGGGAATCGGGTCCAAAGCGCTTGTGGTGGGCCTCACTGAGGAGAAAACTTTATCAAGGGTCCCAGCTTCTACCAGGACAAAACTGTCCAATGTTTCCTCTGGTGAAGGCAGACACTCTGATTTGTCTAAAACCATGTTTGTTTGAGAGGATAAAATATTACATCTGATGGTGTCTACCTTCCCTCTGAAGTGGTCTGCATACTCCTCACAGAGAGTGTTTGAGGGGGTTTTCTGTAAAGTTTTAGAGTTATGATGCAAAATGTTGTCAATGGTGGAAAACAGAATTTTGGGATTATTTTTATGTTCTGAGATGATTCTGGAAAAGTATGTATTTCTGGAATTTCTTAAAGCGTTATTATATAATCTGAGATATTCTATGTATATCTGATGATTTATTGTGATTTTATTTTTCCTCCATTTCCTTTCTGCCACCCTGCAGCTCCTCTTTAATTTTCTAATAGCTGCATTTCTCCACGGTACTGTATGTTTTGAATGAGGGTTTATAACTTTAATTGGAGCCAGCAGGTTGAGAGCAGATTTAAGCCTACTGTTAAAATCATTAACGATAAAATCAGGTAAAGGTATAGGAGGAAATTTTTTAAAAACTTCAAGAAAACCTGCAGCCACTTCAGGGGTTAGATGACGCTTCCTGACAGTTCTCACAGAGGTCCCTGATTGGATAAAACTGGTGATATTAAAAAACACACAGTAGTGGTCAGAGACAGCCAAGTCAACAACAGAGGACACACTGGTGGACAGGCCATATGTGATGACCAGGTCCAGGTTGTGTCCTCTGTTGTGTGTCGGCTGCATGACATGTTGGCTAAAATCCATATAATTTAAAATATTTAAAAAATCTGTTGATAAAGGATCTAAAAGGTTATGTATATGTAGATTAAAATCACCAGCTAAAATTATCTTCTCATAAGAGTTGTGTAAAATTGATAAAAACTCTGAAAATTCTGTAATAAAAAGTGCATTCCTTTTCGGAGGCCTATAAACTGTGACACATAAAATCTGAGGAGTGCTAAAAACAGAGGCAGTGTATTCAAACGTGGTAAAATTATTAAATAAAACAGGTTTTGCGGAAAGAGTTGATGAACTAATAAAAGCAGTTCCGCCTCCCCTCTGGTTACTCCTAGTTGAATAAGAAAAGTTATAATTAGGTGGAGAGACCTCTGTAAGAACAGCAGGGGCATCTGCACTCAGCCATGTCTCTGTTAAAAATAAACACTGAAGGTGCAGGGGACAGGGGTGGGCGAGGGTATGCCAGGCTTAATGCCAGCATGCGGGTACCTTGTCTGTTTAAATGTAGTCCATCTGCCCCCAATAATTGACTCCTACCCCAGAAAATGTTAAAATTGTCTATAAAACCAATGTTGTGCATCACGGTAACAGACGAAAGCCAAGTGTTGAGAGAGAGTAACCTGCTGAAGCGATTTATTCCTCTGCTTATGGTGGGAGTGGGGCCAGAAATATAAACAGATAGGGGCTTGTCTTTTAAAAGATTAAAAAGATGAATAAAATCCTGCTTTAAAAGCTCAGACTACTCACAGTAGGGAAACGTTGGATGGAGTCCAGAATCTGTTCAGATATATCCTTTACTGTAGCTCCAGGAAAACAAAGGGTGACAGCTCCTCTCATCCTAACATGCCGGATAATAGAATCTCCAATGATGAGAGTGCTGGGTGGATGGTGTGCTGGCTGCTGGGCAGAAGACCTCTCGTTATCCAGGACCTGCTGGATGTTGGGCAGCTTGGCTTCCACAGGACTGCAGCGGTGTTTAGAGGGCGCCGAGGGCTCGTTCCGTGGATTCGGGGTGTAGTGAAGCACTCCTCGGCGGGTCCCGGCTGTAGTCCTGGGTCTGGCGCGACGTGGGTGGATACCGGAGTCTGACTGCTGCTCTGGCTGCTGGGAGGGGATGGGCGGCGGTCCTGCGGAGCTGCTGGTCTTCGGCGCGGTCGGAGGGACGGTCAGAGGAGGGAAGTCGTCCCCCAGGGCACCGAAGCGGTTCGACAGAGGAAGGCCGGGTGGAGGAGAACGGTGAAAGCCGCTCCGGGCGCCCCCACTGCGACCAGGCCCGACCGTCGACCACGCACCCTGGGGCACCGGAGTGGAGCTGAGGGGGGCTTTTGGCTTAGCCCCCTGCTGGATCCAGCACTCCTCCTCTGCCGTAGATGTTGTACCTCCGCCGGAGTTCGTCTGTCCGAGTCCGCCTGGAGACCCAGCGATGGATTCCCCCTCCGCAGCTTCACCGGGCTGGCAGGGGATTGTGTCGGCCAGCTGGGCGCTGGTGGCAGCAGCGAAAGTTCGGCCAAAGATGATGTCCACGTCGCGCTCGTGGTCCTGGATCAGGTGTAAATTGGTGATCCTCTGCTCCAGTTCCTGGATTTTCTTGGTTAGCCTGGCACAACCATCACACCCGGAGCTACAGGTGAGTGGAGGCATGGCGGAAGTAACAGCGGTCCGTGCTCTGATTAAAAACGCGTCCGATAAAAGATATGTCGCTAAAAGTTTAAAACGGTTAAAACTAGTCAAAAGAAATTATTAAAAAACGAAAAACAAACAGTTAAAAAATAATTTAAAACTAGTTAAAACCGTGTTAACGAGCCGGAGTTAGCAGGAGGCAGCAGGACGCCGACGCATGCGCAATGACATTTGATGCTGGGGGTTAGGGTAGGGTTAGCTTCTGTGTTGCAGGTGCAAAGGTTGTGCATCTGCTTAGTTGATAAGGCTCTATCTTTCATAATCCAAGCCAGTCTCTACTAAACCCACACTGGTACGAAACTACTTTAAAAAAAAGTTAGGATGTTATTAAAGCACTGCTTAACACATTTTTGGATGCAAATGTAAATGCAATTTTTTGTTGCATTTACATTTGAATATGTATTACACTGAAACAAAACTTCTTTTTTTACTTTTTTTTTTCGACAAGGACATTTTGTAAAAATGTACTTACATGTGAAATTAGCACAGAATTATATAAAAGTTCTTTAAAGTGGACATATACTTTTAAAGTCTTATTTTAACATCTAAGTATATCATTCAGTTGTCCTCTAAATATAGTAGAACTGCAATTCTTGGATCTAATTTCCTTATTACTGTCGCTCTACAGGCTCCTCTTCCACCTCTGTTCTGAGGAGTGTAGACAATAACTCATTTTGGGTACTGTCTCTTTAAATCCAGTAGAGGCTCTGCATACCCCGCCGCCTTCCAGGTTGCAGAACATTCCACTCCCCAGATCAGCCATTTTTGTAAATTAATACAGATACGACAATCCAACGGTACAGAAACTTTATATTCGCAAGATAAGTTTTCCATCGGACCGCAACTTTTTACCTAACATGCCCAATAACTAGGGATGTCCGATGTTATCGGCCTAAAGTCATTATCGGCCAATATTGGGATTAAAATGTAATATCGGAAATTATCGGTATTGGTTTTTATTTGTTTAATAAGATGAGTTTTTCACACCATACACATATTATATATCAAACTCTTCAGCTACTTATTTTCTCTCTCAGAATGTAAAAATATGACAGATTTGAGATTTAGTTTTTGAGATATTATTTGTTTGAGACAACTTTAAATATATCAAAAGGTAGGCTAACTATTGACCCTGCTTAAATGTTTGCTGTTTTTTTTTTTTTTATTCTTGTTTCAGTTGTTTCCACTTTACCTCACTGCTATAAAGGTATAATGTTGGTTACATTTTCTAAAATTAGACATTTGCCCTGAGTGGTGGGCCTTTGTCAGTATTCTCTGTGTGAGAAAATGTTCCAGCTACTTTTGAAGACAAAATAAAAATGGCAACTTTTTTCAATTGACTAACTAAAATTCTAGTACTTATTACATTTTCTAAATTTTTAGAGCTCAAGTATGCATGATACATGAAATTTCATTGTGGTTACCTAAAAGGGTTTAGTAGTTTTTGTTTTTTATGAGGGAGGGTCCCCACAAATCAGTATCGGTTTATATCGGTATTGAAAATTAGGACTTAGGCTATATCGGTATATCGGATATCGGTAAAAAAGCCAATATCGAACATCCCTACCAATAACTGTATATAAGAAGACTGTTTAATGGACCTCATTAAAATATAGGCATGCGCTATGTTTAGCAAAGCATTTAATCAAATAGACTACATGAAAAATATCAAAGTAAAACATTTGAAATTCTACAGTAACATAGGCTATGCTGTAGTCCTAATATTATATAACACTTTAACACAAAACAGATATCACGTAATTGTAACGCTACTATCATGAGATGACTACGTCATCAATTCTATCCAGTTTATTGATATAGACACGTTGAAACGTGACGTCACGCACCCAAGCCCCTGCCTCCCAGCTTCTGTCTGGAGTGCAGAAAGACGGATAGCCCCCACTGACTAACGTTGTTGTTAGCTGTTAGTTGCCAACAGATCAGCACTACATGGCGGTTAACGAAAAATCTATCAGCATGGTTAATATGTTCAGTGCTGTATGCTGCAGAAATAGAGGACAAAAGGACAGAAATAATATTAAATAGGTTTCCAGCTGCCGTCTATGGCTGAGTTAGAGTGGATGATCCATCCAACCAGGGATCGAGTGTTATTTGAAGCCTACCGCTTTGCTGTGTGCGTGATTTTATTGACAGAAGGATCTGATTTCTCATAAAGACAAAGCCTTTCAGCAAATCCTTCTGGATGCTGGTGGAGGTTAGCCTACTGAAGCATTTAGCCTTCCCCCTAAAAAAGTACTTTCCCCACAGATGTGGGTAAACTACTATGAAGAATGAAATCTAACCAGGGACTTTGCAGAGGTTCTGATACTGGGGGATCGTGTAAAGAATCATGAGGTTTAATAAACCCAAAACCAAACGTTTTAACTGTTCCACCTTTACCTTCGGCATCCCTGAACTAGGACTACAAACTCGCAGCGAGAAATAAAGATTGCGGATTTACTCCATGTTTAGCCAAAAATCCGTGACCTTGTTTAGCAGTTCCAGTGCAAGTATGATGTAGTTCAAAAAACATAATAAATAACAGAGAAAACTGAATGGTTTAAAAAATATAACTAAAACAGTATAGAAAAGCATCTCCACAACACCTGCGGTGACTAGTTTATGCTTTTTTGCTTTCTTACAGACTCTAAATGCACAAGACACTGCATTTAGGGGCTAAAAAAGTGAATTTTTTATGCTATGTAGGCTACCCTTTAAATGTGTGATGCAGACACACACCGCACTGGAATTTTGAAGAAATACTTAGTCCATATACATCCAAAATATCACTTTAATTTTAGCACCTACCAGTATTTGGAGCTGTAAAAGGGAGATCATACCATTTCTGAGTCATTCTCATGCTGTCCTCTCTGAGAACCATGAGGAAGGAAAGATAGAAGAAGAAAGGGCTCCCACTGCACAAGCAGACTTGCTCTGCCTCTCATAGTTTTAAAAAGGAACATATACATACTGAGCAAAAGTCAGTGCTAAGTAACAGCAAAAAAAAGCTCTCTCTGAGATGTCACGAGAACACAAAGCAGTCTTTTAGCCTAATATTGGACTACTCACTGACTACTATGCTTTACCATTCCAGAGGATGATGAAGAAACTAAGTATTTGCAAAGACACAAAGAGAAGAGACTGATAAAAGCAGACAAAAGAAATAGACAGAGGGGACACAACAGTAAACTGACTTTTTTATGTCTGCAGTGAAATAGTGGAAGACATAAAGGATGGAGCCAGTAAGAAGCTATTTGACTGGCACTTGACTACAGCATGCAGTATCTCTCACACGTGAGAAAGCCAATGATAACTACGGCTACCCACAGTTATAAAGGGGATGAGCAAGAGCAAGTGCTTAGTATTCCACGCACACATTGCTGTTCCACTATAGCAAGAGTTTAAAAATAGACCACAGCAGACTTAGACTGTGGAGCGTAGCTAAAAAGAGAGGTGCAGTCACAGATGAGAAGGGGGATCCAGACTGGTCTGGGTAACATGACAGTGAGAATTTGAATGGCCTTTGTTTTCTGTAATTATGTTTATTAGCCTTCTTCAAACTACTAAATAACTACGCAAATTGTGGGGAAGGGATGGGAATGTGGGTTATGTTGGGTCATTTTATTCTGTAAAGCACTTTGAGCTGCATTTTTTGTATGAAAAGTGCTTTATAAATAAAGTTTGATTTGATTCAAACAAGTTTTAAGTTAGCTTTTTCCTTGTTTGAACAAGTATCCTACATTTAAAAACAATCTAATAAAGTGGCTTTTTCTGAAAGTATTGAGACCTTTAGAGTCTCTGATATGAAAGTATATAGGCCTATCATTCGTACTCTGCTAAACATGCAAAGGTTGTTGTTGTAAACCCTAGCTTATACTTCTCCGTCAGCAAGTTTGCACCAAGACGCAGACGTATTGACAAAACTTTTTTTCATTTATAGTTCTTCATTGTTTTTTCAAAGTTGCAAAGCAATTCGTCACCAGGACAGCAGGGGGTGCTAACATTCCATGGCAGGTCTGCCAATCATTGAAGTGTCGTTTATGGTAAACTAGAGTTTATTTTCTTCAGATCATGAACTCATTCCCCCCTTAAGGAGCAATGGACGACAGAACATTTTGATTAAGCTGTAAAGCTTTTTACTAGAAGTGCAGCAGATTGAATACATGTAAACAAACACAGCGGTCTGTTTTGTTGTTTCTCTACACCTCCATGTGTTCAAAATCGCCAAAAGACCAGATTACATAAATTGTCCTTTCAATATAAAGCATGTATTGCCCAAACGCTGCATTGACTACTGATAACATCGACTATAGAGCACTGTTCTGGTGAAACAATCTCTGTCTGTTGTTGAGCTGACCAATCACTAGTTAGAAAATCGGGCTCTACTCTGTCAGTCCTTGGGTAGGTGACAGAGAGCAGTCAGAGCAGAATATACACTCTCACCTGCAGGAGATCACCTGAAGATAAATCACACATGCAGGAAACTATTTTTTTTAAGAGAAAAATAAATCCTGTGTGTGTGTGCCAGTGTGGACCATTTAAACTAAGGCAGACTTAGAAAAAAAAGATGAAGTAACACAATAGAAAAGTTACAATTTTCATACCAGCAGTCAAAGTGGGTGAATTGTCTTGTCCAAGGACACAGCAACTGAGAGGGACTGAGCGGTAGTTCGAACTGGCAACCCACCACGATAAACTCCTACAACGTTTACAACGGTTGTCCCCATTGTATTATTGGCATGTCTGGCTGATAATGCAAATTAGTTGATAAGATCATTTATCATTTATAATAATGTTTTGTACAGTCAGTAGCAGGGGCGTAACCATAATCTCAGAAGTGAGGGAGACACATTTTCCACAGGTCTATTGAGTGATTTATCACCCTCTCACATTCAATCGCATCTTTCCCCACTGGATAGAAAACCTTTCAAATTCATTGTTGCACCATAAGCAGCATAGTTATCAGCAATATCAGTAATTGTTCAGACAGTTATTAATATTCAATACATTATTATAACTAATAATAAATTAATAGTTATGAGCACCCCCTGCTTAGTAGGAACAAATAACTAAGGTCAAATACCAGTCTTAACTGAATGTTGGACTCAATCTAGAAAAATGTACCAACTACATGTTAAATAAAGAAGGTTAGAATTCCCATACTAGCTTTAGCAAATTAGAATAAATAACACCCAATAATGACAGATCACCTCTTCACAATACAAGTTTTGTACAGGCTACTAAGATGATTTACAGTTGAAACTCAAAAATATTATTGAACATTGTGCTAAAGTTCAAAATTTATTTCAGTAATTCAGGATAAATGGTGACATTTATATGTATTATACAATTATCACATGCAAAGCAAGACATTTCAAGACTTTATTTGTTATAATTTTGATGAAGCTTACAGCTTATGAAAACTTTAAATTCAAAATAACAGAAAATTAGGATTTTGTGAAAAGTTTCAATATTTCTGGCTTAAAGCTTCACACTCTAATCAGTTAATGAATCCAAAACACGTGCAAAGGGTTCCTGAGTCTTTAAATTGTCTGTCAGTCTGGTTCAGTTAGAATCACAATCATGGGGAAGACTGCCGACCTAACAGATGTGCAGAAAACCATAATTGACAGCCTCAATAAGGAGGGAAAGAGTCTAAAAGTAATTGCAAAACAAGTTATCTCTTTTGGAGCTATTGCTGTACAAAGCTATCTCTGTATTATGCTGCTATAGGTTTAGATTTTTGAGGACAGGCTGACAACTTTTCTTTACCCTCCTGTTTTTAGGAAGAAGACTGTGTGTTTATCATACATGACAAAACTCAGGGAGGCATTTTGCCCTGGAGACGGTACAGGACAACTAGAGCACAAACACTCAGACAAACCACAGACCGCAGCAGATAACCTCAGTGACAGTGTAAGCATTCTTAATTAGTGTATGGTAAACAGGAATTATGAACTACATAAGCTCATACGCAATGTTTAAGATTTAATATAACTCTTTAATGTAGAAATCTAACACATGTCTCAAAGCAACATTTTAATCCTGCATTTCTGAATATTTTTGGTATTTGTGATGCAAAGTAGTTATCAGACATAGTGCATTTTCCCACTTGAAAGTCCTGAAATTATTCTTTCTGGTGTAAAGTTGTCATTGTTGGAGGCCAAATCCTTTCATTCTGAAGGTCTAGCTTAAATGCACACTCAGAAGCAGGCTTAGACAAAGGAAACTGCTGTCTGCAATGTGCAGAGCCAGCAAGCTCCCAACAGGACATCAGCATCTGAGTGTAATTAAAGCTTTTTGACGTTTTTTTTTTTTTTTTGGTATCCTCATAACTCAGTGTACACAGGATACTGTAGATTGTCTAGCTCCTCTGGGAATTCACATAAACTGTCACAATCATACAAGCACCCATAGCAGCTCTCTAAAAACTGTACACTGTAAAGAGTCAAAATGTCAGGAATTTTTTGTAAAGTAAAAAATGAGATCATGTAAATCAGTTCAAAACATTTTTAAAAAATCAGTATCCTTGATTATGCACTGAATCTTTCAAAAGGGAGAAAATGTATTTGTTTTATGCACCTTTGGGTCACATTTTAATATTTAGTCTTCATTTGCTTATTTGCTGCATTAAACTGAAGATATTTATTGCATGGAAGTTATAAAAGATCTAAATTAAGGCATCATGCAAGTGTTACAGTCAGAAGAATTTACATTGTTGGTCAGTAAATAATATAATCAATAAATGTGGAAAATATGAGAGAATAGTGTCCAAACAGGATGTTTTTCAAAATGTCTGAAAAGACAAGACAGAAACTACTAAGTGATAATGCCAAGAGGCCAACAGCAACACTGAAAGAGAATATAAGATAAGCCTTTCCAGTCTGGCTAAAAAAATCAGAGAACCATGTGGGAGACCTTATGGGAGAGTGGGTCAGGGTTTGATAAAAGCAAAGTTGAACCAAACATGACTAACTTTGGGGTATTATTCTAAAAGTTACATTTGACACAAAAACACCCCTTAAGATCACAGAACACCATCATAGGGGCTGTTTACACGACATCGTATTTCAGCAAAACAGAGGTTTTTCCCTGCATTTTGGCCTCTTGTTTACACGACAACGT
This sequence comes from Apricaphanius iberus, assembly GCA_028564705.1. Taxonomy (NCBI): domain Eukaryota; kingdom Metazoa; phylum Chordata; class Actinopteri; order Cyprinodontiformes; family Aphaniidae; genus Apricaphanius; species Apricaphanius iberus. The sequence continues at coordinate 976,624 of JAPXFQ010000473.1, read as the reverse complement.
GGATACGGGGGGGGCAGAAACGCAACTTTTTGAAACGGCTTCCAGAGTGGAGATTACTGAAAACGCTGTATGATTCGTTGTCATGTAAACGCAAACCCGGGCGACTTTGGAAAACAATGACATCACTGCCAGCTGCTCATGGCATATTTGACATGTGCACTTCACCAACTTTTCACTGTGTCCTGAATAAAACATGTGACCCATGACTGGTTAAAAATCACACCACACTGGGGCTGACATCAATAAACACAAAATCACGGCCATGCCTCAGCTTGTCCTTTCTAGTGACATCCTCAGTTGATCCCTACAGCTACCCAACAAGCTTCCTCTCCCTTTACTGTCTGACATGAAAGAGTATAGGAGAAGACTCTTGTGAGAATGAGAGACAGCTCTCTCGTTTCTGTAAAGCCATAAAGATTCCCCAGCAGTGAGTCCTGTGCAGGAGTAGGATTTCTCTGCCTGTCTGATATAAGCCGGTGTAGCAGCATTAATACACATCCATTCTGTTCATCTCCAGAGTGATGCAGCAGCAGAATGAAGAAAAAGCGTACAAAGTCTGTAACACCTTTCTAAAAATGAATGGAGTAGGAACAGAATGAGATGTAGAAAGCTCATAGAAGACTCTCAGTCTAGAATTACAATCGAAGTAACATTAATTACTAGACCATCATATATTTTTGAGTTGTTCTAGTCCCATGATACTTAGCGCATAATCCCCAATCTGAAGTGGTTCACATGCATGCAGCGAGGCAATTTGGTTTGAGCTGTTAGAGTCTGGCTGTTACTAAGCTCCTAAAATTAAACTATGATCTTGTCTGCCATTTTTGACAGCAAAATTACATAATTATGTTTCATCTGCAAAATTAAAATGAGTTTAGTGAAGACTTGTTCACACAGCACAGAATGTCCTCAACTCTGTAATGCTCTAATGCATTGATGGTTTGAAATGTCTAATTATTTTATGTGAAAATTGCTAACATAACTAAACTTACAGCCAACTGAGGTTAAGTTTTAGTACTAAGCATTAATGCTAATATTCACATAAATTTGTATAGCGCTTTTTCATTTGGAGGACCATAAACCTTATATTCAGTCATTCGTCTATTCAGTCAGATTGTTAACATGCAGCAAGTGAAATTCAAATTATAGCCTTAGTCCAACTTAACTCGGACTTCAAAAATGCATTTATTAGCTCGACTTAAGCTGAATTGAACTGAAGTTGGAGAAGTTAAACAACCCATATAATGTGATTGGAGAATCAAAGTTCTCTATTTCTCCTATTTTACAGTAAACCAACACTGTTTCACCAGCTAGTTAATCTGGCTCTGTTTCTTTAGACATGGCTAAGAAATACCTTAACGAGCACTGACTGAATAACATGTTACTTATACTTATAGAACATGTAATAATACACAGTTTTTTACTGTTTTTACAAAGTAATGGGAAATAATTAATCATGTCAGCTTGCTTCTCTGTCATATAAGAATTATGTTATTTAAAATGACCTACATCACGTATCCTCAATCATAGTTGATTCATTAACCCACTCCCCAAGACTCTAACTATATAGATAAGAATTCCTGGACGTATGTTTTCATCAAATATTAACAATTTCTACTTGGGGAAAGTACAAGAGAGCAAATATTTTTGAGGCATTAGAGAATGCAATTGTTTGTAAAAATGATCTCAGAGACTGTCTGACAAGCACTATGAATTGTGGATGTGCCCTAAAAAGAAAAATGGATTTGTTATCAGTCCTCATTGCAACTGCAACAATAAAATAAACAAACTGGAAAGATAATTTGAAATATGACTGTGAATATGGTAAATATTTTACATGGAATCCTGATCTGAAGACTCCCACACCATCTGCAGATGTAGTCTTAGTAGATATTATGTAACTACAAGCATAGACACCAGTTCACAATTCTACAGTACACATCCAACAAACCAGAGTCGATAATTAAAAACCTACGAGCGGTGCTGAGACCCGCCCACTGACACAATATAGTATAAAACTGAGGGTGAAGCAAGCAATTTTGTTGTTCTACTGCAATAGTTTTGTGATTATCCTTCATACTAACAGTGTTTTAACCAAAAGAATACCTCTAATGGCTGTCCTTTGTTGAAATGTCTTGAGCATCATTACCACTGTGACGTATTGTGTGTCTTCATTGTGTTGTCTGCTGGTGTCAAGCTTACTCAGGCAAATCTCATTAACTTGCCCAGCTGCAGTGTTGCCAGCTTATAGAGGGTAGACCGAGACTGAGAAGAGTAATGACAGTAAAAAGGAACAAAGAGAGATTTTGGGGGGAATTTAGAGACCAAGAGCATAAAAGAAGAATATGGCTGCTAGAAACATCAAACAGAGGGGTAGAGGAGAGACTGTTAAAAAGCGAAAGAAGGAAAAGAAAGAATAAACAGAATTAAATTTGGTTTCCTTGACAGGAACCTCATCAAGATGCTGCTGAAGCACATTCTTCCAATATCATAACTTTGTGTGTCCCCAGTTTAAATATGAGAAACTAGGTTGAATTTATCACTAGGCTGACATCAGGTAAATTGGGCCATCAGATAAGATGAGCCACTTGAGGTTAGAGCCTCATAGCCTTTTAATTTTGTACTGACAATGACCACAGAAGATTTCTAATTGTTGGCACATGTTCTAGATTTTTTTTGTAATTGATTTGATTGGTCTATGGTTGACAAAAAGTTGCCCACTTTACCTGATATCACCTCTATATGTTGCATTGCTGATCATAGCCTGCTTTAAGCATTAATTCCCCTGACATAAAAAGAGAGACATCCTGAAGACCAAATTTGATATAATCCCATTCTAGAAAATTAATGCTTTATATATTATCTATACCTTTCAAAGCAAGTCTGAAATTCAATACCTACAAAGTTGAATTATGCATACAAGAGAAACAAGACCTTTTAGGTTATATACAGTACCTTCTCTTGTCCTTCACCATTTCCAAACCATTATTGTAAAGAGCCAAAAGGTAATTGCAAAACAAGCTTGATATTCCCAAAGTACTGCATCAAAGCACATTAGAAAGTTATGTGGAAGGTAAAGGTGCACAAGCAGCAGGGAGGACTACAGCATGCAGAGGATTGTGAGGAAAAGCTTTTCAAAAGTGTTGGGGACCTTCACAAGGAGTGGACTGAGGCTGGAGTTAGTGCTTAAGAGCACACAGACGGATCCTGGACATGGACTTCAAAAGTCCTATTCCTTCTGACAAGCCACTCCTGAACAACTCAGCTCAGTGGTCCAGTCCTCTTTTCTGATGAGAGCAAATTTTGCATCTCATTTGGAAACCAATAACCCAAAATCTGGAGGAAGAATGGAGAGGCAGACAAAAAATTAAATGTGAAGTTTCAGGTTTTTGATTTGGGGAGCCATGCCATCTGCTGGTGTTGGTCCACTGTGCTTTATTAAGTCCAGAGTCAATGCAGCCATCTACCAGGACATTTTGGAGCACTTCATGCTTCCTTCAGTAAATAACATTTATGGAGATGCTGAATTTATTTTTCGACGTTTCACCTGACCAATTGACCAAAAACAAGTATGATAAGTTTATATGAATGATTATCCAACAATTTCCTATTTAAAATCCTTGTTTTTCTGATTTCATGTAATATTCTAATTTTCTGAAATTTTGAATTTCAGGAAAATAGTTACCAGACTAACTTAAATCAATATGACCTTTTCATACCTGCAGTTTTCATATAAGGAGGATTTAAAGATGAGGAAAAATAACAATGAATAAGGTCACAAAAACTCAATGTTTAAAAAAACAACAACAAAAAAACAGCTATCCACAGGAATGTGAGTTTGTTTTGTTGGTAAATATGAAGTCCACCAAAGCTATTTGAAATTTTAAGGAAAATGACAGCGTTGTAGTGAAAAGGTTAAACTCAGGGAGCAAGCATGGACCCACTACAAGTGAAAGTGACCCTAACAGATTATTATTTGTTGTTCAGTTGATTGTAATATCCGGATTTAATTCTATAAAAATTATTGTCACTAATTTAAGATTTTGACTTTAAGGGGTTTGAGTAAGTTAAATAAGTTAAACAAGATTATTTTAACTCCATTATAGTCTATGTTTATTATGTTA